>CM061231.1:59520200-60120200 GCA_030844895.1 Ambrosia x helenae
TTACTATTTAGATAAAAATTATGTTTGACTAATTAAGATAAAATGACGTAGTTAATTATGTAACTAATTATTGTAAATAAATACAATAATTATAAATGTATAAATAAATGATTATGAGTTACACAATGTCCCAACAAATGATAATAAGGGACTTTCAAACCATAAGAGTATTTCCATTTTATTTGAACAATATTTATTAAGTAGATGTCTACACTACTAGAAAAAAAGCATTTCTTGACACGCAATGCGTGTCAAGAGAAGGGTCTGATGACAAGAAAAAAAACCGTCAAGGATGGCGGTGTCATAAATTTAAGATGACATATTTTCGTGTGTCATCTGTTTATGACACACATTTATGACAGTATTTATTGACACACGTTATGACACTTTTTAATGACACACATTTTTATGACAGTTTTTATTGACACTTTTTTGACACATATTATGGACAGAATTTTATGACATTCTTTTGCGTGTCATAATTTATTAATCTAAAAAAAATTCCTATAAAATTACATATTTACCCTCCTGGATTTATAGCTATTTTATTATATGCAAAATAATTAGCAAACTAATAACAAAAACATCATTTCATTATATAATCCGAGACGTTTAACGTTTACAAAAATATTGTATCGACATTGCCTTCAAATTAAACAAACAAGTTTGGATCATTTGAAAATAAATGTTGCGGCGTAGCTGCCCATTCTTCGCGAAGGGCATCCATGTCTTCATCCCCGTAATGATCCGCTCCTCCCCCAACCTGAGACAACAATAAAATTAATACATTAATCGAGGGCCGGCCAATTATTTTACATAAATCATAACGCATCGCTGTGTTTATTTTGCATAACTTACATCGCCCAATATTTCGAGCTAGGTCATTACAAAAGTGACCATATATCGAAGAATGAGATGGCTTCCATTAACAGATATCATAGGTATTTAACTACCAATCTAACCGACTCACTACTACAATTACACTTCAACCCATATATTATTCTTTATTACAATACAGACACATCTATTATTAATGAGTGACATGATCAGTCCCTCCAGCTTGTATCATTTTTTTTTGTTTTTGGACAGCATTTAGGTATTGACATTTGAATTAATTTATTCCATCATAATATTATTATTATTATAGGGGTGCACTTTATTCGCCCACCCTAAAAAAAGCATTAAAAATTCTTTACTAAGGATAAATGCACACTTATAAGCTAAAAAACTTGAATCAAACAAAATCGAGCTAAAGAACTAGGCTAAATTCTCAATCACAGTTAGTTGTTTTACACTTCCCTGTACCTTCCCCATGATGCACTCGTCCCAAACAGCTTCGACCAACAATCGTTCGAGTCTGTTTGACAAAACGTTGCGGTTTGCTATGGTCACTGGACCATTGATCTCTTAACTAGCGAAATCTTAGTGGGGTGACCTCTAAGTTCTTCAAAAAGGACCAACAAGTTATTGCTTGGCTTTTAACCAAGATCTGGGAACATGGTACCATCTTTGCGTTGGTTGACCACATCCGAGTTGACAAGTCAGTGGCCGGTAGACTGCAGCAAAATGACACCCTTGGAAATCACCATTAGCTAGACTTAGGAAAAGCGATGTGCTTTAGCACCTTGTGCCTCGGCTCAAGACCCTGTCGCCTTAGTGCGCCTCGCGCTATCTAAAACCAAGACTAAATTTTGACCCATTAATCAACCCTAAAAAAGCATTACGCACCTGGATAAGTCAGTTGACCCATGCCAAATCCATTTTTCCGTGGTCAAGACCATAAAGAGCCACCGGACCTAAGACTCCAGTCCCCATGCTTCATAATGCCCTCCCATGTTCTTCACAAAAACAAAACATCAACTGTCAGTTCTTCTGCAATATATTGCAAACAAAGTGCAACAAATCAAGAAACTGACCGGCAATCCCATGGCCACACTAAGTAGTGCAATTTTGTTGCTTCCGGCGCGTAGATTGATCATTTTTTTTTTATCAAGTGCAGCTGTCATAATTTTTCTATCACTTGGGTTGTTTTTTACTTAGCAGCCTACGCCTAGAAAACTCCAATTTGACCCAGAATTACATGAGGCGGCACCTTAAGCTACTGAAGCGTTTCCAGCTTGTATAGTGCCGTGTAAAAGCTACTGAAGCATTTCCAGCGGACCTGCGAAGCATGTTATATTCAATGGTACACCCTTTTCATATAGTTGCTATGCATAAATGGTTATATAAAAGTCCGACACGTAGTCACGCCATGTTTTAAACGTAGCAATAATTATACTGAAATAGCTAAGTTGTCGAGCAATTGTTTGTACCTTGCTTCGCGTCCGATTGTGTCAGCTTCAAGGTCATTTCTCTGTTTCTCAAGTACTGCAACCTCGGAAGCCAATTCCTGTAACAACTAACAAATAAACACAACCAAGCTATTATTAAAATTTATAATCTTGCTCTCCTATCCAAAACTGAGAAACGTCGTCTTCAAATAAGTGCCAATAGTCCACATCAGGGCACTCAAATAAATGAATATAACTTCACCCACCATAGTCCTGGATCCCATGATTTTAGAATGTACTATGCAACCATTATTACAATCCTTATATTAGATATACAAAAAAATACCTTCTCTATTTCAACTTCACTTGCCTTGGAGAAAAAATACCCTCAAATTATATAAAATACGGGAAAAGAATATATATATATGCATGTAACAGTACAATTATCAGAAATACGCTTCTCAAATTTTGCTGCGGAGCTAACAAGAGACTCGGATAACACTTTCAGCTTATCCACCTGAATGGACCAAAAGACATCTTTTATTCATCAAAATTTTAAACTTAAACACAAATTTTTTAAAGGGGAACGTGAAACAATTAGTAAAAAAGATGTAACAGAATTTTCGAAGTTAGACTAGAGTGGAAGTGACCAAATGTGTGCTTGAATAGCACATGCATAACAATTAGCCTTCAATGCTCAACAATTTTGTAGGCCAGCATATGGTACAACTAGCTTTATTTAAAAAAAATTGGTGGACTAAAGGCAAATATGGCTCTATGCGGTGAAAATGCCATCTACCATGTGGTGAACATGTGCTCTATGCCTCTATCTGATAACATGTAAAGTTGTGATCTCTTTTGTAAGCAAGGAAAAATTTCTATTGTCACTAGATAAATTTTATGTTCAACCATAAATGAAGTCTATTATTAGCACGTTCACTTCATTACATTGACAATATGTTTGGGAAACCCACATATTGTTTTTTGCCCCGAATCGCCTTGAGGCGCGCCTCAAGGCATGCGCCTCGACCGTTTTTTAAACCCATGATGGGTAATACCTTATCTCTAACGGTTAAATAAGTAAATTTCAAAGCTAACCACAACTAAAACACATCAAACAAGTTAAATGTTGCCAAAGTGTTTTCATATGTTTATACAAAACAGTCAGGAAGGATCCTAATCAAAATACAAAACAGTCATTAATCTCCCCTCTAAAAACCTCCGAACTCGAATACTCCTCCAACGACTCCTTCACCACATTCAACCTCGTCTCAAACGACTTATCCAACACTCTCCTCGCCGCCTCCTTGGTGAAAAATCCTTCACCACATTCAACCTCATCTAAAAACCTAAGTGTATAAACCTTTTAACATCAACAGCTTACATAACAATAACATGTGATTTAGGATTTTAGGGCATATGAATTACAGATGTTAGGGCATACCTGAGTTAGAGAGACATAAATGGTGACACGCGATGCTGAACAGTTAGGGCTTCTTCTGAACAGTTAGGGCTTCCTCTTTCGCTAACAATCGAGGAACAGACGTTAGGGCTTCGATCTTCAGCTTCCTCTTTCGCTAACAATCGAGGAAACAGTTAGGGCTTCTTCTGAACACTTACATTCTGAGTTAGGGTTTCGATCAAATGAAGGATTGATTAATGGTGGAGCGAAGAAATTATGAAGGATTGATCAAATATAGAATGCGTCAACAGTTAGGGCTTCTTCTGAACGTCATTTTTTTTAGAGGAAAAAATTATGAGAGTGTGAGAGAGAGAGAGAGATCAGAGAGGGTTTTGATTTGAGAGGAAGTTTATGGAAAAACGCGCTGGTATTGAATTTTTTTGAGATTTTAGGCGACACAAATTATGACACGCGATTTAAAAACTGTCATGTTTTTTATTTTATGACGGTAAATTATTGACACGCGTAAAAAAACGTCAAGAAATTATCAATTTTTTCCAAAGATGACATTTTTTTTATGACATGCACTTTTGCATGTCATAAAATGTGGCATGTCATAAAAAAACTGTCAAGGAAGGCCTTTTTTCTAGTAGTGCTAAATAGTATAAATAAATGTTTTATTATGTCTAATTAAATATAATAAGACTAATAATACAAGACATGATCAAAAATGTTATTTTTATAGAAATGGATTCTTTATGATGTAAATCAATGAAAAATAATTTTCTCATAATTTTTATAAACTTATTTATATTTAAAACCGATTTAATGAGATTAAATCATGTTTTAATGATTAAAAATAGGAAATTTAATAAAAACAAATGTTTTCTGATCCAATAATTTTTATTTCAGTTCATAATGATTAGAAATAATTTCACAAAATTTTGAGATTAAAATCATTAAAAATGAATTTTTACTCAATTAATTACGATTAAAAAATTAAATTCAATAAAAATATAAAAATAAAACATTTTCCAGAAACTAAAAGTGTGGAAATTTTCTTTATGGTGTCAAGAGACTACTCCTAAATTTTTATATTTTTTGGAGCAAAAATGAATTTATTATGAATATTCTAAGTTTACATGAATGTTAAATAATTAAAATAAAGGGAAAATAATGAAATAATAACTGAAAAAAAAAATCAGAAAAAGAAGGTGCATCTGGTGGATTCGAACCTGGATCCTTTCCAGCCACATACACACACCAAACCACTAGATCATTTAATGCTTTGTTGAATTTACTTAGAAAAATAAATAATATAAACATTATTTCCAAAGTATCATCTTCCCCAAATCACACATAAACCCTAACCCTACTAACCAAATCTAATAATCAGCATCCAACAAGATTAGCCCTCAATAATAAGGGGCTTTCATCTGGATGAGATATTAAGACAAAATGGCAAGAGAAAATTGAACTCACAATGATTAAGGAACTCGTGAATAAGGCTACAAGACCCGAACATAACATAGGCGGTTGGGAGTTTTGGACTGATTTCTCTACGATTCTTAGTGGGTTTAGAATGGGTATAGCTTGGGGAACGATTTGAGAGAAACAATTTATATGGTTATGAGGAAAAATCTACACATTTGAAGTTTGTAATATGGTCCAATGGTTTCATCCTAAAAGTTTGATAAATTATCATTTAAACACATTTAATGCCCAATATTAGACTTGAAATTGATTAATACAAAATGGTGAAACACCATGATATGATTAAAAGTGATTAATGGTGTCGTAAAACGAATTTTAATTCTTGACGGAACTAAAGTCGTCGGATCCGGCAAAGTCCCGACCGAAAACTGTTTTTGAGACCTTTGGTGTTTTCAAATTTATAACTTTTCTAAATTGACACATTTGGTCCCTCCTTGCTAACTTGGTTAGTTTATATAGTGAATGTGTTAGTTTTTTTTTTCTATATAAAACTTAACTAAGTTAATCTAACCAAAGAGTTTCTAACACTTTATAAAACTTAATTTTTTTTATAGAATCTTTTACGAATACGTTTCAACATACGCATTTGATTAAAACTTATACCCGATCCATAATAAATATAAACAATAATTTTTTTTTAGTTTGCTTAAATTAATTTTGAAAACGACGAAACTTATAGGGACATAATGAAAATATTTGAAGGACTGTTATTGTCAATTAGATGAAAGATGAGGGTGACGGATGTCACACATGTAGAGCGATTATCATTTCGGGTGCACACGAAATCATAAATCAAAATGCATGGAAATCTTGGTGGATTTTGTGTTCGGACTAATGGTCATGCTGGAACCCGTTCTGAATTCATTGATCACTAATAGTTGGTCTATTGGTGGCACTGAGTATCTTGTCTCATGTTTGACAGAACATGTCTGGTCGTACAGGTGGACGTACTGGGGGGACGCCGTGGTGGCGGCGGGGGTCGCGCTGGCGGTGGACAGGGTGGTGGAAACATCACCATGACTCAGGCGGAGTTAGATAGCATGTTGCAGCAGCAGTTGAACATTGCGTTGGCTGCTTCCAGGCTGCCCGGCAGACTCTGGGAAACAGTAATCAGGTGTACTCTCGATGCACCTACAAGAAGTTCATGGACTGCAAGCCCCATAACTTCAATGGAACTGAAGGGGCAGTGAGACTACTTCGGTGTTGGAGAAGATCGAATCGGTGTTTGCCATGTGTGATGTGCTCAAAGTGGTTTAGTAAAAACTAACTAAATTAACCTAAACTAGACACTCTAAGTTTTATATTTATAACCTAAGACTCTCTAAACCTAAACCACACAACCGGCAAGTGTACCGGTCAGTGCAGTACAGCTAAAGTAAGTCCGAGTATCGAACCCACGAGACTCTACTGGAAAACGTAAACTAGACTCGATTACTTATCCTAAATACTGACTTAATAACGTTTTATTGCTTAAAGGGGGGCTTTTCTAACGAACTAATGCAAATAAGTAAAATAACACTTAAAATAACTAAAGATACAAGCTGGAAACTGGAGTTCGGATCAGGTGATGGGTAGGCACTACCTAGGCTAGAATCCTACACATGAATGATAAAGCTTCTAATGGCTATGGAACTGGTGTGGAACCGGGATCTTAAAATACTAAACATCAAGAATAAACTAGACACCCTCGACCCTTCTCAAGGGGAAACCCTAGAATATTATTGTGCTGTTAAACCACCGGTTGAGAGGTTACCCTCACAGGCTTACCTACTCGAATCTTAAAGTACCCGCTAGACAGTCTACCTCACAGCGCGAAAGTCACAATACACCCTAAAGTGCAAGGGGTAACTACAATATTTCTGATAAGACTTGGCCTACAAGGAATGCTAGGGAAACTAGGAAGATCTTCTCACAAAGCCTCTAGAACTAGCAATTTAACACCCTAGACAGACCAACAATCTCGCACCTTATAGCTATTGAGAATTGGTAGAACACTTAGAATTACCTAACTAACAATTATAACTCCTATGGATAACCTGCAGAAATTAACCATAAACTAGTTGCTAACACCCAGTCCGCAACCTAACCCGCATTCATACATGAAAGACATTCACAAAAACCCAAGTGGAGTTTATAAAAATTAATTAAACAAAACTAAATATGCATACACATCAAACCAGAAAATAAAAAGTTCTTTACTTTAAAATTCACCCACAACCAAAAGTTCCAAAACCAAAAGAAAACAAATTAAACAAGTGCAATCATCTTTAACCTAGGTAGCGTCAAGGTTTAGCCAATAAAAGTCATGATAAAATCAAAGCAATAAAAACTAAACATATTCATGGTGTTCACTACGGGTTTGAATAAAATAAATAAATAAGATAGAACCAACCCGTGCTGGCACCTATGCTTCAACCCTTGACCTCCACTCTAAAATAATATTCCAATGAAAAGTGGATCTGTCCTTCGAATTAATATTGTTGTTTGACCTCGATCTCCTTCCCCTCTCTATAATATTTTCGCTGGTTCCTCCCTAAATAAAATAATATCGATCCCACTGAATAGCATATATGCGGCCGCTTCAAATTAGAATTCATAAATGTTGTACCCTCCAAATTGAGATGGGCCATTGGGCCGATCAAAGTGAGTTCAAAGTCACTTTTTTTTATTATTATTATTATTATTATTATTATTACTATTATTATTATTATTATTATTATTATTATTATTATTATTATTGCTCCGTGCTCTCGACTCGGGTGTTCTTGACTTGATCAAAGTTGATCGTTTACGTGCCAACGTCCTTGAACACCTACAAAATATAAAATAAATACATAAATACTAAAAATGACACAAAACTAATAAAATCTATAAAAACCTATAATAAATAAAAAGAGACCGGTACAAGCCTAAAACTAATAAAATCGCTATCTAAACGACTCGAAAATTGTACAAACTTTACACTGGAATCGATGTATTTTACAATACATCAAATATCCCCACACTTATCTCTTTTTCGTCCCTGAAAAAGAATTATGCTATGGAATCACATTTAGGTTTACATCCAGTTTCAAAACATTGGTTACTTAATTAATAATCTACTAACATGTTGATTGCGATTGCAGGTATACTGATCCTCTTAAACTCAAACCGGTTTCCAAGCCCCTTTTTATTTATGTTAAGTTCATGTTGATTAGTCTATCTAGGGTCTCATTCGAAGGAAGCCACAGTTCCTCCTAATCCCGCCTCAAGCTTATGAAGCTAAAGGAACGACCAATTGACCATTTCCCAACCGTCTTATGTAGAAAACCAAGAGAATTTAAAATCATTTTTTTTGGCATACTTAACTCAGAGGGTGTGACCAATCCAAGTCGCTATCCCAGTGGCCAGGCACCTTAAGCTTCAGCATTTTTGCTTTGATTTCTAATTTTTTTTAAGTGATTAGAAATTCTAACGGTTTTCTACTTATAACGGTGCTTCTTATACTATTTTTGGCGTTTTCGGTCTCCCCGTTTCTCCTAGATGAGAACCCACAAAATAGCCTAACATAATTAATTTATTACTTTTCAAAGGAAACCTTTCTACCGGCCGAGCCTACCCACATATCCCAAATCAGACACGTTTTCAATCAATTTTAATCTCTTATTATACATACTATTTGAAAACCGGACACCTAACTTTACCTATCATTTTCCATATTTTATATAATGCAAACTTCAAAATCAGGGACTTTTTTTTTTTAGACTCAAAACGACTCTATATACAAACCAAACGACAGTTTCCCATCCCCACACTTAAACTCTACATTGCCCTCAATGTAGGAATAGAAAACGACTCAAAACAAAAATAAATTCCGAATACAAAAAGAAAAAGACGAGGGCAAATTGGGAAGGACTTAGCTGGTTAATTTTTCGTAAGCTCCAAAAACTCTAGTCCAATCCAGCTCGATCGTATAGCATTTCATTCGTGATCGGCTCTGACACAATGGTAAACTCTGGGCTTGCCTTGATAAATAATAACAGCTCCGGAATCACCCGAATGGAGATTGAGTACGGGCGGTGCAATCCAAACCTGCGCAAAACGAAACAAACAAAACCCGAGCATAATACCAAACTACACAAGAATAAAAAGAAAAAAAAAACTCAAACTACTAACTTAGACTCATAATATAACAACAAACAAGAAGACGTACCTGCTTGGCAAAATGGCGGTGAATGGTGGTAGAACCAAATGGGTAGAAAGAAAAAAATACGATTCTCGCTCAACGTGGGGGACACTGGTGATCACAACACGCGTTGCTAACGAGAAAAAAAAATATAACTTTCCGGGGTAATAGCTGGTCGCATGAGGCGAACAGGTCAGCCCAGACTCCTCGCGTTACGTGAAAAGTCTTTTTTCACAGAAAGTTAATTAAATTTTTTTTATTTTTTTTAAGAAAAATTCTCTTATTACCCAAACCTTTACCAAACCTCCCACTCAAAAAATATATATAAAGACAATACATGGGATCCGCTCATGTGAAATTTCCTCTACCTAAGCAAACACGCAAACCTACGAACAGACTCAAAGACACAAAAACAAAGATAAAATAAAATGATAAAAAAAAACTATGAACCACGACCAAACGACGGACCACAAATAATAAAAAAAATGAAAAACTAGAAAAAAAATAAGTATAAAAATAAATTTACAAACTCTACAGAGCCTCCCCACACTTAAAGTTAATCAGGGGGCTTCTCTTTTATCTGGACCCTATCTAACCCGTTTAATTCCACTCGACTCTTATTAACAATTAAATATTTATTTGTGGAATTGAAAAATAATTTAACAGTTCTTAACGGGTCAGACCACCAAAATTTAAATTTACCTGGAATTAACCGGATGCATGGCATGTAGCAAATAGATTGGTCATGCCTGACATTCACTGGCTTCTTCTTCTCCAACTCGTGCCAGTCTTCGATCCTTTTCCGGTTCCGATCCTTTCTTTTTCTCTTCCTTGCCCTCTCCCGTGGTGCTGTTGATTTTGAAATTCCATCTATCACTAATACCATGGGCCAGCTATGGTGTGCTTCTTCTACCACCATTTCCGTGGGACGATCCCCACACTGAGTTCTTTCATCTAGTGCAGGTTCGGTCATGTCTCTCGGTTCACCTTCGAGTAGGGCATCCAGGTATGCCATATCTCCATCAGGATCAGACTCCCCTAAATCTTCATAAACAGGCAAACCATCTAACTCCAGATTTAAAAACTCATCCTCTTTAGACAATGAATTCTCACCCATCTCATTATCTTCCACTGCACCAAACATCATATCAACGGAATCTCCCAATTCCACTTCTTCTTCAATCCCTTCTTTCCTCCTAAACGACCTTTGATACGCCGCCCATTCTTCTTCGTCGTCCTCTTCGTCAGAGTCACTCCCAAAATCATATATAGTAACCTGTGGCACCAGAGGTGGGACTTCAACGTCCATTTTCGTCTCCGTGATTGGGATGATCTCTTCATCTGACTCATCTGCGTATTCCATGATCGGCTCTTTCCCCTCTTTTGGAAACGTTGGGAACAACTCCCCTCGAGCGTTCATGTACCCGAGGTAGTTGCCCTTCTCATCATATGTATAACCGACTGTCGGCGACTGCTCTTGCTGAACCTTTTCTTTTTCTTCCTTTAATTTCCTAGCAATGTCTTCTACTGTTCGTTGAAGATCCAAAAAGAGCAGCCTGTCGGTCTTTTATGAGGATGTCGTGGTTTTTTAGGAGGGTGTCCTGCTCTGCTAACATGTTCTGGGTATTGGCATCCTTAGCAACTAGTAATGTCAACAGACTTTCTATTTTACTCCAATCATTACCACTATTCTCACAAGAATTGCTTCTAGAAAATTGATCAAGATACTGATAAAAATGTGGCTGCTGATACGAGTCATCATAATAATATGTAGGACACCCCTGTGAATAGTATGGTTGCGGCTGCACAAAGGAATTAGCATAATAATGTGCAGAGGACCCCTCATATTGTGGACATAAAATGGTAAAATGGGGTCCTCCACAAATTTCACACATATTTACAGACTCAAAAGAAATAAAAGACACATAAAATTAGACTTTTACGACTCATAATACAAAAAGACAGACTCAAAACAAAAAACAAGTAGCAAAGATATGGCAGATAAATGTAATCAAAGCTAGTTAACGCAATCGCCAAGAGTCCCCGGCAACGGCGCCAAAAACTTGATGTGCTCAAAGTGGTTTAGTAAAAACTAACTAAATTAACCTAAACTAGACACTCTAAGTTTTATATTTATAACCTAAGACTCTCTAAACCTAAACCACACAACCGGCAAGTGTACCGGTCAGTGCAGTACAGCTAAAGTAAGTCCGAGTATCGAACCCACGAGACTCTACTGGAAAACGTAAACTAGACTCGATTACTTATCCTAAATACTGACTTAATAACGTTTTATTGCTTAAAGGGGGGCTTTTTCTAACGAACTAATGCAAATAAGTAAAATAAAACTTAAATAACTAAAGATACAAGCTGAAACTGGAGTTCGGATCAGGTGATGGGTAGGCACTACCTAGGCTAGAATCCTACACATGAATGATAAAGCTTTTAATGGCTATGGAACTGGTGTGGAACCGGGATCTTAAAATACTAAACATCAAGAATAAACTAGACACCCTCGACCCTTCTCAAGGGGAAACCCTAGAATATTGTTGTGCTGTTAAACCACCAGTTGAGAGGTTACCCTCACAGGCTTACCTACTCGAATCTTAAAGTACCCGCTAGACAGTCTACCTCACAGCGCGAAAGTCACAATACACCCTAAAGTGCAAGGGGTAACTACAATATTTCTGATAAGACTTGGCCTACAAGGAATGCTAGGGAAACTAGGAAGATCTTCTCACAAAGCCTCTAGAACTAGCAATTTAACACCCTAGACAGACCAACAATCTCGCACCTTATAGCTATTGAGAATTGGTAGAACACTTAGAATTACCTAACTAACAATTATAACTCCTATGGATAACCTGCAGAAATTAACCATAAACTAGTTGCTAACACCCAGTCCGCAACCTAACCCGCATTCATACATGAAAGACATTCACAAAAACCCAAGTGGAGTTTATAAAAATTAATTAAACAAAACTAAATATGCATACACATCAAACCAGAAAATAAAAAGTTCTTTACTTTAAAATTCACCCACAACCAAAAGTTCCAAAACCAAAAGAAAACAAATTAAACAAGTGCAATCATCTTTAACCTAGGTAGCGTCAAGGTTTAGCCAATAAAAGTCATGATAAAATCAAAGCAATAAAAACTAAACATATTCATGGTGTTCACTACGGGTTTGAATAAAATAAATAAATAAGATAGAACCAACCCGTGCTGGCACCTATGCTTCAACCCTTGACCTCCACTCTAAAATAATATTCCAATGAAAAGTGGATCTGTCCTTCGAATTAATATTGTTGTTGACCTCGATCTCCTTCCCTTCTCTATAATATTTTCGCTGGTTCCTCCCTAAATAAAATAATATCGATCCCACTGAATAGCATATGTGCGGCCGCTTCAAATTAGAATTCATAAATGTTGTACCCTCCAAATTGAGATGGGCCATTGGGCCGATCAAAGTGAGTTCAAAGTCACTTTTTATTATTATTATTATTATTATTATATTATTATTATTATTATTATTACTATTACTATTATTATTATTATTATTATTATTATTATATTATTATTATTATTATTATTGCTCCGTGCTCTCGACTCGGGTATTCTTGACTTGATCAAAGTTGATCGTTTACGTGCCAACGTCCTTGAACACCTACAAAATATAAAATAAATACATAAATACTAAAAATGACACAAAACTAATAAAATCTATAAAAACCTATAATAAATAAAAAGAGACCGG
Organism: Ambrosia x helenae; assembly: GCA_030844895.1. Classification (NCBI taxonomy): domain Eukaryota; kingdom Viridiplantae; phylum Streptophyta; class Magnoliopsida; order Asterales; family Asteraceae; genus Ambrosia; species Ambrosia x helenae. The sequence goes on from CM061231.1 coordinate 59,533,289, forward strand.
TACAAGCCTAAAACTAATAAAATCACTATCTAAACGACTCGAAAATTGTACAAACTTTACACTGGAAATCGATGTATTTTACAATACATCAATGTGCAACTGTCCCGACGCTGATCGCGTCAAGTATGCTACTGCTACTCTGGAGGGACATGCGTTGACCTGGTGGAACTCTACCACTGCTAAACCTTGGCCTAGGTGAAGCCAATGTTATGCTGTGGTCTGAGTTTATTCTGATGTTGCGAGCGGAGTATTTTCCGAGGGACAAGATTATGAAATTGGAACACGAGTTCTGGAATCTGAGGATGGTTGGGTCGGAGATCGAGGAGTTTACTGCTAGGAACAACGAGTTGGCTGTGATGTGCCCCGTTTTGGCTACACCGGAGTACAGAGGATTGAGCACTATATTGCTGGGTTAGTGCCGGAGATTGCTGGACATATTGCTGCCGCTGATCACACTACTATGTTGGCTACTGTTCGGAGCAGCTCAAAAGTTGACCAACATGAAGGTTGCTGAGGGCGTTTCTACCTCCGAGGGGTGCTGCTGTGAAAGCCCATGCGGATAACAAGAGAAAGTGGGAGAGTGATGGGAAGAATGTTGGGTCGTCTCAGCCGCAGGTGAGGAAACAGGACGTTGTGGGGGTGTTATCTGAGCAGAAAACTGGGGGGTATACAGGGAAACTCCCGAAGTGTGGTGAGTGTGGGTTTCATCATACTGGTGATTGTGAGAGATTTCGCTGTCGTCGGTGTCAGCGTTTTGGTCATCATGCTAAGGACTGTAGGACTACTCTTCAGCTACAGCCGGCTCAGGCTACTACTGCTACCGCTCCTCAGGAGAGGCATGGATGTTATCACTGTGGGGATACTGGACACTTCAAGCGGGATTGTCCTAAGCTGAACCAAGGCGAGGGTGGCGGTCAACTGCTCCAGCTGGTGCTTATGTCATCGTGCTAGGGAGAATGTGGAGAATCCCGATACTATTACTAGTGAGTTCTCCATTTCTTACTATGCGATGTTTTGGAAGTCCCGGGAGAACCAGGAATGTGCGGGGATGCACAACGGGGAAATGTGGATAGATCTATTTGGGCGTGACCGACCCCACTCGTCGACTGGAGGTCGGATGAGTGCATGTTGCCTCTTAGGTATTCAGTATTCAGTATCCATTCGGGTAGTATTCACGCATTCACAGTATTCGAGTTTAGTAATGGTTTTCCAATCGTAGTAGTAACAAGTATTCATATGGTTTGCATGCATGTGGCCGGGTTTGCCCATGGGTATTCATTTAAACTTTTGGAGTCAGTCTTCATGAAAAACCTGTCAACTCACCGGCATTATTTGCTGACGTTTTTAGCATGTTTGTCTCAGGTCGCTAAGGTAGCAGCTATCGATAGGCGCACGGAGTCTCACTGCGTCTAGGATTCATAAGCATGTTTGTTAAACATTTCAGACTTTGAGTTTTACTTTTGAGTTGTAATAATATATTATGCTTCCGCTGTGTTGGAATGGTTTTGAAACTTAATGAGCAGTTTACGTTGTTTTCATATCATATAGTGTTGTTTATTGTGACACTTGACTTGGATCCTGGTGTGTCACGCGCCTCACGGTAAAACCCCGCACGTGGAAATTTGAGGGTGTGACACCTTCGAGGGTTATGATGAGGGGCCTAACTGCAAACCTTTTGTTATTTGTACACCTTAAATCAATCAAATAATCCCATTGTTGGTGCATCTCATTAAGAGTTAGCATAATCAAATTATGTTACTTATTCTACAAAGACAATCAACAAAAGTGAACACTACAGAAACTACTCATCAACTAAACTAAAACTACAAAGTAGTATATATTGTATATTTTTATTTGGTATTGTTGTAACGTAAATCACATCCCTTGGAAATGAAGAAACTAACGTCAAACTTCAAACATATACTAGTGGAACATGAAGCTTCTCATGTTTTAGCAGTTCGGTAATGCCTTGAGGTGACTACATGGAAAGGTCAACAAGTTATATTTTTTTTCGCTTTATAAATTTACTTCAGTGACCTTTAACCCATTTGACCCGTTTTGTTCTTTTCCAAATATATTGAAAACAAAGATATGTGTTGAAATCACAACCAAAAGATAACAACCCAAATAACTCATGGACTTTCTCATGTGGTTGGTGAATTACCTAAACTGTAAAGCAGAATACTTTCATCAAGAGATCTACTACCTCAGGTTCAACATTATGCTATAGTGTGGAAAAAGAAAATAGTAACAAAAAAACGTTACAAGTCGCAACATAAAAAATAGTTAGGCAAAGACACAATAAACTACAATTCAAAATTAATAGGCAAATCAGTCATACCTTCATGTGAAAAGCAACAGTCTGTTATATAACTCTTAAATCATCCACACTTGCCTACTAATGAACATGTATATTTAGTGAGAAATAAGAAATAATGCTGATAGTTTGTAAATGATACAATAATGAAGATATTGAAAGGATTACCTAAGAAGTTAACTTTCAAGAAAATGCCACTAAATAAGAATTGTTACTCTATGGACTTGTTTTGACCCATTCCACATTTACCAATTTAATTAGCAAAATGTATTGAAATTGCAACCTCCAATGGAAACTGTGACACATAGAGAGGGCCATCTCAACTCATTAATGTCAAAACCAGACAACTTACACATCAAATGGGTAAACTTGAATACTACAGACTATAAAGGAATAAACCAAGAATGATTTTCAATTCTTATGTAATGATTTGTGCTAGCATAGTTTGGACTAAGCTCTTAAGTTGAACCACAGGGCACCGGTGAACACCTATTTGATGGTAAACCATTTTGGCAGATCAGGCTTACAATCATGTACAATATCTTCCTGTTTCTCCAGCTTCACAAATCAGATTCTTGCAAATCCTGTATTGTAAAGGAGAAATACTTCCACAAGCCTGTTAGGGAACGGGTCAGGTTGAAGGTTAATTTTTAGTGCAGGTTGAATCACATATGATTGGGCTGATCCATAATCCCTTTGTCTACTTCAAAATTATTTCATCAACAACTAACACGGTATATAATTAATTAATCATCTCGTCAGGTTTAAGCATGAATGTACCATTAATCATTGTTTTATAAAAAATGATATAAAAAGATCAATTAATAAATCACCTCATCAGGTTAAATCATAAATGGATCCAAATCCACTCCAAAATCATGTATCGTCAGTTATCGGATTAGAAGCAACAGTCATCAACTCTGTTTGTTTACATAGAAGAAAAAGTCATGAATATAGGATTGTGACTTGATTGTTTTTGTCTACAATTTGATATAAGTGTCACCATAATACATAAGAACAACAATAATCAGTTATAGATATGAAATTACAAACAACGAAGGGCTAAGAGAAATGACCAGCATAACAAACCTCAAAACTGCAATAGCTTACACATAAGAAACTTACGTCCTACATACCCTAATCATTTGTTACTTTTTCTTCAAGATAGTTTTTGAAAAACGAATCCAAGACAACATCTCACTTCAAACGCTGTAGAAACCGAAAAATCAAACAATTAATCAAACTCCTTAACAAACTCATAAAGAATAGTGAAATCAATTAAAAACCCTATTTTTTTGTCGATATCACCAACCTCATTAATTCCACCACTAGCGACACCTTCAGTAATGTGCAAGGATTCGCTGATTATGGATGCGACGTGATGTTAATGATGAGTTAAGATACAAAATTTCAAAGTAAGATGATAACAGAACCTGGATTGATCCCTAGAATTTGAAGACGATGATTCTATTAGTTCCCAAACAATCTGGTCTATTAGTTTCCAATATAATCTGGTCTAGGTAAATGAATCGCTGGATAGAAATCCTAGAGAAAGAAAATGGTGATTCTAGTGAAATGGTGGAAATATAGATACTTGTAGTGGTGGTTGGAAACCACATACCGCAAACAGCGGGAGTGAGAGAGAACGGTTTTATCTATCGGAGGAAACAGGCTTTGGTAACTGCTAAAAAATGTGTAACTGACTAATTTAAAGGGTCTGGATTTTAGGATTTTTTGATTCAACGGTTAGATTCAAACTAAAATCGGTTAGAATTCTTTGCCGTTAATATTATTTATAATTAACACAAGAGAAAGTATATGATACAAAGTCTCTTTAACATAGGAAGGGTAGAAAGCCACCACATCCTGACACATGTAAACCATAGTTAACTCTAATTAACTCAATCCTGGTTGATTAAAAGGGTAATATAGACTTTTATAGAATACCCAAATGTAACACCCCAACCGACGGCGGAATCATCGAGGTGTCACGTAGTGACGATTGTTCAAAAGCTCATGGTACTAAAATGTAAATATTTGATAATTGAATATCGTTTACAACTTGTGAAAATAAATACACGACAACAAAAAATAGAGATAATTGATTTATTTAATCTAAGTCTAAGGTCCTATGTGAAGCGTCAAGCAGCTTATCCTGAAACATGCACGAAAATAAATTTTGTCAACATATGATGTTGGTGAGTACTACTTAGCTTTGTACATATAGTATAAATTTGAAAAGTGGTACAATTCACGTGTCTAGCATCACCAAGGCATTATGTAAACACATAAGTAACCAAACAAGACAAAGATCAAATGTAAAGTTGGTAAGATAAAATTGATAATGAGCACCCTAACACGTGTCAAGTCTAAAAGAGCACCATAACAAAAGTTATGTCTAAATGAGCACCGTAACATAAGTTACGTCTATATGTAAAGAGCACCATAACATAAGTTATGTCTAGATGTATGATTTTGTACGTAAGCTACATTCATGTTCAAACATAAAGCACAAGGATAAACAAGACATGTATATGAATTGTAAATGAAGAAAAATGAATGTGTAAATGAATGTGCAAGTTTTGTATACTTGTGCATGAATCACCCCAAAAGTGTAAAAACGAAAAAGGGGATAAGTAATACTCACCTTAGTAAGGTGTTAAGTTTTGTGGAATTGAATAAGTGTAATCCAACGTTGCCAAGTTTCACCCTATGTTTAAGGTAATAAATAAGTTTAAGTCTTTCTAGTCTACAAGTATTTCTAGGGTTCCTAGTTTGGGGATAAGTAATTGATTAATTATTAATTAGGTAAATTGTTTAATAAATAAGAGAAATTTGGAAAATAAATAAATAAAAGACTATTTGTAGATTTTTGATTAGGGATGGTCATGTTATAAGGTTTTAAGTATGAAAATAATTTTTATAAAATTATTTTTCTCAAAAGTTGAATATTTAGTATATTTATTTCTATTTGTCAAAGATAAAATTTTAATATCTAAAAATATTAAAATTAAAGAAATTTCAAATTAAAATTTATATTTCTGTTCTAAATGAACAAAAATAATTTATGTAAAATTTTGGTATAAACATATTGAATAATGAATTTATTATGATTTATTTATGATTTAAAATTGCAAAAATCAATTAAAAATATGAAACCAACGATTTTTCTGAAATGAAATTTATTTCTGAAATGCTTATTAATCTACAAGTTTAAAATAATTTTTGTGAAATTTTATAAAACTGTTTAGATATTTTTATAGAATTTTAAAATTATAAATGAGTAAACTTGCAATATTTATAATATATATTAAATAAATTATTTTTGGAAATCTAAAAATTATATGGTAAACTTTGTCATGAGATTTACCTAAAATAATTTTTGTAGAATTTTTAAGACACTTTTAGTATTTTAAAAACTATTTTTAAAAGAATATATAAAGTATAAGTATAAAAAGAACCAAAAAAAAATGTTTGTTTGTGTCGGGGCTCGAACCCGAGTTCCTGGCCGAATCAGTGTTTTAAATCACAAGCCTAGACCATCTGGTCTATACCCTGAGAACAATTAATATGGATTTTAATTTATTATATGGGTTATCTGGTTTGTGTTTATAATTGGTTTGAAAAAGAAAAAAAAAACGCAGCTCGTGGGGATCGAACCTTGGCCTTCGGCCGGTTCTGTATCCTTAAATCAGTGTGCATTACCAACTGATATGTGGATCAGTTGGTTGATATCTTTGTTTTGAAATAAATTTATATACTGTCTGCAGCGAGTTTTTATCCCCAATCGCATACAAGAACCCTAGCCATCCAATTACATTAATTAGCGACCAATAGCCCCTGAATCTTTGGGCTATTGTTCGTATAGTGCCGAATAACAAAACCTATCAAAAAAATTGGTACTTACAGCGTGTTAAGACTACGAACGCGTGGTCAACCCAAAAGTCAAATGCGAGCAAGATATAGACTATAAAGAAGATTTAGAAGAAATTGGGAGTAGAGGGGTGATAATCGGCGAGTTTAGGCTGAGATTAAAGGTTCAATTTATAGATTAACACTCGGATGAACGAATTGGAAAGTTGATTAAGCCTTAAATGTAATACGCGTAAAATTTATCAATTATGGAATGATTTGGGAGTAATTGAAAGCTGGGAATGACGAGGATTCGTTCCTTGCACGCCAATTCATTTAAATTATTGCCAAAAATAGCTTAATCACGCGTTGATTTGTAGCCAATTGTATAAGGTAACTGGGTGTTGACTTTCTGTTTGTTGACTGGACCAAATAGGGAAGGTGTTAAAAGAAAATAAGATCTAGTTTTAAACAACAAGGCTTATGTGGTGTAGTGGTGGTGTTGGTGCTTGTTAGTTCTTAGTTCGGATCAGACTCGGGTTCGAGTCTGGTCACAAACACCTTTTTTTTTAAACAGATTAGAGGGAGTGTGGGGTCTGCTGGGCTCAGGTTTGGTTGGGCCTGCTGATGGGCTCAAGGGGTTGGGCTAGCTGGGCTCCGAAAATAGGTAGATAGAGTTGGGTTGTGTTAATGGGTTAGGATGGTTCGTTTGTTTAGTATAATGTCTAAAACTAACATTATATTTTTTTTTCTCATTATTATTATTGTTGTTGTTATTATTATTATTATTATTATTATCTATCATTATTATAAAAGAAAAGAAATTTTCTCAATTATGACAACGATTCGAGTAGATGAAAATTCATGAAATGAGAGGAACTAAAATCGGACAAAAGATAAAATGAAAGGTGACGGATGTCACACCAAACCCATCCTTCTCTATTATAACACACACACATCTAAAGATGAAACAGAGAACAAAAAGAGAGGGGAGGAGCCGGAGACGTCCCCACCGCCGTCGACGACAGAGTTCCGGTCAGCAACCACCACTCGAACGGTGGAGACCGCACCAACATCAACACACACACACATACACCCAATACCGGTTTTGGAAAGGGGCTCAGAGAACAGAGAATCCTCCACAGATCGAGAACCACAAACTTAATTAATTAATTAATGCCTACTAACTCCAACTCACAGCTTAGCTTAGCTTAGAAGAGAGGACATTGCTACTAATTACAAGATAACGGAGATGATGATTCTTGCCAGATTCCATTTCCACTACAAGTCTTCAATTGGCAACACTAAATACCTTTACCCTTTTTTAGGCCTCAACTGTAACTTCTCAGGATTCGTATCATCATGTTCATCAGAAGAAGAGACACAACTCAATGAATTCAATGATTATTTGAATAGTCTTAACAAGCATGAGACAGCTCGTGTTCCCAAAGCTGTTGGAACCGACTCTCATCATGGTTTTGATCTTCAAGGGACGAACCGCCTCATACACTCACTTGGAAACCCTCAATCTAAATAAACGTGCATTTCTTTTTTAAAAAGGTATGTTTCAATTTTTTCAAAGGTGCGTTTTCAAATTTTTAAAGGTGCGTTTGTTTTTTTTATAATGTGTGTTTAAAGAATATACAACGTGCATTTATAATAATGAACGTGCGTTTATTTGTCAGACCCAAATATACAACGTGCGTATAAAGAATATACAACGTGCGCTTATAATAATGAACATACATGTACGTGCGTTTTTACACCCCCTGTTACCACAATCTTCTTCATTTTCTTCTACAACATCTGTTAACCTAATTGTTTTAGGTTAAACTCTCTTCATGAAATATAATCGAAAGTATTTCACAACAATAACAAGAGTTTATTCATTACTTCTTCTTTTGACGTTTAGTATATGCTCGGTTTTTTGAATGATTCTATGTTCTTATTATTCTTCTTTTAACGTTCAGTATAAGTTGTAACACCCCGCCTCTCTCACCACCAATATTGTCCGCTTTGCCCATCCAGAGCTCACGGATTTGTTTTTGGTTGCCCAAGTGGAGACTTCCCAGGAGGTCACCCATCCTGAATTTCTTCCACCTGAGCACGCTTAACTGTGGAGTTCTCCTCTCATCCACTAACATTAAGCCCCAAAACGCGTTGGTGATTTAAGAGGCAAGACATTACTTATGAACCAAGGATCTCTCCTGGCCACGGCCGATGTGGGATTTTCTTGGGGTGTCACATTCACCCCCCGTTAGAGTCTCATCGTCCCTGATGAGGTTAGAGTCTCATCATCCCTGATGAGGTATGCACCCACCATCCCGAACGGCACAGGAGTGGCTCTGATACCATCTGTAACACCCCGCCTCTCTCACCACCAATATTGTCCGCTTTGCCCATCCAGAGCTCACGGATTTGTTTTTGGTTGCCCAAGTGGAGACTTCCCAGGAGGTCACCCATCCTGAATTTCTTCCACCTGAGCACGCTTAACTGTGGAGTTCTCCTCTCATCCACTAACATTAAGCCCCAAAACGCGTTGGTGATTTAAGAGGCAAGACATTACTTATGAACCAAGGATCTCTCCTGGCCACGGCCGATGTGGGATTTTCTTGGGGTGTCACATAAGTTCTATTTTTTTTATTGTGTAATCTTTCAAAATGTTTAATCGATTTGGAATCGTTTAAATTAATTTTCGGTTTAAGCCTTTGTTTTGAATGTTTTTCCTAATTTACCCTTGGTTTTTTTAAGCCGGCCATGATTAAGGTTGATAATTACCATCATGCCACCGCCTACATCTAAGAGCTGAGAAGCCTTCCTACGCTTCTCACGTTAAGGAAGCTTTATAGGTTATCTCTTCCATTAACTCAAAATCAAAGCCTAATGGTACGCTCGAATTCCTATTGGGGCTACGTGGTACATGTTTAACATTGAGAATTCATGGTCAAAACCAAAAAGATTAGCCAAAAGTAGAATTAATCGATCATTCGAGGGAACCTAATTTGGATCCAAGTGGTCTTAATATGTTAATTTGGGTTTTATTGCATTTGTACATTTGGCAAGTTTGGTTCAAAATCTCAAGTCTACAGAAAAAAAAAATTCACATGATGATGATGCATTTGACACGTGGCGCTCACAAGCTTCTTTATAATGCCACGTCGGATGAGACTTAATGTATATGGGTCCCACTTCACTGGGGCGACAAGTGAAATTGCACGAATTTTAATGTTGGTTTACTAATTTCGTAAAAATAACGTTAAAAACGGTGAACGATTAATCATGCATCATATGGCGGTGTTGATAGCTAAAAGACAAGGGGATATGTGCACCAGTCGCCCTTTGTCCCGATTGTTAAGTGTTCTGTCCCTTATGTCCTAGGCTTGATGAAAACTACTATAGATGTGGGTTTCACCGGAAGTAGCCTCTTTATTTTTACGGGCTAGAGTAAGGTTATCTATATCTTACCCTCCTTAACCCTACCTTAGCTTTGCTATTAGTGGGATTTACGAAGTATGATAATGATGATGGTAAATCTTTGAATGAATCATTTGTTGTAATGTAGGATTGATTTTGAAATTGGTTATGATCAGTTATCGGAAACATGAAATAAATTGTAGGATGTTAGTTATTTGTTGTCCCAAAGGTATGATTTTAAGACTGTAAAAAGGTAAAAGTGTTGGCTTTTTATGGGAAATAGTTATGTTGGAAGCTTGTAAAGATCTTGAAGGTCTCTTGTGTTGTGTAGGTTGGTGAAAACAATTACTTATGGGTCGTTAAATATCGTTTTGAGGTTGATATATGGATCATCAGCATTGTTGTTGGCTGTATTGCCTTACAAGACTAACATGCTTGAAGGTATTCAAGGTTGGGAGCTTAGACCTTCTTTTTGTGGACCGCGGTTTCCATGTTGGATGGAGAAGTAAGCTTTGTTAATTTGTTTGCTTAAATTTGTACATTCTTGCAAGCTACTGTTCGAGCTTCTAATCATTTTTAGTGAAATACACATAACTAATATTACTTGTTTTTTTCTCAGAATAAACTTCTATAGTTGCAGTCCTATGTCTTTTTCTTTAGTTTCTTACAACAGAAAACACGAAATTAACCAATTAACATAACAAAATTATCAGAATGCTCATCGACTTTTAAGTTTTGCAAGTAATTCAATCTAATGATAACATCTCATGCGTCATTCTCGTCATGGCATCCATCCTCTTGCGATGTTGACACGAGAGATCTTGACAATGCATAAGGACACCACGTGCCATAGTATGATTAGCCCGAATACGGTTTTCTTTATTTGCAAAATGAGAAAATCATTGACCATTTTGGTAATTTTATCGGTCAACGAGTCTACTTACGCGAATCCCACTTTTAAAGTGCACAAAGTTGAAATATCATTGTGACTTGTGAGATCTTTGTAGTTTGTACATATATTTTTCCTTATTGATAGGAAAATAAGGGTAGTATTGAAATAATTTTCATGACATCTTAGGTGTGAAGCAAGAAACTCTTCATATGTCATCTTAGAAATCATTGGAAATGAGCTCTTTATAATGTAGCATAGATATGTTCTAAATTTTTAAAATAATAAACTTTCTCTTAGTTGAAGACAAAATTCCAAAGTAAAACAAAGGGGCTGTTAAAGTACCCTCATTTACATTATCTTTACTAATGATACCCTCTCCCTTCAAATTTTCATACAATATACAATTCCAACCTTTTATTTTTATTTTTATTTCTAGATTGCATTCATGTAATCCTTTAAATTTATAATCTTATGAAAGATTTTCAAAAATCTTTTTTAAAACAGGAAATTTAATCTTCCAACTTTAATTTCTTTTGGAAAATTAGAATATTACTTTTTAATTATAAATAGGTTCTTAACTACCAATTCTCAAATTATAATCTTTAAATATACAGTGATATCATCAAAAACTAAAAAACTTTGTTGCCAAAGTCTCAAACGTATATTATATATCCTTAAAATTAAAACTACACATATCACCGTATATTGATATAAGATAAAACTAATATATTTATTTATCATAAAAAATAAAATTACGTATTGTGCATTCTTGATTTTATGATGTTATATATTCGGATTATTGATAATTGAATGATTTATAGGTTTCAAAAGGTGTTTGTTATAATGTGCTTTACGAGAATAAGTAGTTTATCATTGTAAATGGATTTTAAAAAAATATGTGATTGAAGATAATATAAATTGTAGGTTTGTAAATATTAGGGTAGAATTTGATAACCAGTAGAAAAAAAATGTTTTTAAAAAATTAAGATTTATATTGAATAAAAATTGAAAATTATTAAAATGGTTTCTTAGGGGGTGAGGTATGACAAGTAACATTAATGGGTACATTTAACCCACCCCAAAACAAATTTAAACTATCAAACCCCACTTTCTTATCCCACGAGGTTCACGTTTTTTCAAACAAATCCCATTACGAGACCAAACTTCATCTCAATGTTCTTTACTCAGTTACCCCAACAACATATAGCGTGAAATTTTACCAATTAACTAAATTTGATTTACCAAAGAGTCTTTGGCCTAATGGTATCAAGGTGTTAGATAAGGATTTGCCTATCTAAGTGATAAGGGGTTCAAATCTCATACGTGACAAAAATTTAGCAGTTCAAAAAAAACTAAATTTGATTTAATCCAATATTATTTATTTCCATCTAAAGTGTTATTACGACTATTTGTGAACCTCTTTTTCGAAAACTCGCTTTGATGTTCCAATCTCTAGTAGTCTCACTCACAGTGGCGGATTTACATGTATTGGTGGATGGGCATGTGCCCACCGTACACTCTGACGATCAACAATTACCTTGTTAAACCGGTGGAATAGGGTTCATCAAAAGAATTTTGTAAGATCTGTGAAAAATAGTGTTAACATGGTAGAAGAAAAATGTCCTTGTGACATGTGAGGAAGACAATGGCATAATATGTAAATACTAGACACTAATAGGGTATAGTATTAGTATATGACTTACGGTGGTAAAGCATATGCCTTACGGTGGTAAAGCGGTCCATGACGTCCCTCTTTTTTGTAAGATTAATTAATATAATAATAATATAAATAACTTATAGTAATCCTTTTATTGTACTTGGAACTTTACTTTTTATTTTTTTACTAGTTTATTTCATATAGTTTGAAAAACATGTACATGTTAATTTTTTAAGTAGTTTAAACTATTAGAATATAGTAACAGGAATATTGAATTTAAATAATTCTAGCTATTAATAATTGATCGTTACCCGTTTAAACTAAAAAAATGTGTGCTGTCAGTCTCAACTTTTAATATATTGACTACTATCGGGCTATGACTAACATAATATTATCTGATTATCTAATTGGAACATATTTATTTCCAGTCATAGTTCGTTGGGTGCAAATATGTTAAAGGTGAGATTGTCAGCACACATTTTGGTAGTTTGGATCAGTGACGGCCAAATAGTTTGGATTAATTAAATCCAATACTCCTATAATTTATATATAGTTCGGTTCTTAAATCCGGTTTGATACCAGTAAAAAGAGTGATTTGATGCCTGATCCGGTCGTAAAAATATTGAAAAACAAGGTGCATATATTTTACTCTTTTATACATTTATAGTATTTTTATATTATATATAAATATTTATTGAACTATGTTACTTTTTCATATCTTTTACTCTAATCTATTTTTAGCCGATGGGTTTTGTGCCCATCCTACAAGAAAATTCTGTATTCGCCACTGCTCACTCACCCAATGTTCATCTCGTGATTTTCCTACCTCACAAGTCACATCACTCTTTGTTACAATGTTGTTTACAAATGGATGACGGATTTAGAATTTGGCATATACATCAACAAACACAATTGATATAATTAAGGGTGTGTTTGGTTCACAGAATTCAATTGAACTGAAATATGAATTTATGTTTTTAATGTATTTGGTTTGTACAGAATTTGTTGGAATTTATAAACCTTAAAAAATTTAATGGATTTAACCAAAGGTATTGGAATCTTTGACACCTTACCATTGTTGCATCCGCCACCTTACTGCGGTAATCGCGTAGACGCCAGCCAACCGATCTGACCATCCGCACCATCGGCCAACTAGGGGCCATCCTCAGATGGGTTCAGGGGTGGTGTCAGGCACGTTGCCGAAAACCGTAGATGTAGATTTTTGAGGTTACAGTGTAAATTTTGAGCAGGATACGACAACTTTTGGCATACTATTCACTTGTATAATGACATACGGCATCAAAAGTTTTGCGACATAGTATAAGACGTAAGTGTTTACTTTTAGCCAATGGATATTTCGCACTTAGCCATTAGATTTCAATTTCTTATAAAAAAAATAATGCTTTGTAGTTTGGTTTTAGCCTTAGCAATCTCAATCTTAATTATTGGCAATATAAATAAAAAGGTTGTACTCGGACAAAAAGAAAAGGTAGCCAACTATTAGATTAATCGGGTTTTAATTAAAGATTGCTTATAACATCATTCAACCATAAATTTATTCTTCTTTCCAATAAATTAAATTTCCAACTTTTCTGAATTAACTACTTTTTTCCTTTCATTATGTGTTTTTTTTCCTTCTCAATAACTATTTTCTTTAGTATGGAACAACGCTTACTACAGTTTAGAAATATACAAGCCCATTGTTTAAGCTGCTTCAACATCTGTTTACTTTTTGTTTACTTTTGTGTTTGGTTTTTGTTTTTTCATATTACAAAAGCACGGTCGCGATCACATATTTGAAATTAATTTCAGGATTGTGAGGGTGGGTTCGAGATCCTAATACCACTAGAACCACAAAAGAGATTAAAAATAATAAGTACCAATTTTACAATCTTTTAAAAAGTAAAATAATAATAATAATAATAAAAGAAATAAACTCAAGAAGGTTATTAAGGGATGGTATGGAGTCTTAGCGTCTTCAAAGGCTTAATGAAGAAATCAACTATCTAAATTGGAGAACATTGTTCATAAACTTGTAATGGCGCCAACCACTAAACCAGGACCAACAAATATAACACAAGCCTTGAAGTATAACATTTAAAAGCTAGAAAAATGGGCCATTGGGGTTGGTGGCCCAATGGTAGAAGCAAAGCTTCTAGGAACACCTAAAGGGGAGGTCATGGGTTCAAGTCCCATAAGGAGAAGAAATTTGCCGTTCAAAAAAAAAAAAAGCTAGAAAAATGGGTAAAAAATAATGTTCAAATCACTTGCTCTATTAATAATAGTGTTATTCACTAACCATTACATGAATATTGTTTATAGCCACTGATTCACCAACCATTAACATATTACATATATAGTGCTTGTACCTTTTTACTTTGACTTTTTATTTTTATAAAAGTTCAATTTACCTACTAGACCAAATATTGTTTTTCAATAAATTAAAATATTTAATAACCTTTAAAAGTGCAAATAAGCTAAAAGATAAAGTTCATTTCTTTTGTGCATTGTTATCCCAGGCGTAGCATCAAAGTCTATATCTTCTTTCCTCACACCATCTGGCAATCCCCAATCAAACAGGTAAAGAAGATTAGCTAGTAAAAGTTCCACCATGACAACTCCGATTGACATTCCAGGACAAATTCTTCGACCAGCCCCGAAAGGAATCAACTCAAAATCATTCCCTTTGAAATCAATCTCATTGTTTCCCATGAACCGTTCCGGCAAGAACTCTCCTGGATTTTCCCAAGATTTAGGGTCCCTTGCGATAGCCCATGCATTGATGTAAACCAAGGTTTTCTGCTTGATTTGGTACCCATGGACAATGGCATCTTTTCTTGTTTCTCGAGGCACTAGAAGAGGAGCTGGGGGGTATAGTCTCATGGTCTCTTTTATTACGAATTTCAGATAGGTGAGTTTTGGAAGATCATCCTCGGTTATTTTACCATTATTTCCAATCACTTTTCTCACTTCTTCTTGTGCTAATTGCATCACTTTAGGGTTCCTTATTAATGAAGTCATCGCCCAAACCGTGACTGCTGCACTAGTATCTGTCCCAGCTATCAATACATCCTATAAGTAAACAATGGAAACAATTAGATAATTGAAATAAAAATGAAAAAGTGATCTTCTTACCTAAACAAGAACATAATAAGTGCATACCACAAAGAAACTATAGCCACATATAACTTAGCTTTTATGAGTTAAACTACACATAAATGGTACCCATTAATAACTAATTCTAAGTTCGAAACTATTGGCATAAGTCTATTATATGATCGAAGTGTTAGGTTTAATGGGGAACCTCAAAAAAGTGGGAAATCATGAATTTAGCATTTAAATATATCATATAAAATAATTTAACATGTAAAATATTATTTTTTTCAAATAGTTTTTCGGAGCTTATGCATATAAATGTATGTAGAACTAGGGATGTTAAACGAATTGAATAACGAATTTTCAAATTAATCGAAGCATGACTTTTCCGTCTATAGAGGATAAGTAATTTAGCTACCTCCGTAGCAACAATTGCTTCAGTATGAGCTACCGGTGTGGGATCCGTAATAGTGAGCATTGTAACTGATACCGGGAGTTTAATACCTAGTTGAATTTTTTGAATAATTTACTTTTTTTACTATATTCGTATTCGATTCGAATTTGATTAAAAGTTCACCAATTCGATTCAAATTCTTATTTGAATAAAAAAACTCAATTCGAATTCGTATTAAAAATTTGAATTCGAATAAATTTGTTTAGGGTTAAGACTTGAGTTAAGGGCTTTATTTATGCTTGGGCTTGGTAATGGGCTAATTTATGACTTAGGTTGAATATATAGATTAGCCCAAATTCTAAAGTTATATGTGTGTATATAATTATATATATATAATAAATAACTTATGTATTAATTTTATTCGAGTTTCGAATCAAATTTAAAATCATAAATTCATATTCGATTTACTGGACTTGAGTTGAAGTGAACCTGAATTCAAATTCTTGATCATGAAATCGATTCTTGTTAATTGAATCGAATTAAGTCGAATTTTGAATTTTTCAAATACACGTGGAATTTTGAATTTTTCAAATACACATGGAATTTTGAACACCCATATGTAGAAGCCATTCTAATAAAAAAAATAATTTTTGTAAAAGAACTTTCTTTTTTTAAAATTTTAGTTCATTTTAAGAATTTTTTTATTTTTATTTTTTTTAAATCTTCTACATACATTAATATACAAAAGCTTCAAAAGAATTTTTTTTTTAAATATTCTTTTGAATTTTAAATTTATTTTTTATGATATATTTAAATGTTAAATGCATGGTTCTCAGGTTTTCCATTTTTTATGGTTTTCCATTAAACTCACCCCTATAATATATATAGTGGAAGGCAGAAGAAAATGTTTTGTAAGAACAAAAAAAAAAAAAAAAAACAAATTATAACCAATAAGAAGCTTTTATTTAATAATTGTGTTGAATGTTAAATTGATTACTATTTTTTTGTAACCCCCTGTAAACTAGTTTAATAAATGAAACTCATAATTCATTTTTAAAATATATTCGTCTAAATCAAAGTGAAGGGCAATTTCGATATGGGTAGGATATATGTAGGATGAATTTTCATGTGCGTAGGATAAACGCATGATAATCTCGATATGTGTAGGATAAAATATGATAATTTCGATATATATATATATATATATGTATATATATATATAGGATTAGGTTCATATGAAAATCACCTCGAGTTAGAAGAACCGTGAGAACACCGACGTATAATGTGAATTTAAAAAAAATTACACACCGATGTAAAAATGGGTAACTCCACCGTAAAAAAAATGAAAAAAAAAATTTTATGATGGTTTTACACTGGTGTAAAATTTACAGCACACTAATGTTGACTTTTTCAAAAAAGGAATATTCTATTTAATATTTTATTCTCCTTTTATTTACAACTCAACCTTGTTCTCATTTTACCATTTCCTTGTATATAGGTAGAGAATTCGGTAGGAAAATTGTTTTGCATAGGAAGTGTAGAAAGTATTTTCAACCATTAGATCAAATGTGGTTAAATCTTTAGATGAAGGGCATTATAGACTTTTTGTCCATTTTTTTTATTTATTACAAACCCACTAAATTAGCAACTAACATCTATATATTTATGAGATTAATCATCCTAAATTAACTAATTATTCATTATTTTTCATAAGAATCATAAGATATTCATATCAAATAAGTTGATCAATACCCCAAAACTTGTTTGATTCTTCAAACATATAACCCATCTCTATCACTTTTTCGATTATTCAAGTCATGGTAGAAGGTTAACATTAGAAGTGTTTTATAATAACGTCAGGAGTGTTTTATAATGAAAGAAAAACTAGTATGCATTAATAAGGAATGTTTTATAATATCATCGGGAGTGTTTTATAATAACATCAATAGTGTTTTATATTGAAATTAACATAGTAGAAGTGTTTTAAAACAGTAGAAGTGTTTTAACAGATACGAATCATGTTTAGTAAAAAAACACTATTATTCTGTTAGATCAGCAAAAAAAACGAAAAAAGAAAACACTATTACTTTAAACCCACTATTATAGAAGATGAAGAATGACCGATGCAAAGAAGGTTTTGTGGTTTTATTTGTTTTTTCTCTTTGGAAAATAAATAAGTTTGAATGTATGAGAGAGATTATAATAACTAATAATATTTAAGATCAAAATTAAGATGAGAGAGAGATGGGGCATGATTTAAGGGTGAGAGTCAAATGATTTCTATATCAAAGTACAAGAAATGACATTACTACCCTCATTTAAAACACATATTGGACCATCTTACCCTTAATTATTAAAATATAATTAGTATTATCTTAACAAACCCAAACTTTTAATCTCAACTATCCATTTCTAGATCCAATGGTTGAAAAGACTTTCTACACTTCCTATACAAATCAATTTTCCTACCAGAAAAAAAAAATTATGATGGTTTTACACTGGTGTAAAATTTACAGCACACCAATGTTGACTTTTTCAAAAAAGGAATATTCCATTCAATATTTTATTCTCCTTTAATTTACAACCACATACTATTTTCTGATTAAATTAAGTTTGTGGTTATAAAGTGGGTTCTTTAGTTCTTCCAACTTCACATTGTTCTCATTTTACCATTTCCCTATATATATATATATATATATACATATATATATATATAGGGGAAAGTTCAATTGAGAACTTATAGTTAGGGAGAGAACTCGAGAACTCTATATTACACATATATAATATATCATATTTTGTATATTACACTTGTGTAATATATTATTATTGCATATGTTGTACATGTGCAACATATTATATGTTACACATGTGCAATATATGTTACACATATGTAATACACTCAATATATCATATATTGCACATACGTAATATATCATATGTTACACATGTGCAATATATATTACATATGTGCAATATATCATATATTGTATATGTGTAATATATATTACACATGTGTAATATATATTACACATGTGTAATATATGATATATTATACATGTACAATATATACTACACATATATACTATATATGATATATTGCACATTTGTAATATAAAGTTCTTGAGTTCTCTCAATAAAATGAGTTTTCTATTGAATCATCCCCTATATATATATATATATATATATATATATATATATATATATATATATATATATATATAGGGGAAAGTTAATTTGAGAACACCTATATTTCGTGCGAACCGTGAGAACGGCATCTAAAACCATTCAAATTCAAAATTTCTTTTTACACTTGTCTTTATTACTAAAATACAATCTCAAAAACACAATTTACGCGTAAAAATTCAAACGTATACGAAAATAATTTATTTTTACACATGTGTAAATTTACTGTTTATACATGTGTAAACTGTTTCATTTACACATGTGTAAAAAGTTAATTTGAAAGTGTTTTTGCAAGAAAAGATGAATTATTTGGAAAGAAAATTCATTTATTAATGTTATATTTTAATTATAATTAGGTTTTTATTGAAAAAAAATGATTTTGATTAGTTTTCTCACTTGTTCTCACGGTTCTCGCGATATTTAGCGTTCTCAAGATAACCCTCCCCTATATATATATATATATATATATATATATATATACAGGGGCACAACTTCATAAGGGCAGGGAGGGGCGACCGACCCCCCCCCCCCAAATTTTTGCTTCGAAGTTCCGATTACATAGTATCCGTATAGATTTTTTTGGGTATATACGGTTTCGACCCACCGGCAGGGAAGAGAAGCTTATAAAGGAAGAAAAGTGGGAATAAGATTCGTAGGAATTTTTGTGATGCGTGAAGAAGATGAGTAATATGGTAAATATTTGTAGGGACTATGGATATTTTTGTAACTAACTAATCCTACCCATAGTTTGAAAAGCTATTACAAATAGTCACTCTATATAATAATAGTTTTATATTAATAGTTTTTTTATTTCACCACCGTTTTTTTTCCCTTATTTTGTAAGTTTTCACCATTCATTTTAAAAAGATTTATAATATTTTCTTTTTTACTAAACTTATATTTATTTGATTTAATTGATCATTATATATGTACACTTGATAACAACTAAATTCCAATTAAATGTTAGGTAACATGGGAAAACATTTGTTACTTGTGTAAGTAAATTGCTATTTACAATTTTATCTTTCTGGTGCATTTAAGAAAGCATTAAAACCTAATGCATTTATAATGGTTAGGGTAAAAATTAGAATATGTTATAAGAATGTTAATGTTTTTAAAATTTTATACACTTGTTAAAATATCTAAAAAAAAGCTATTAAATTTGTTGTTTCACCATTAATTAATTTTAAAAACTATAACCATACAAAAATGTGTTAGTTGAACAAAGAAGCCGTTCATGCGTTAGTTATAAAAGTGTTCAAAGACAAGCGGCTAAGTCATAACAAAAGGTGTTATCCCGTTGGACGTTTATCCCGTAGGACGTCGTGTAGCATAGGTGTGTGTGCGTGTGTGTATGTTGACCCCCTGATCAAAATTTTCTGGTTCCGCCATCGCGCCCCGGTGACTTCCGACCCCCTGACACTTACGTTCAAACTTCGCCACTGTGTGTGTGTGTGTATATATATATATATGATCCGGTTAATTTGAGAACTCACTCGAGTTGAGAGCATCGTGAGAAGTACGACTTAAAATGCGATTTTTATTATAATTTTTCTCCAAAACATGTAAAAATGGCTAGTTAAGAAATGTGTAAAGAATGAAAAAAATTGAATAAAATTTTTACAGCGACCTTACACTGGTGTAAAAAAAAGTAACGTAAATTGAATTTACGTTGTATTTCAGCATAACTATATATATTTACATCACTTTCTCTCTTCCTCATAAGTAGGATGGGTTCTCACTAAAATCCAACCCTATGTGTATGTGTGATTTAAAGGGTTCTAAAGCACCAAAATCCAAAAACCGAGTTAGCTTTGCTCAAGATAATGTTACTAGCCCTACCACCCAATGAGAGTTACTAGATCACTTATTATTATATGAACTACTACACGACTTATTAGTGGCTTAATTTTGATGAGAATCAATGTGCCATCAAAGTTAATATAATCATGTAAGTTTAGAGAATAATACAAATTTGTACTGGAAATATTATTTATAAATATCATAGTCGAACTAATATCTTTAGATGGCAACCCATACATTCATGTATAATCTACTTATAAGTCTGTTACGTAGCCCATAGTAGAAATCAAACATTGGACCTTTATGGGAAGGGAACATCATTTAAGATACTAATGAGAATTAATTTGACAAGTAAGTTTTCATGCTTTTATGAGTTTATCTGCATATTATTTATGCATATACAATTTTCTAAATATAACTCTAATGGTTAAAAATAAGACTATGACTTGCAACTAAAAAATTAGATGATCATGTTGGTTGTTTTTTTTGAATAGACAAAAGGGAAATATTATTATTATTATTCAAATAACCTCCACTATTTTTTTTCTTTTTTTGTATGTTTACATTTATATGTTCATAATTCGACACGGAATAATTCAAACTAATAAAATATATAATATTATGACATTACGTGAAGGTATTGGTCATTTCAACAATAATACACAAGTATGCGATTGGGCACATCTATCTATCTATATATATATAAAAGAAAACGTATATGCTGACGTGACGTGCAATGAAGGCCTCAACCTTCTCTTGAGAGTGTCACGTGGCATCATAAATGAAAGATTTTAGTGTTTTTGAACTATTTCCCATTTTAATTAAAAAAAAAGATAAACATAAAACCCTAAATTAAATTGAGTTTTTTAGGAAAAAAAGAATTTAAAAATAAATTTAAAATTTTCTCTCCCATAATTTTTAAACGTTTATATCTTTTATATACGGGAATTTTTAAAGAAAAAAATTACACCAAATTAACGAGTGTTTTATTATCTTTCCAACGAGTACTATAGTCGTATATAAAAAACGGAGAAAAATCGACTATTTTTTGTGGGGTTTCGTTCATATAGGAAAAAAATACACAAAGTATTCATGTTATTCCATAATCCTGTTTTTTCTTTTAAACCAGGTTCTTATCTACGATGTTGAAAATCAGCCCAATTGCCATGTTATCATTGGAATTTTACTAGGTATACTTCATCAAGAAAAGTTAAGAGAAAGAATCGCGCAACACTGCAACCCATGGTGTCGCCTTATAGCAAGGTTATTTTTTTATTTATTTAATTACAAGAGTAATAATTATTACTATTAGTATTAGTATTATTAGAATGGTTATATTTTTTAACCCCGGGACGCTCCCGGAAAGAATTGATAGTTGCTGACGTGGCGTTCAATGGTGGCCTCAACCATCTCTTGATTATGCCACGTGGCATAATGAGATGCAATGATTACAACTTCCAACTTAAGTGTTTGTTTAGTTGATTAGGTTAGGAATTATAAGAGCCATTAGAATGTGAGAAATTAAAGAGATGTGATGAGTTTTTTAATAGTTGCAGCTTACATAAGTGATTCTTTAAATGATTACTGATTAGGTTTTAGATTAGGGAATATGAGTTATTACTGATTAGAATACTATGAACATGCAATGATTGAGAGATTTTGTGGTTAGTTAACTTGAGCCATTTGCAATAGGTTATCACGTAAAAATAGATTTTTTAACCTCGGGACCCTCCCGGGGTAATCAGCTAGTTATATATATATATATATATATATAGGGAAAAGTTAATTTGAGAACACTTATATTTCGTGCGAACCGTGAGAACGGCATCTAAAACCATTCATATTCAAATTTTCTTTTTACACTTGTCTTTATTACTAAAATACAATCTCAAAAACACAATTTACGCGTAAAAATTCAAACGTATACGAAAATAATTTGTTTTTACACATGTGTAAATTTACTGTTTATACATGTGTAAACTGTATCATTTACACATGTGTAAAAAGTTAATTTGAAAGTGTTTTTGTAAGAAAAGATGAATTATTTGGAAAGAAAATTAATTTATTAATGTTGTATTTTGATTATAATGAGGTTTGTATTAAAAAAATTTTGATTTTGATTGATTTTTTTACTTGTTCTCACGGTTCGCACAATATTTAGCGTTCTCAAGATAACCCTCCCCTATATATATATATATATATATATATATATATATATATATATATATAGTTTGCATATGTATAATAACCTTATAACCTATATGTAATTATAAGAAGCTGCATATAGTAATATAAAATAAATAAAATAATTAATTTAAGAGTTCTCCGAGTTATTAAATTGTTTGAAGTTAGGTTAGGTTAGTAAAAAACTCACACGTCTTATTCGCGCGCTTCACAACATAAATATATACTAGGCTTCGACATATATATATTAACCTACCACGTAAGTCATTCGTTTGTTACTTATATTATAATGTAGTTTGTTTTCATATTAAAAAAAATGATGTGAAGAAATATATTCGTATTCATATTATATATGCAATATAGAGAAATAGACTGATGATTACCATGAGCATGGCTTTTATGTGGTCATGAGTCAGGCTGAAGTGTTTGTCTTTCACAAGTTGTAGCAAAATATCAATAAGATCACCCTCCTCTTCCTCAAAAGACTCTTGTTTTTTAGTGTTGAGCCGCTTATCAATGAGTTGTTGGTAAAAAGAATCAAGATCTCGGAAGCATTTGTCTTGCCGATCCATCTTGCCCGTCAACCGATCAACCAACCCGACGAACGGCAGACCGGGCCAAATATCCGAGACATAAAGATCTACCAAATACGCCTGAACTTCATTTATTAGTCCATGAACCTTGTTTATTTCATGCCCATCTCGGCAATTGTACTTGTTGCCGAAACACACTCTCATCATTATAGTACTTGTTAAATTCTTCATCATTTCACTCAAGTTTACGGGTTTAGACGAAAGAGCAAGATCATGTATCGTCTTCATGGTAATTGAGACCTCATCTTCTCGTATATACCTGTTGAATAATGAAAACCCCGTAAGTTATTATGTATTATTAGTCAGATACAATTATAACCATACATAACTACAAAGGAAACTAATTACGATAAACCCTAACTAATATATTCTTTCTAATAACAATATCGGCTAACGATACCTAAAAGATTGAACCCTTCTAGGGCTGAACAAATGAAGGGTAAAGATCTTTCTCATCTCTCTCCAGTTTTCATTGTAGGGAGAAAAAGCCATATCAAGGCCATCATAAGTAAACTTCCGTGGGCCGATAAACGATGGCCTATCACAAAAGCTAAGATCTTGGGTTTTCAAGACTTCTTTCGCTAAACTCGCTGAAGATATAACAACAGCCGAGTTGAAACCTAATCGGAGGGATACGATCGGGCCGTAGGGTTTGGTGAGGTTCCATAAGGAAGTATGGAGGCTGGATTGATCGAGCTGGTGCAAGTTGCCGATGAAGGGTAGTCCAAGAGGGCCTGGTGGATTGAATTTTGATTTCTTTTTTGAAAGAATGTAAAAGATAGATAATATGAAGAAAAGAAACAAAAAATACATGATATTCAACATCATGTTTGTGATTTATGAACATGCATTAGTATTTATTTTGTTATATATATAGACTTCATGATGGATCTAGTTAGGTAAGCCTGCCGTAATAATATTTGCATACGATTAGAATTTCTTTGTTATATTTTTCTTCTCTTTTTTCTATAGTCAACTATGAACTATATATCTTGTCGATCCCGTATACACTATTTAGAACATAGATAAAGTAAAATATCTACACAAATCAATTAAATAAAGCTAGCTAAAAATTAATTAAGCATCCAATAATTGTCTTTGAGATCTAAATAATATATCATATTATATTCGAGGTTTCGGATTTATGTTACTGAGCATGATTCATGAACGTTTGAAAATTATTTGATTCAACAACTCTAGATTTACGTTGACTTGTTTATAATTATATCTACACTGGAAAGATCCTTTGGATATAGTAAATCATTGGTATATGCGAATTAGCCGGTATATGTAGATTTGTTGTGCTGTAAGCCAATCTTAAACCGTTTAACCAACTCGTCAGTTCAATTTGCTAATCGACTAACCATGTTTAATGTGATTAATGCTAGGTTCGGACATAGTAGGGAGTGGAGCAAGGATCATGGCCGCGTGAAGAACCGAACGCAATGCGAATCTAAACTTTTAGCGCTTCCGCTAGACTTTTAAGAACTTTAATAGTTGTGATGGGTTTCTAAACATGTTTCAAATATTTTGCATTCAGAATTTATGAAACGTAAACAGTTCATTGGCTTGACACACTAATGGCCAAGCATATGTTTCCGAAAGTTAAAGTTCTTTCGTTAATTTAATCCGACTAATTATCAGTAACTTCGAGTTAAGATCTGTTTAGTCGGGACAGGTCTTACAAGTGTCATAATTATATCTACACTGTAGTTAGTGTGGTCATTGAAAAAAAACTCTTACCTTATAAGGAAAGAGATAACCTATAAAGCTTTCTTAATGTTTCTTTTTAATCTTTTGTTTGGATCGATTTTGGTATGAAACAAAATGATTTTGATTTTGGAATCAAACAAAAGAAATGTATATGATTTTGGCAGCAGCAGGAAATATATTGAATAGAAACGAGCAGCCAAATCAGAATGTTCCTAAGTAGAATGATTTTGGTGAAAAAATGTTGCTGGAAAAAAAAATTATATAATGTAGGATTTAATTGCCCAGGTTAGAAGTCGCGGTATGTTTAAAACAGAAGACGCGGTATATTATATAATGTAGGATTTAATTGCCCAGGTCAGAAGTCGCGGTCCAAATCAGAAGTCACGGTCCAGCATCCTAAAGACGCGCCTCGTCGTCCAGCATCCTAAAGACGCGCCTCGTGGTCCAGCATCCTAAAGACGCGCCTCGTCTTCAGGCCTATATCACCGCGACTTTAGAGCTTTTTTTGTACTAGTGTTAATGTGCTATTAATTGTGGTTAATTATTAATCATATTTGATTGTATATCTCGCTTAAAATTTTTATTTCAGATTATGACAAATTTGATGCATTCTTTTGCCCTTAGAAGAGTTGTACGTGTTTGTTTTTGTGACTTTAAAGCTCAAAATAGAAGTTGATTTTTCGTCAAATACCTTATCATCACACATTTCAAATATGTTAGGCGTCATACAACATCGTGTCATGGCCACAAGCTCACTAAAAACCAATTATTAGATATATATGGATATTAGATATATATGGACTAATTGACAGATGTGTATAGTATGATTGTAATCTCATTCATTGTAATTATCTCCTACCTAAAATAGGAGATATCTTTTGTATTATTTATACCATAGTCATGAATGGAAGAGGGTAAGGATCCCATTCTCACATGGTATCAAGAGACCAGGCTATCCTCCTCTAACAAAACCCTACTCGACTCTTTCTTCCTCCTCTTAATTCTGACGCCGCAGCCTCTTCTGTCCAATGGCCGGCGATGACTCTTCTATATCCTCTGTCACTCAAACACCTTCTGACACAAAACTACACCCCGCTACAACCGTATCCAACATCAAAAATCACATTCCCATTACCTTAGAAATCGACTCTTCGCAATATGTCTCCTGGTCCACACTGTTCAAGATTCATTGCAAAGCTCACTTGGTGTACGATCACCTTCTCCCACGGCCTGCTACTGCATCTTCTTCTCAGTCTGCTGATTCCGCTCAGCCTATGTCTGAATGGGATCGTTTGGATAGTATTGTGCTCCAATGGTTGTACAGTACGGTCTCAAACGATCGACTACACACCGTCATTCAGAAAACCTCCACCGCCTATGAAGCATGGGTTGCTATTGAAGACTTGTTTTAGGATAATAAAGCCGCGCGAGCAATACATCTGATGAATAAATTTTCTAACACTCGCCTTGATAATTTTTCTTCTATGTCTGCCTATTGTCAGGAACTGAAGACTCTCGCAGATCAGCTTTCTAATGTAGATGCACCGGTTAACAATGACAAGTTGTTTCTTCAACTGATCGCAGGGCTGAATGAACAATATGAAAGTATCGCAACAATTCTGTCAGGGACAGAACCCTTACCAATGTTCTATAAGGCCAGATCCAAGCTGAATGATGCAGAAACACGAAAACAAGAGCACACTTTACAGGCCTCGAAGACTGCCTCCACTGCCTTGCACACGAGTACCGGTCCACAAAATCGTTCTCCTGCTGGCACGGATAACAATCGCTTTGATGAACGTTATTCGGGTCAGTCTCGAGGACGGGGCCGCTCTCGTGGACGAGGAAGGGGCCGCAGTTCCCAAGGTCGCGACAGATTTTATTCACAGCAGACCATTACATCTCAACAGGTCCTCTCCATGCTTCAATCATGGGCCAATCAATCTTCATAGTCGCACCAATCTCACACTCCTTGGGCCGCCCCTCCTTGTCCCTACCCAACTAACAACAACAGGCCCAATACCAACAGCTCCTCCGCTCCTGGACTTCGAAAACGTACTGGGTTTCTTACCAAGCCCTAATAGAATTTCACACCACCTTAACGTACCTGTAAATTCATGATTACGTTCCGAACCGCAATCATCAATTTACCTTATGTAACATCGCAAAATTTTCCCCAAAATTTTAATACATAAAAAGCCCTTATATATATATATATATATATATTTTTTATTACACCTTTATCATTAATATTATACAAATGTGCCTAAGTCTTTACTTATCCTAACTCACAACTTATATACATACATAAATGTATATAAATAATAATAATAATAATAATAATAATAATAATATGATTCTAAATTCTCTTTTTTTCACATACAAGATTTTTTTTTTTAAAATAAAGCCTTGAGTCAAATAGTCAAAGTCCTAGTCAAAGTCTTAGTCAAACAGTCAAAGTCTTAGTCAAATAGTCAATTATTCATAAAACCTTACTTTATGGTGTTGACCAATTTTAATGGCTAATTGACTCCAAAACTAGTATAAATACCCACCTATGACCCATTATACTTTGCACCTCTAAATCGATTGTTTCAATCCGATTAAACTTTCCCGCATACCTTTCTTCTATAGTCTATTACTTCTACAATTGAAGCTTTGATTATAAGCTCTTGTAATTGGCGAATTGGAAGCTTGATATTCTTTCTTTTTCATTTTCTTCAATTTGGACTAGCTACGTTGTTGAGTCTTTGGGATTCGCCTCGCATACATTCACAACACATTATTCTATTTTTTTTTACGAGACATAACATTTTGCTAAGGTGAGTTTTACATAGCCCCTTTTTCTATTTATCACCATTTTTGGGGTGAAACATGTTACAACAATATTTATGCAATTCAATCATCAATGTGTCTATGTGTATTTCTATGTTGCATTATGTCTTGAGCATGACTAGGGTAAGCACAATTCTAGCATAAACATTCATCAGCCAAACGGTATACATTGATAGATCTATTGGACTGACAATCCCACCCGGATACGTGCCTCCTACAAAGGTTACGTGGGTGTTTGTTACTGCAATATAAACGAGTGAACCATGAGCGTATGGGATGTACCACAATACAACAGTCACAAGGTTGATTATGCACTCGATTTACTTCTAGTATGTTTTCGCATATGGACTAGATTGCCATGACACATGAATTGCACAACAATTTTATTCGATTATCAAAACCTATGTAATTCTCACCAACTTTTGTTGACCCAAAATATTTTCAACTTAACATGTTTCAGGTTCTACTTGCTTGAAGATTTGAATTAATGCTTGAAGATGTGTGCATAGTTTTATTCAATTTGATGTACGAATTCTTGTAGAACAATTGTATGTAATTTATTTAAATCATATAATGAAATCTATTATTTACCATGAGCTATTGAACAATCATCAATACGTGACATCCCGATGTTTCCGCCATCGGTTGGGGTGTTACAGATTGGTATCAGAGCCATGGTTATAGGGAATTAGGTTATTAGAAAAATAATCTAGTCTATAACCATAGGATTTAACCAGTACTTGCTTCTTTTACTTGCTATTCTCTATCTCCCTCCTACTTCTTATCCCTACTTTCATCCTTACAAGAAGGCTGCTCTCCATCAGTGAATCTACTCTTAGACTAATAGGATAAAATCCTCAGGTTTAACCTGAACCCCCTTGAGATCTCGTCGAAGTTCTAGATTTTAATAACGAACACGTGCAATCTGGAAGGGTGAACGCCTGTATTCTGAGTCTTCTGTCTAGGCTGGCATTGCGCATATATCCCAATCAGACGAGGGACCCGGATGCCTACCTGGGAATTCTCGGGATGAGTGTTCACTTATAGGCTAAAGCATGTCTTCATATGTTATTAAAATCTGGAATCTTTGATAAGTCAACGTTTTCGTTTATTCGTTTTAATTAATGAATAAATGATTACATTCCTTATATCACCTCATTCATTTCATGCCACATTGAACCTTCATTGTGTCCCTTACAGATCATGTCTCCACGTCGCAGCACTCGCAATAACAGTGGTGGAAACCAAGAGGAAAGTAACAACAACAACAATAAACAACAAAGGTGTTGATGCCCAACTGGCTGCGATTATTTCCCAACAAATGGCGCAACAAATCACAACTCTGGTTTCTAACTTGTTGGCTCAAGTCATCCCAATGAATGGGAACGGCAATGGAAATGGAAATGGCGATGGAAATCACATAAAGAACGGGACCTTAGTTCGGAAAGGCGAGAAAACAAGTATTGTGGCCGCGGTAACTACCGAGAACCAGAAGCGCAAGACCCGGGATCCTAATGTAAACCTCACTACACAAGCTTCTAACAAGAAACCCTATACAAGAAACTTTCCATTGTGTAACACATGCAAACGACATCACCCCACTGTTTCAGTGTGTCGCCTGTGCACCAATTGTGGTAGGTATGGCCATCTGGTCAACACATGTCGTGAGACCCCAAACCCTAATACCAACCAACCAACCCTGCTCAGGTTGCTAATCTTGATCGTCCTGGTAAATACAACTATGGTCAATGCTATGAATGTGGAAACCCAATTCATTTCCGTAACCGATGCCCTAAACTAAATCGAGATCAAGACCCTCCAGCTACTTAACAGCAAACCCCACCATTTGAATGATGTCTACTTTTTAATTCTATGTATTGACACTTTTTGATTCAAGTAATAAATTCAAGTATTATCATAACATCTAAGTGCATGCTTGTTTGAATGTGAACTAATTGCTATATCTATAATCATACTTGCTTACTTGTACAACAATTAGTTGACTACCAAACAACCTACTCAACGATTGGTAGAGGTCATCATGTCTTTCCAACAGTCGGGAGAGGCCCTACAACCTGCTCAACGACTGGTGGAGACTATCGAACCTGCTCAACAATCGGTAGAGTCATAAAAGGACGCAAAACCCTAATGTAAGGTAAATTGATAATTACGGTCCGGAACGTAATCATGAATTTACAGGTACGTTAAGGTAGTGAGAAATTTTATCAAGGTTTTCGGTAGTCGACCAATTGTATACCTGGTGTTTTTCTTTTAACTTCGGGACGAAGTTCCTAAAAGTAGGGGAGACTGTAACATCGCAAAATTTTCCCCAAAATTTTAATACATAAAAAGCCCTTATATATATATATATATATATTTTATTACACCTTTATCATTAATATTATACAAATGTGCCTAAGTCTTTACTTATCCTAACTCACAACTTATATACATACATAAATGTATATAAATAATAATAATAATAATAATATGATTCTAAATTCTCTTTTTTTCACATACAAGATTTTTTTTTTTTAAAATAAAGCCTTGAGTCAAATAGTCAAAGTCCTAGTCAAAGTCTTAGTCAAACAGTCAAAGTCTTAGTCAAATAGTCAATTCTTCATAAAACCTTACTTTATGGTGTTGACCAATTTTAATGGCTAATTGACTCCAAAACTAGTATAAATACCCACCTATGACCCATTATACTTTGCACCTCTAAATCGATTGTTTCAATCCGATTAAACTTTCCCGCATACCTTTCTTCTATAGTCTATTACTTCTACAATTGAAGCTTTGATTATAAGCTCTTGTAATTGGCGAATTGGAAGCTTGATATTCTTTCTTTTTCATTTTCTTCAATTTGGACTAGCTACGTTGTTGAGTCTTTGGGATTCGCCTCGCATACATTCACAACACATTATTCTATTTTTTTTTACGAGACATAACATTTTGCTAAGGTGAGTTTTACATAGCCCCTTTTTCTATTTATCACCATTTTTGGGGTGAAACATGTTACAACAATATTTATGCAATTCAATCATCAATGTGTCTATGTGTATTTCTATGTTGCATTATGTCTTGAGCATGACTAGGGTAAGCACAATTCTAGCATAAACATTCATCAGCCAAACGGTATACATTGATAGATCTATTGGACTGACAATCCCACCCGGATACGTGCCTCCTACAAAGGTTACGTGGGTGTTTGTTACTGCAATATAAACGAGTGAACCATGAGCGTATGGGATGTACCACAATACAACAGTCACAAGGTTGATTATGCACTCGATTTACTTCTAGTATGTTTTCGCATATGGACTAGATTGCCATGACACATGAATTGCACAACAATTTTATTCGATTATCAAAACCTATGTAATTCTCACCAACTTTTGTTGACCCAAAATATTTTCAACTTAACATGTTTCAGGTTCTACTTGCTTGAAGATTTGAATTAATGCTTGAAGATGTGTGCATAGTTTTATTCAATTTGATGTACGAATTCTTGTAGAACAATTGTATGTAATTTATTTAAATCATATAATGAAATCTATTATTTACCATGAGCTATTGAACAATCATCAATACGTGACATCCCGATGTTTCCGCCATCGGTTGGGGTGTTACACCTTACATTAGGGTTTTGTGTCCTTCTATGACTCTAAACACACATGTAAGTAATGCAAAATAACCTTGTGATTGCATCGTATACAATGTATCAAAAAATGAGTCCAACTGTTGAGCAGGAAAAAGACTTCTACCAGTTAGTGAGTAAGAACCTCTACCGATTGTTGAGCAGGTGCGATAGCCTCTAACAGTCGTTGAGCAGGTTGTAGGGCCTCTACCGACTGTTGAGCAGGCATGATGACCTCTACCAATCGTTGAGTAGGTTATTTGGTACTCTACTAACTGTTGAGCAAGTACTTCATCCTCTATCAGTTGTTTGATTAAGTGTAACAATTGTTTTTGGTTTATCACATAAGTTGCAAATTGATAATACATACATGTAAGCAAGTTTGTAAATGCATCAAGTATCAAGTATAGCATGCGAGTTGTAACAGAGTTGCCCTAGACAAGGTTAATGACTCTAGGTGTGTTTATAGCAAATAGTTTATATTCCATGCTTTCAAGTATCATGAATAATCAAATGTTCAGGTAGATAATCAAATCCTCATGTATAACTAATATTCAAGTTTGATGCAACGAACAATTGAGTTTTCAATAGTTTGGTTATCGTGGAGATCAAGTTCATGTTCGAGGAGGTAAAGGATGTGAATTTGGTTTTTGAGAGATGATGAAAACTCAAAGTAACATCAAGGTTGTGAAAAATGGTGAATGTGTAAATGGTTGATAAAGGGTTTAATTTATAGGGTTTCAAAAAGACGCAAGTAGTAAGGTGATCATGCAGAATAATCGTGGGGTTTGAATAAATGGTTAGATACAAGCGTATGAGAAAACATGATTGTGGTATTTGCCAAAAATTTGTAATAGTTCGAACAAGTTTAACATAAGTATGTGTCAATGGAAAAAATTGTAGAGTAAATTTTGTTCCTGTGGATGGAAAGATTTTATTTTTAAAATTGGTTTTGTATATAAAGCAAAAGTCATTAAATTGTACAACTAAATTGATTTAGATCAAAATATTTCGATGAGTCATAGGTTTTAAACACGATGTCGGATTTCAAAAATCAAGAATTTGTTGAGGTGTTTTGTATAATTGACTTTGATTATTCCATAAAAAGAAGTGATTCCTAATATATTAAAACTTTTTTTTTTAAGATCATTTGTTACACTAGTAAATTGTTACACCAACATTTGAAATTTAGAAAATGAGTTTGTGGAATAAAAGGCTTTTTGACAAAAATATTTATTTGCTTTAGTTTGTGAAATTCCTAGGTAATGAATATTTGACAAAATTTAATACTCTTTAATGTTGGTGCTAAAGTATCTCCTATAAACAGGTTACGAGATGATAGTTTGAACAAGGATTTTAAAATCTTGAATATGATGAAATTTGATGGTTGAGGGTGCCTTTAAAAAAATGTAGAGGGGAGAAGTTTAATATAAAATTGGCCTGAAGGTAATACGATTTAAGAAGTAAAATATGTAATATGTTGTAAAGAGAAATATATGATTTGGGTTGGATGTTAAAAATAATTAAACAAGCGGGTAATATTACAAGTTTGTAAAATGAAATATGATTGTGAGATCCACAAACGTTTCATGAAATTTAGGCTAACGAGGGGATTATATAAGGAAGAAAATAGATTTGAATTGCAAATTTTTTTTTTATTCGAATCTTAGAATTTAAATGAGAGTGAGGGGGTATAAATGAAAATGAAACACAAAGATTTTATTCATTTGTCCACGTATATACGAAAAGGTTGACTTATCAAGATAGATCGGATCTAAGCCCAGTGAATTTGCCCTATTAAACTAGGAGTACATTAGGATTGCAACAAGTGAAAGAGAGTGTAGGCAAGACCAAGCTAGGATAAGAATAAGGAGGAGGATAGGGATAGAGATAAGGATAAGGTAGAGCTACAAGCAACTAAAGCAAGTACTGATTAAAGTCCTAAGGCTATAGACTAGATTATTTTTCTAATAACCTAATTCCCTATAACCAAGGCTCTGATACCAATCTGTAACACCCCAACCGATGGCGGAAACATCGAGGTGTCACGTATGAATGATTGTTCAGTAGCTCATGGTAATACATAAGTTTAAATAATCCTTTGTTTCATTACAATAATTACATTAAATGTCTTGAATGAAATCTAATACATCCAATAATCAACAAAGCTTAAAACTTCAAATATCTTCTCATGCTAGCTCTAGACTTCAAGCATCATTATTTCCTGTTGAGTTTGGAAAAATGGGGGGGTCAACTAGAAGTTGGTGAGAATTAGGGGTGTAAATGACACGTAGCGGCTCGGGATCGGCTCGGTAAAAAGCTCGAACGAGTCGAGCCTTAACGAGCCCGAGCCCGAGCCCGAGCCTGAAATATGGCTCGTTTAGATATCGAGCCCGAGCTCGAGCTCTAGATACAAAGCTCGATTGGGCTCGCGAGCCTAATCGAGCCTTAACGAGCTAGAGCCCGAACCCGAGCCCGAGCCTAAGTTACAGCCGAGCCTAAGTTATAGCCTTAACGATTGGGCTCGCGAGCCTAAGTTATAGCAGAGCTTTTGCGAGCTCGAGCCGAGCCGAGCCGAGCTCGAGCTTTGGATTTTGCTAGCGAGCCGAGCTCGAGCTCAAGATTGTAGGCTCGAATCGAGCCGAGCTCGAGCTCGAGCTTCACAAAACCTTAACGAGCCCGAGCCGAGCCCAGTCAGGCTCGGGCTCGGCTCGGCTCGTTTACACCCCTAGTGAGAATACATAAGCCGAGTCAAGAAATTAAGTTTTAAAAGAATAAAAGTTTAGCAATTCATATGTCTAATGTAAGTTTAAGTCTACATGAAGAAACATGAAGTATAGTATGCACATAATCAAACCTCCGACAAAGTTTAGGTCCATCCCGCATCCACGGTTCACCTTAATATAACGTTGGAACGATAACAATCACCTGCGCTCCCCATAAAAGATGGTCAACGAATCTAGGTGGGATTGTCAATCCAATAGATCTATCATTTAATATCGCCGGCTTGGCCACAGCTAATGATTATGTAAGTTGAAGTTTAAGTCTAATAGTATTTGTCTAAGTCATGAGGCATTAAAGTTTACAACTAGACATGTATGTAGAATTGCTTAAGTATAAAGTTTCAAGTATAAAGAATTGCATAAACAAGGTTACGTAAACTCACCTAAAATTCACTGTGTAAGTACTAACAAGTAGCAACAAGTCTAAACTTGGATTAATTGAACTCTTGTATCCTATTACAAATAAATGATGCCTTAAATTCTAATGCAAGTAAGCTTGCTTCGTTTCTTAGTTGTAAAGATAGTTTATTCAACTACCTAGACTCGCATTGTAAACAATACGTATCTTAATGTGTATGACTTAACGAACCGATACGAACTTGGTTTTGTTTCTCGAAAATATGTGAATGTATAGTTATATAAAATATGTACCTTATTATGATATATTCAGAATTTCGCGACTTGAGACTAATTGTAAAAAAAAAGTACTTAGGATAGTGAAAATAATGTACATGTAACATGACTCACGTTTTAGTTTGTTTCGAAGACCGGTTATTACGTGTACATATTATGTTTACACGCATACTAATAAATATGTTTTTATTTATGTACGCATTTTTATCATGGCGAAGTAAAGTTTGGATAATGTCTCTTTGTAATACGTAGCTTTATTTGTGCAAAAGTATAGATTTTGATAGCTCGATATGTTTCTTGTATTTTGTAAAATTTTGGGGAGAGTCTCCTCTGTTTTTCTATAAAGCCAGACAACTCAAGTTGTCTATATTTTCCCAAAACATCAAATGTACAACTGCATGACACATGGTTTACTTTCAAAAGCTATAATAGGCGAATAAATTATACTTTTCGACATGTAACATTTATATATTATAGTTCAACATTTGATCGACGTAGCAATAATTTGCATAAATATAAGTAACTCTTTATTTGATGGCTCGAAAACAAACTAGTAAATCGACTAGTATTAAACTTGAATAATAGTGTTAATAATATAAGTTTACTTATAAGCAGTTATAAACTTCGCCTACTCGAGTGACCAATATATTATTAATTACTAAATCACCTATTTTAAAATTTAGATAGCATATGTTTCGTTAGATAAAGAGTCTGTATATATTAATGCAAACGTTTCTACAACAAAATAGTTCGTAAACATGAATATACATATATATACATACATATATATATATAATATCCCTTTATTTTTCTTCGCTAACATAAGTGTTTTACATAAACAAATCGTTCGGTTCGTCACGGATTTAGAATATATATATATATATATATATATATATATATATATATTTATATTTATATTTGTCTATAAACAATAAAACACAATATAATAAACCGAAAACACGGGTGCGCGTTATACCTCCCTATGGATAAGCTCACGAACCGGCACGAACGAGTCTCAAACTGAGCGTTAACAGACTTGCCCGGGTTTGACCAGATCTGACCCAAAAGAAAGCAAGCAAGATTCGAGCTAACAAATAAACGGACTCATTGTCGCTGCACCATAAATCTGACCCGAACTAATACCCGACTCGGCAATCAACACCAAGCCCAAATCAAGTCACCACCGTGACTGACCCTTGACCCAACTGTGGACCTGGAAACCGGACCACCTTCACGAGACTACCACAGACCACGATTAAGACCCGCACACCAGTGCGCCGCCACCACCAAAGATGGTGGTGGCCATCGTTGCTAAAGAAGGCAGAGAAGGGGGTGGTTGCTGTGGGCCGACGGGGATAGGGTGGTGGTTGTGTGGCTGCTGCCGCCGTTGCATCTGGAGGGAGGTGGGAGATCGAGAAAGGGAGAGGGATTAAGATGATAGGTGGTTTAATGGTGGTTTAAATGGTTCTTGGTGGCTGCGGCTGCTGCTTTAAAGGGATGAGGAGGAGTGGCTCGGGTGTTGGTTGGCGGCGGGTTATGGTGGTTGTGGGTGGCTGCCGCCACTGTGGTAGAGATGGAAGAGAGGAATCTTGAGTGGTGATTCCTGGTTGGTGCCACTGATTATTTAGAGAAGGGGTATGCTTGAAGGTTGCTAGGGTTAGGGTATGAGGATATGTGTAGAAAAAGATGGGAAGAAGTAATATATAGGTAGGGTTAAGTGTGTAGGTTAGGTGGACACCGTGTATACGAACTTATCACCGACTCGAGTCCCGTTTAAATTACATAACTTGTTTAACCGCTAAAATAGTTATTTTGTTAAATTTATTTATATAAACCAACTTAAAACGATTACTTGGACCATAATTTATATATATTCACCGTCGCGTTAAGATTTACACGGATGAGTGTCGGTTTGCTAGTTTGTTATTATTTACGACGTGTTATTTGGCGAATATAAATAATTAAATTTATTAATAACTAAGAATGTATTTCTTGTTAATGAGAAAATATTGTTAACGAATTAACGAATAGTTTTATGAATAAATTATTATTATTATATTATTCGAGAAACTCTGGGCGTTACACACGTCCCTCACACGGCACACTGGAACGCGCTGAAACGCATCATCTGGTATATCAAAGGCACCTCTGAATTCGCTCTTACATTAGGCGGCTCCTCAATCCCGTCTTTAGTCGCCTATACAGATGCCGACTGGGCTGGTTGCCGAGATACTCGGCGCTCGACCAATGGCTACTGTATTTATCTGGGTGATCACCTTATTTCCTGGTCTTCTAATCGACATAGCACAGTCTCCCGTTCTAGTGCAGAGGCAGAATACCGCGGCATGGCAAACGTTGTCGCCGAAATTTGCTGGATCCGTAATCTACTGCTTGAGCTTCATCGCCCCATTAACCGCGCTACATTGGTATATTGTGACAACGTTAGCGCCATCTACCTTTCTGGAAATCTCGTGCAGCATCAACGTACCAAACACATTGAACTTGACATTCATTTCATCAGAGAACAGGTTCAGCGTGGTCATGTGCGCATCTTACATGTCCCATCCCGCTACCAGATTGCCGACATCTTCACCAAAGGGCTACCACGAGTTTTATTTGAAGACTTTCGGGATAGTCTAAGCATCCGGTCTCCTTCCGCTTAGACTGCGGGGGTATATTAGATATATATGGATATTAGATATATATGGACTGATTGACAGATATGTATAGTATGATTATAATCTCATTCATTGTAATTATCTCCTACCTAAAATAGGAGATATCTCTTGTATTATTTATACCATAGTCATGAATGGAAGAGGGCAAGGATCCCATTCTCACACCAATGACTACATGAAATGAGTAGTTTGGTGTAGAGATAATCAGCCATCCATCGTTGACTACGCATGACAACTTGAGCTGGCCGCCATGGAGGATGAGTCCGACTAAACGGTAAAAAAAAGAGGCAAACAATGAAGAGGGAACGACAAAGGTGTTCTTTTCCTTATTGTGTTAAAGTTCAGAATATGCTCAGTTGGTGCTCTATGAGGGTGTTTGGGATTGAGTTTGAAGATGCAAAAGTGCTTTTGGTTAAAAGTGCTTATTGGCTTATGATTTTTTGAAAAATGAGTTTTAGAAAAAGTGTTTGGATTAGCTTTTGGGATGAGAAACGTCAAAAAGTCAATAGAATGTATTTTTTTAAGTGTTTCGCTTAACTTATTGTGAATATTGGTTGTATGGGTGGTAAATTTGTAATTTTTTTCCAAAAGTCAAAAGCCAAAAGCCAGGAATTCTAACTTTTCAAAAACAACTTTTCCACCCTTAAAAGCCAAAAGTCAAAACAGAAAGTGCTTTTAAGTTACACAAACAGCTCAAAAAGCCAATAAGTCAATAAGTTGTTTTAAAACTCAATCCCAAACACCCTCTATATGTGGCTTAGGGTCTATAAACAAATTTTTTTTTTAACGAAGGGCATAAATTAAATAAAAAAAAGGCTTATCAAGAGAATTTACAACAAGAAAACTAAAACACTAAAAGCCATCTAGGCTTTGTGTTACCAAATTAAGATTACACCAAAGAGACCAAAATAGATTTTGTGCTTCCGCCGTATTTTTTTTTTATCTATATGTATGTGTTGACCTTCATCTCTTCTACCACGTTTGATGGATGAATGATTTTGTAATCGAAAATTCTTTTGTTGCGACCTTTTCAAATAAACCATTGGGCCACGACGATGATTGCATGTAGTAGCTCGTTTAGTGATTTCTCTATCGTTAAAGGGGATCGAGTGTTGTTTGTCCTGGTACCCATGTATTTGTTAAGGACATATGTGTTGGGAAAATTTTCTCCATATGGCCGTATGTATTTGGAGAGGATGAGTTGTGGGGCAATCACTAGACAACTAGGGTAATGGAAGCCCACGTGTTATGTATTTATTTAATTATTTATCGTCAAGATTATTTGTTGGTGCATGTTTAACATTGAAAATTCATGGAAAGCATAATGGTACGCTCAAATACCTGTTGGGGTTGGTTGGTGCATGTTTAACATAGAGAATTCATGATCAAAAATGGAAAGATTAGTCAAAAGTAGAGGCCAATGTAGTACAAAGAAATAATAGCTTCTACAGCTAGCTAACTAGGGGTGTAAATGAGTCAATCCGTTTATGACCTACTCGAGATCGGCATTTGGCATGCTAAAAGCTTGTATCGAGCCGGCTTAAACAAATTATAGTCCCAACTCGACCCTTAATATAAGGTTATTTAATAAACGGGTCAGAGTCTAAGCTTCACCACCCGGGTCATCATCGAGAATCCTCGAAACGTTTCGGGCCTGGGGTAGGAAAAAGTGTCCCCTACAATCCATAAACAACCAAAAGCTTTTGATCTTTTGTCAAAATAAATAATTTTTGACAAATAAAACATAGATAAAAAATTATAACTTTACCATCTATAGGCGCGTAACCGTGGCTCTAATACCACTGATGGGAATCATGGTATCAAAACTTAGGCGGACGCGATTAATATTTTATAAAAACCGATTTATATATGTATATATATTTATATTTATACTATATTATAAAGCATGAGTGAAGGATACCCGTAAAATTTAAGTAAATACAACATTTATTGCTTATAGTACAATGCTTGTTGAAGTCATTTAGGGGGTAAATTGTCTTTTTACCCAAATATTACATTGTTAAAGAAATTAATTTAAACATAATTATAAAATTGATGAGGAAATTAACAATAATATGGTGACTCTTTACATTTATAACCTCCATGTCTTTATTCTGTTTGTATCAATGTTATAGTCTTATAAATATTGGTCATGTATTTGTTATCTAAATAATGCGGTGACTCTTCACATACATAACTTACATATCTTTCAATGTTTATAGCCTTATAAATATTGGTCTTTTATTTGGTATATGAAACATATAAATGAATAAATTAGTTCTGTCTTCCTTCATTCTTTCTTTCCATACATGATGTCTAGAGTCTTCTTTTCATGTTTATATATCTTATATATTGGTTGCTACTAGATTGTTATTTTCCAACACGTTATTAGCACGAGTTTTCTTGTTGCTCTTCGGTTTAGCAATCTTAATAATGCAGTCTTAAAATCGTATTTGAAGAAGTGCAAACAGGCTGAAAAGTATGATACATGAAGATCAAGTGGTGAAACCATGTATTACATGTTGCCAACAATACAAGATAGATTTAATGAAATTGACATTCCTTCTGCCTGACAAGTTATTAAATTTAGAATCATCAGTGCTAGGTTTGTTTTTGAAATCGCTTAGTTCTTAGTTTCTTGCTTAAATACTATGTTTTACTTGTAATCAAGGTTTTGAAACCCGGACCGGACCGGCTGGTCCGACCGGTCGGACCGAGAAACGGACCCCCGACCGGTCCGGGTCACTACATTGGACCGCTCGTGTATAGAACCGGAGGTTGAACCGTTGGACCGGCGGTTGGACCGGATTTTTGGCCGGTTGGACCGGGTTTTAGGGAGGTTCGACCGGTTTTTTATTTTATTTTATTTTTTTTGTTTTGGTTCGACTTTTGGGCCGGTTCATTGGGACGGCCGGACCGGTCGAACCGATGGACCGGTGACGACTCCGGTTTGACTTTCGGTCCGGTTCTGAAAATGTAAACCACTAAGTTTTTACTATAATCACACACATACATACATTCATATTCATTTCATGGCTAATTCTTTTATCATTAATTTTAGAGTTGTGTTTATACATAGTTAATAAATTTGGATACATTTGTAAATAAAATAATATTAAACCCACAAGATATATAAAAATAACAAGTTAATAAATTTGCATAAAAAATTCGTGTTTAAAATTTATAGCAAAGAACATAGTTAAAAATATCTAGCAAATTTGCATAAAAAATCTCCGGCACAATCTTCATCTTCCATCCCCTGGAAATAATGCTTCCAAACCACCACCCTGTTGTGCACTAAACCATTAACATTTAACAATCCGTCGTCATCCCCATTAAGGCATCTTCTTCATCCCCTAAATTATCCCCTCTACAGTTCGCTTGCTGCTATCATCATTGGTACTCACCCAAGATGTCGAATTTCTAAAACTTATGACCAAATCACACATATTTAAACAAATATGCAACGATTTTCGAAACTGTAAACACCCATATGATTTTCTATTTTTCTTACAATATGGATCTCTCTACTCTCGATTACGGTCACTTAAACACCTTATCATCTTCGTTACTCACCTCGCACACCAAGTGTTCGATGAAATGCCTGAACCAACACCCACACTATTTATCAACTCCATCTTCTTTGCTTATTACATCAGCCAAAAAGAAGTCTCACGTCCCTTCTTCACAAGACATCCAAAAGTCTACTGAGAAACAATTGTCTCGTATTCTAAGGTCAGAGGCTGCCATTGAAGCCATTGAGAGGAAAGCCAACTCACCCACTGTTGTCAAGGGTACCCGGTTTTCGCCAAAACTTGTTTTGGAAGCTTTGGATAATGCCATTCGCCGTAGACGGTGGGAATCTGCTCTTAAGGTTTGTTCTGAGGTTGTCGAGCTACTTAGTCGAATCCAACTGGTCATGCATAGTAATGTTATGAACCCGTGGTCTTTAATGTAGTTTTTACCTTCTAATTTAACTAAACATCATCTTTTCAAAAAAATTCTCTATTTTTAAAAAAACTTACTGTATCTCACCCATCATTTTTATCTTTATCATACTCACAGACACCTATTTTATTATATTCAGCATTTTTATACACTCACAATAATAATTTTGTGGAGAATGAATATTAGTTTTTCAAAAAGTTACTGTAGCATTTTCATATAATAAAAATGAAACGGTGGTTCTGATGCGAATGCTCTTAGTTTGCTATCCAAAAAGGGCTAGCGGCGTAGCATGTTGCTGGTTTGGCTTTTATTTTGATATAATAGACTCTGTCTAATAAAATTTACTTTATTTTGGTTAAAAAACTGGTTTTATTTTGTGAAATTGATCTAGAGTTTGTTTGATAGCAAATTGACATGATTATGTATTTAATTGTGTTTAGATATTTGATCTTCTTCGAAATCAACACTGGTATGAGCCAAGATGCCAAACATACACAAAGCTGTTGGTTTTACTAGGAAAATGCAGGCAGCCCATGAAAGCTGGCTTGCTTTTCGAGTTGATGTTGCAGGATGGGCTAAAACCAACTATTGATGTTTATACCGCGCTTGTTAGTGCTTACGGTTATTCTGGACTGCTTGACAAATCGTTAGAAATCATTGATCGAATGAAGTTGATACCTGACTGCAAACCTGATGTGTATACCTACTCGGTTATAATAAATTGTTGCACTAAGCTTCGCCGGTTTGATATGATTACGGGTATTCTTGCTGACATGGAATATTCGGGAATCGAATGCAGTGTTGTCACTTATAATACTATAATTGATGGGTATGGGAAGGCAGGAT
Organism: Ambrosia x helenae; assembly: GCA_030844895.1. NCBI lineage: Eukaryota > Viridiplantae > Streptophyta > Magnoliopsida > Asterales > Asteraceae > Ambrosia > Ambrosia x helenae. The sequence continues at coordinate 59,575,747 of CM061231.1, forward strand.
TGTTCAAATTGATGGAGAATATGTTGGCGAATATGCTTGAGGATGGGATGTGTCTTCCAGATGTTTTCACCTTTAATTCGGTTATTGGTGCTTATGGTAATTTAGAGATGATTGTTGAAATGGAGAAGTGGTTTGATGAATTTCAGCTGATGGGGATAAAACCAAATGTCATGACATTTAATATATTAATTAAGTCGTACGGGAAAGTGGGGATGTATGACAAAATGGGTTCGATTATGGACTATATGAGTAAAAGGTTTATTTCCCCGACTGTTGTTACTTTCAATATAATTATTGAAACATATAAAAGGGCGGGAAATATCAAAAAAATGGAGGAGTTTTTCTTGAAAATGAAGCATCAAGGAATGAAACCTAATGCCGTTACTTATTGTTCTCTTGTGAGTGCTTATGGTAAAGCTGGACTTATGGAAAAGATTGATTCAATCATGAGGCAAATAGAGAATTCCGACGTGAGTCTTGATACAACATTTTTTAATAGCATCATCAACGTATATGGTCAGGCGCGCGATATGAAAAAAATGGGTGAGATGTTGTTGGCAATGAAGGATAGAGGCTGTGAACCAGATGATATTACTTTTGCTACCATGATCCATGCCTACAAATCCATGGGAATGGTGGAAGCTGCTCAAAATTTAGAGAATAAGATTATTATAACCGAACATAATCCAGGTACTTCCCTAATACTTCTAGCACTCGTTTTACGGTTTATTTCACTGAACTAGAATTCGTGAAAACAGGATTGTTATGTTATGCCATATTGTTGTGATCAGGAACACGGCTGATTGAGGGCTAATATGGTCATTTATAATGTGGATGATATGTTTTTAAGGAAGGAAGGCATGATGACTTTACTGTCGCTGCATCTTGTCCAATTGCACTATGATCTAAAGGGAGGCATAGGTAAATGGATACCTTAATTTTATGTGTGTGTCATACTGTCATAGCCCCACACTTATGTACAGAGACACCTTATGTGCCTGAGTATCCCTTAATCTCATTTTTTTTGTAGTTCAGAATTATAATTAGTCTTGAAATCTTTAACAACTGTGTATGAACATGTCTTCTTGGCACACAAGAGTTTATTAATTGACATTTTGTCTTAAGTTTTGACCAACTTTTTATTGTTTCTCTTGGTATACATGTAATATTTTAATTTTTGGAAACAGAAATAGGTAACCCACTGGCCTGTTTTTCAACTCAGAAGTGCAAGTTTCCATTTGAGGGTTTATTTAATATCAAGCAACACTGTAGCAGACGGGTGAGAATTAGCATCCACTATGGGCGTGTCAAAACTAGCAATAAACTCAGCCTCGTTAATGTATTTGGTCTGTAACTTTATGAATCATATATTGTAACTTTATATATTCAACTGTAAATTTATATATTCGACCTGTAGTTACACTCTTTATATTCATTTGTAAGATTATATATTTGACCTGTAGTTACACTCTTTATATTTATTTGTAAGATTATATATTTGACCTGTAGTTACACTCTTTTAAAAGAAGTTCCCTTTACGGCTTTAACGATTACTATTGTCTATTCTTGAGATACTTATGAGTCAGAGCCAAGATTTTTGCTATTATGCTCTGCACAATGTGGCTAGTTTATAAACCCAAGTGTGTAATGTGCCTGAGACTACCCGTTTTCGAGCCTCAAATGTGTAACAATATTTTTTTGCAGCTATGTTATTCTAATATTCTGGACATGTCATGTTTATACGATAATATGAATATTGAATTGTTTTTTTATGAGTACTGTTTATGCCATGAAATAGTTGGCATGTGTACTTTCTTTTGGACAGTGATCGGATGCATTCTTAACTTAGGAATATTGTGTTCAAGGGTTGTCACACTGCCTACAAAACGGTTCCAAATACCAAGCAAAATCAGCCAATTAGGAAATGGGTAGGCAGAGATCAACTTTCATAATAATAAAAAAAAAAAAAAAAGATTCAACTCTAGTTCAGGGCTTCAATGGAAGGCAGGGGAACTTAGAATCTGAGGATATTTCCTGAACACCAACCACCAGAATGGCTGGCAGAGTAAGTGATTCTTGCAGCTTATAAGTCTTCTATATTTTGGATATGTTTGCTCTGACTTAATGTTAAATACTGTAGTAATTTCAAAAGGAAAGGGGTCAACTTTTAACTCTTAAATCTTAATACGTGTCCTGTATTAGCTTCCATATTGATAGGGTTTATCTAAATATAGAGACGGTTCTAATGGTCACTTTGATCTTTTTATGTTTAACCTGTCTACTTATTAAATGATTTCAGCTGCGTTTCGTACCGTTTTGTTATGTTTTCGTGTTGTATTTTTGTATAAGCATGATTTATTAGTATTTTATACTGACATGAACATTATGCACCAGTGATTGTATGTGACATAAATATGCTAAACTTAAACTAGCAAAAAAAAGCAGATAAATGAATTTTCATGTTTTTTTTTCAATTTGACTGTAATCCATCTGATTTTTTATAGTTAAGAAAGTTGTTGAAATTTTAGTATAATACCATTTTAACTGTTACTGCTAGTATTGTTTTAACTTGCAGTTTGATTGTATATTACTATATTAGTAATATCTAAATTTAGATAAAAGCGTCACATTCGGTAACGACAATACGACATTGAACTATGTATAAGCACTGAAACATACAGGATCAGTAAAGTAACAATTGATTCCATTTCCGACTGTGTTAATGTTCCATGGAATCGGAGATAATGTACATTTTTGCGTTTAAGCATATTCTGCTTCTTATAAGTTATTTTAGAGTAAATCTGTTTCTTTGTTTTAATTTATTATTAGTTTATCATATACCCGTAACCCATTAATACTTCTCATTAATACTTCTTTTTGCATGTGTTCATTTTTACTTTCAGATTTCACGATCGTTTCAGCTGGCGTTGATGCTGCAAAGGGCAAACCACTTGCATGGTGTTATGTAAGCTTCTCATTCATCCTTTAGTTTACTTTTTTCATTTCACTAATGTAACTAATAAAATCTTATATGTCTTGTCTCTTTCTGATTATGCACAAATCATAAAAATGCCGGCTTCTTTCTCTAGTGGAAAGTTGCTTGTTTCCCTTAAGGGAGGGACGGAGGGTTCGTTTCTCACAATTTTATGAACCAGTGGCATTTATTCATACTTTTGCCGCTACAATCTCCATATATCCAGTGAGTATATAATTAATATGGTTATTTTGTGTTAAAGGTCTGGTTGGAGAATGTTATTCCTTTTAAATCCGTACTCCGGACTGATCTGGATGTTTTGAAGATCCAGAAATTTATTTTGGCTTAATATGGGACCCTTATTTTCAGATCTTCAATCATAATGGAAATATGCTTTTCAGGAAATAAGTGAGTTCATTGCTATCTTTTGGCCCATACCTTATTTCCCTTTTCTAATTATTTGAGCTATTAATTAAAGGTATATATCTAAAGCCAACTTTTAGCCCCGCTTACAGTTGTGCGCATATAATGTATATACGTATGGCTCTCAGGGGACAAAAGTAAAGTTGCACTAATTTTAACGTTATTTTACTAATTTCATGAAAAAAAGGGTAAAAATGATGGACGGTTAATCATGCATCATGTGATGGCGTTGTTAGCCAAAAGACAAGGGGGTACATGCACCAATCGGGTTCGTCCCGATTGTTAAGTTTTATGTGCCTTATGTCCAAGGCTTGATACAAAACCACTATCGAGCTGGGGGTCTCACCGGAAGCAGCCTCTCTATTCCCACGAGGTCGAGGAAAGGCTGTCTACATCTTACCCTCCTCAGACCCTACTTTAGCTTTTGCTATTGGTGGGATTTACTGAGTATGATGATGATGATCTAAAGCCAACTTTTAAAAAATAATGGCCTTTGCATAAACTTGTTATTGACCTTTATTACATGTTCCCTAATCCCTACTTCCCTTGCATGATATTGTTTAAAATGATTCTAGGAAACTTTTAGTTAAACATTGATGTCAATAACAGAAATAAGAGATATTCAGGCAATGCCTGTGAAATATGGGTTCATATTTATCCAATTCTACATCTAAAAGACAGCATTTTTGTTTTCTGCATCTCATTTAATGCTGTGAAAAGAAATGTGATGGTGAGTTATAGAGGTGACAAAATGAGCGGGGGTTGACAGCGACACTTTTTGTATCTTTCATAAATATTTTGTGTACTTTAATACGGTTAGAATAATTACATATTTATTTGAATAATGCGATATAAATATTTCATATCAACCGGTTCATAAGTAAAGAGGTCGAAATTGTTACATCTAATCTAACTACTTGACCTAAGAAAAATGAACATGAGATTCCCGAAACGAGTTATTCAAAATTTGTGACTTTCATCTAAATCTATATACAGTGTGATTGAAATCCTAACGATTTATTTTCCGATCTTTATCTTTCAGAAAAGAAGGAAAAGTGCTTATTTATGGTAACCAGTAACCACCATGGTGGAGAGTGGGACCAAAAATGTTTCTACATCAACATCTTGTCTTAAGTAGCTTCGCCTAAACTTAAGATGTATAAAATCATCATTTTGGTTCTAAAAATTCCTTAAGTCACCATCATTTTGTACTATCTTTGTTTATACTAAAAGTAGTATTTGTTTTCTCTTAAGACAAGGTGTTCAGAGACTCAAGACGCAAAGGGCTCGCTTGTTGCACAGGCGCAAAAAAAGGCGCATGCCCGAGACAAAAGGCGCAGAAATATAATAAAAAATAGTAAGCATTGAAAATCAATAATTTAATGCTGCTCTACACATATAATAAAAAAATCTGATATAATTTTCTTTTAAATCAAAATCCAGAAAATAATAAAAATAAGTTTTTTTCCAATCCTATGCTGCTTAATGTAATAAGCTTTGGCAAGGGAACGTCAAATGAGTAACCATAAGTTGGGCTTGGCCATTGGCCTAGCTCAATTTTTTACCCGTTCAGGCTAGTTTTGGCGCCTGGACAGAGCTAAGCGCTCACATCGATTGTGAAAAAGCTCACCTTGTGTCTATTCAAGGCGCTTAGACGTGTGCTTGGTTCGTCTTTGACTACATAATCTTAAGCCTATTATGATTAATATTTAATTTTGAAAATATAACATGCATTTTTTTTCTTTTTTTATTCTGACATCCACAGCCGACTATGGTTGACAGCTTAACTTTGTTGGCACTCACCACCAGGCTCTGTGTCACATTTTGGACCTCAGAAACTTGGAAGAGAGACCACAAATGGACTAACTTTATAAGTTTGTATATACTTTCCTGTCCCCTCATCAATCAAGTGCCATTTAACAAATGCAGGGTAAGGTACAACTTTTTATTGCAAGTAGTACAAGTCATTTAGCACTATTATTGCTGGTACAAATTATTGCAAAGTAGAAAGTTTGTAAGACTGCAAAAATGTACAACTGTTGGTGAAAATTCTTTAACCAACATAAACTGATCATTAAAAAGTTGCTGTGGTCCTATTTTTTTTTTTTTTTTTTTTTGTCCTGATGTGCCTTTCACAATTCCAAATTTTCTATGAAAAAAAAAAGCTCATCAATTGGACTGCAGTGTCAAATTTTAGCATATGACTAGGAGAATTATTGATGCATTGTTGTCGGTGGGGCCATCGGGTACCCCACCGGCATTACATACGGTTGATGGTGGCTGTGAGGCATCATCACTGGTGTTCCGACTGCCGATGGCATATGGCCCGTGGTCGCGGCAACCACTTGACCCATTGGAGCCCCATACATACCCATGCCTTGCGGCATATTCTGTTGGTGGGGCTGGGGCCTATGTTTCATGGGCGCACCTGGACCATTCGGTTGGTTTGTACTACCCATGATTGGCATTTGGTAGGACGGCACGTCACCGTTGTTAACATTCGTAATGTCGTGAATACTGGTTCGCCTTCTGTCTCTATTCATGGAGTTCAATCTTATGAAGTATTTCTGGGCATGGCTTGCAACTTGTGTAGGTGTTCTTGAAATCACATAGTTTCTTGAAATGCTTCTCCAATCTCCTTTACCAAACTTGTCCAATCCTAGTAAAAATAACCTGCATTTGTACAACATGTATAAGTTGTACTGAACTCAAAAGTATAACAATATGCTATCCTAGATTTGTTATTTGCTCTAGACATAGGCCAGATCTAGTAGTAGAAATCCATATTTTGAGTTCAATACAGAAAGGGGTGGCAGCGCAGGTAATTTTTTTAGTCATGTTATATATCGATCAAACGAATGTAGTTGTGCATAAAAAAAATACATATTGGTTTCCTGACAAATACATTTCCCAATGGTCAATCAAGCACAACTTGTAGTGTCTATGCATCATAAATTTTGTAATGATTGAAAATGAAATATTTTATATATTTCTTCATGGAAAGAGAATGGTGCATTGTATATGCAAGTTTTGTGTTTTATTGATAGTTGTTTCTACTATGTTATATAATTATCACATTTAAAAGGTATTCAAGTGTAATATTATTATTCTTTATATGCAGTGCTACTATGTAATCCTGTTATATTAACAATCAACGAATGTATGTACATACCGATGCTCTTCTTCTGTCCATGGAATCCCTTTCCGACGTTCTTGCTCCGCTTTTGAATTCCCTTTTCCGCCAGTGGAATCATGGGTGAGCCCAGAAAGGCCATTAGCGTAATTGCAAGGCGAACGTCGATGTGTATTCGATCCGTGGTGGTTGCTGTCTTTGGTTGAAGATAAAGATGATTCCTCTCCAAGATACATGGGAATGGGAATGAGTCCACCTTCAATGTCATCAACATCTTCAACAAGTAATTGGTAGTGTTGTTTTAACTCTGGAATGGTTTTGGTAGGTATAAGTGAAGCAATTGTATTCCATTGTAGTTTGGAATTGGAATCTCCATTCCAGTGGTTGGCAATGGCATTCTCAAAGGCTTTATCCTCTTCTTTGCTCCATAGTTTTGATGATGACATGGTTGTACTTGCTTTAATGTTTGTGCAGGATGTTGGAGAGGAGTGGGTGTATGTTATGTAGCAATAAGGAGAGGGAAAGTGAAGGATAAGAATTGTGTATTATCATGTTGCATTCATGGAAGAGGACCACTTTGAGGTTGGAGAGATGGGCATTTTTGTCATTTTCTTAACAAATAATACCTCAACACTATTTGCCACACCCAAAATTCAAAAATTCATAATTTTGAATATTGCCTTTACACACATGTATATATTATATACATACATAACACTATTAACAAAACTTACAGGCTACAAGCCTACAAACACACATACATGAATATATCAAATTAGAAACGTAAGAATGATATGACATACATGTCTTTAGTATAAGTTTTAGTTGCAAGGGTATTTATGTCAAAACACAATCTACACGAGATATGTGACAGGAAACAGTTAACCATGCATGCTCGTTGTGGCGTGGTAATGCGCAAAAATTAGACCGAAACTTAAAACATAGCTTGACCGTTAGACGGAAAAAATAGAGATAAAAACGTTGAACTACATACGCACATTGTGACATGTCAACTCGAAAAAATTAGATTGAAACGTAAAACTAAAAATCTGTTTAAGATACATGAGATAAAGTTAAAGTAAGAAAGGTTGGGGTTTAATATAAAAGATGAAAAGTATTAGGGTTAAAAGTAAAAAATAAAGAAAAAACAAAGTAGGATACAATCTATATATAATGTTTTGGCGCACTCTTAGATACATGCATATGGTTACAATGAAATTGATAATCATCATTCATTTAATGAACTAGTGGTATTAAAACTCGTATGTTGCACCGGGTGATTCTCCACATTACGTAGTGGAAATTTGGTCGGTATGGTTCGTTTTGTTACGTTAGGATACTGACACTCATTATAGCAACCGGCTGAGAAAAAAAACCATGATATCACCAAATAAAATACCAATACGTGATTTACATTAATTAAAAAAATTCTTCAGTGGGAATTACTTCGGTTCATTAGGGTACCGCCGCAGTGCTAGCACACTCATATAGCCTAAGATACGAAGGAAACACTATATTTATCGGACTGTTGCAAAAAAAAAAAAGAAGCAAAGTCGGCGTACAAACACTTTACTTTGAATGCCACTATGCTGTCAACAAAATTCATATCGAAACATCAGAAAAAATTAAAGAAAGTCATAAGCACTCTATTTTGAATGTCACTCTACCCTCAACAAAAATTAAGCAAGATCAAGTGTCATAATTTTTTTTTTCTTTCAAGGTAACAAACACGAGTTCTTAGAGAAAAATCATATATCCTATATATGTAAAAAAAAGTAATTAGAAAAATCATAACAAGGTTAAAGTCTGTTACAATTATCCATTTATTCACTTTATCTAGTACAATTAATTAATAGTATGTAATTGTTGGCAATAATTTGCTACCTATACTTAGACCATGCGCGTAGTGGGGGGCTTTATATATAAAGCCCCCCTTTTTGATTGGTCCACGTGGCAGCTGAGTCAGCATGGAGAGAGAAACTGAAAAAGGGGTGTAGTGGTAGGGGCTTTATATATAAAGCCCCTATTAATATTTTATTATATCTTTTAAATTAAAAAAATAATAAAATAATAATAATAAAGAGAGAGGATGATGTGTCAACTTCTGATTAGAGGGGGGACAAGCAAACTAGCGCTATATTTATAAAGCCCCACCTTGATTTTGAAAAATGGAGCCCCCCGTAATGGTGTGGGGGGCGCCATTTTGGTGCCACGTCTGCAAGGGCGTTAAAAATGGAGCCCCAGTACATGTAGTCTTAAAAAAATAGATATTTTACAATTAACCTCTTATATATATGAAAAGATTAATTTTTCTCACCACTCGTAAACCATACGATATATTATATTTTTTTCTTTTCTTCTTTTTGGTAAAATTCAATATATGCAACCAGGGCGGCTCAAGCTTCCCGAGGGTTTTCTCATAATTATGAGTTTCCTTCTGAATTGGTGACTTGGTGGTGGAATATGATGGCGTGGTATCACTGGTGGCACGATGATACTCCAGTGGTCCGTGAGTGATTTCAATTGGCCGTTCAAAAAAAATAATAAAATAAAAAATTGGGGCCTCTTCGAAAAATTATTGGATCATAAATTAGGGTATAACATTAGGAGATTGCATAATAATCCACCTTTGACACAGTTAAAGGTCATTCTTTTCTCACGTATCATTTATATTCAACGCATATATATTTTTTATAAATAAGTCGGTCATTGTCGAAAATAATTGAAACCAATAATTCTTCAGAGAAATATTAAAAGTGAACTGAATGTGGAAAAGAAAATCATGTTATCCAAAAAGATTTAGAAAAATACCTTATGATTATGTCATTATATTGACTATTAATTTTTTTTATGTATTTGCGTGTGTATCTGAGAGTCGGACACATTCATTTTAGAACAAGTTATATGTAGAGAACTATAGGCAGTAGGTTCACATAATGCAACTAGAGATATTGCGTAGAAGATAATTAGTAGTGAGAAGTTAAGCCGTATTGATAGGATTTTTGTGAACTGGGAGGTTTTCATGGAGTGACCTTGCGCTGAGTATATTGCTTTGGAAAGGTATAAATCGGATCATAGTCCATTATTATTGAAGACAGGCTCGAGAAATTTCGGGCCTAAACCTTTAAGTTTTATAACTCGTGGCTTGGTCGGGAGGATTTTGAGACGGTGGTTAAAACCACGTTAGAAGAGGGCATATTCTTTGGTAATCCGGATGGCATTCTTTTAGCTAAATTCAAGAGGTTGCGTTCGTGTATTTCTTCTTGGGCTGATGAGGTTAAGGCGCGTGAGATGGAGAAGCTCAAGGTTATGCTTGCTGAGATGAACGATTTAGACCAAGTGTTGGAGACCAGATTATTATCCGAGGAGGAGACTTGGTCGTTGGCTGGGATTAAGCGTCGTCTTGGTGAGCTAGACGACTTTAAGCAACGAGATTTAAAGCAGAAGGCTAGGTGTAAGTGGGCCACGTATGGGGATGATAATTCGAGGTATTTTCATGGTTTCATTAATAAACGGAAGGCTTCTAATTATATTCTTGGGTTGGAGGTTAAAGACGAAGCCAGTTATTATTAAAAGGGAGGTTATGGGTTTTTTTTTTCAGAAAAAGTTCAAGGAGACCATGGGTATTCGTCCGGTGCTTAGATGTTACGGGTTCAACGGGTTGACGGGTGAGGTAGCCGAAGGGTTAGTGGCTCGGTTTTCGGTTCAGGAAATTAAGTATGCAGTTCGTGATTGTGGGGCGGATAAAACCCCGGGCCCTGATGGCTTTAATTTTAGATTCATTAGACATTTTTGGGGGTCGTTTGAGGCTGATTTCGTTGCCATTATGGATCACTTTCATGAGGCGAGACGGTTTAGTCCGAGAGTTGGGTCGGCTTTTATTACGATTCCTAAAGTAGGTGATCCGTCGAATCTGGGCGAGTTTAGACCTATCAGTCTTATCGGTAGTATAATCAAAGTGGTGTCCAAGGTGCTGGCAAATCGTTTAAAGTCAGTCTTGGGTGGTATTATCTCGGAGAATCAGTCGGCGTTTTTATCCGGGAGATATATCCTAGATGGTCCTTTAATTACCAATGAGGTTATTACTTGGGCTAAGAAGAGAGACAGGAAGATTTTTTTTTTATTTAAGATCGACTTTGATAAGGCATATGACAATGTCAATTGGGAGTTTTTATTGTCTGCCATGGCTCAGATGGGGTTTCACGAGGTTTGGTATGACTGGATTCGTGGTATTCTGGTTTCTTCTAGAGCAGCGGTTATTGTAAACGGGTCTCCTACGTTCGAATTTGGTTGTCAGAAAGGTATTCGTCAGGGCGACCCGTTATCTCCATTTTTATTTATTATTTTAATGGAGGCTTTTTCGGGAATGTTGAAGCAGGCTTGTGATATTGGTGCTTTTCATGGGGTTCATCTTCCTAATGACGGGCCGGTAGTGTCTCATCTCTTGTATGCGGACGACGCTATGCTCATGGGGGAGTGGTCTTCTTTTAATTTTTCTAATATGAGACGCATTCTTCGTATTTTCTATTTATGCTCCGGTTTGAAGAGTAATCTCCATAAATCGGTTCTCTATGGTGTGGGTGTTAGTGATGCTGAGGTTTCTGGTATGGCCGAGGAGATTGGTATCAAACAAGGTACGTTACCTTTCACGTATTTGGGCATCAAGGTCGGGGCTAATATGAATAGAGTGGCGAGTTGGGATCCAGTGGTGTCTACGTTTAAACGTCGGCTTTCGAAATGGAAAGCTATTAATCTTTCTATAGCCGGGCGATTAACATTGATTAAATCAGTGTTGGATAGTCTTCCTACGTATTATTTCTCTCTATTTAAGGCTCCCAAGAAGGTGATTGGTGATCTTGAAGGTTTGATGAGGCGGTTTTTGTGGGGTGGTACGGATGACGTTCGGAAAATGAGTTGGGTGTCATGGGAGACCGTTACTAAAAATATTAAAGATAGGGGGTTGGGGGTAGCGTCTCTTGAGATAAATAATAATGCTATGTTGGTCAAATGGCTTTGGAGGTTCCTTAATGATCCTAATGCGCTTTGGAGAAGAGTTGTTTCGTCTATTCATGGGTCGTCTAGGAGTTGGGGTATAGTGCCTTGTAATAATGCATTTCCGGGTGTGTGGAAAAATTGCGCCTTATTTTGGAACAAACATAAGGTAAACGGTAGTGGGCTGAATACTGTTATCCACGGCATGCCATGGAACGGGGTGCAGATTAGATTTTGGTTTGACACGTGGTTGGGGATAGAACGGCTAAAAATACATTTCCTACATTGTTCGCGTTAGAGAAGTCCAAACAGGTCACTATTGCTTTTCGGTTGAAGTTTGTAGGGGGTAACAGAGTCATATGTTGGGGGTGGTATAGAGCTCCTTCTACTGCAGAAGAGCTTGCTGAAAAATTGTCCTTAGAAGCTATGTTGCAACCGGTCTCTTTGGATGGTACAGAGGACTCGTGGGCATGGAATGCAGGGTCCGTCAATTGTTTTGAGGTGGCAGCGGTTAAGCGCTGGTTGCGCGGGCCTCCAGATGCAGTCTCGCCATTCGAATTCTATTGGAGTTCTTGGGTGCCAAACAAATGCAACATTTTTATGTGGCGCGCTTTTTTGGATCGTCTCCCGACCAAAGTGGCGTTGGTTCGTAGGAACATAACTATTGACAATCAATTGTGTGTGTGGTGCGATACGTATGATGAGTCTATTGAACATGTTCTCACAGGTTGTCTCACGTCGATGGGGGTTTGGAGTGCGATCGCGTCGTGGTGCAAGATTCCTAGACCGTTCGTGTTTCATGTTAAAGACTTGGTTAACTTGCATGAGCATAGTGGTGTCTTGGGGGTAAAGGAAACGCTTCTTCACGGCATCATTATTATCACTTGTTGGAGACTATGGAAAGCCAGGAACGAGAAGGTGTTCAACAATATAGATTCTAATGTGGTGGGAATGGTGGCGGACATCAAGTCTTTGGGGTTTCTTTGGTATAAACATAGGTTTAAGGAATGGGTAGTGGATTGGAGCCGTTGGTGCTTATTTGATGTAATGTGATTATTTGTTTTGTACAGTTTTTGTTTTTGGCTTCTTTCTCCGCCTTGGGGATAGTAGTCGTTGTTGGTTGGTTTTAATGAAGTTCAATTTTCAAAAAAAAAAAAAAAGGAATAGGAGCAATTACATAACCATCTTATGTATATCACATTTAAAGCAATAAATAAATCCTATCATATGTGGTTCTCACATTTTGGTGCGGGTTTGGTATGCGGTTTGATTTTGATGGTTTAACTTACGAACTGAAATCAAGCATGTTTCTTGAAGAGCTGACCGTTTCTTTTTTTTTTTGAATGGCCAACAAATTTTATTAAACATCCAGGCTAGCGGGAAACTAGCAAAATCGCCCGGCATACAAGTTATAAAATAAATTACATCAAAGATCGCCCATATACAAAAACACCAACAGAGACAATAAACAATACGCGATAGGTTGAATCCCCGCCATTTCTCCCAATCCAAGTCGGTCAGTTTTGCTCTCGCCTTAACCCAAAGAAAGTTGAGTGCTTTAATGTCCCCAATTACCTTGTATAAAGAGGATTGAACCTGTTTAAAGATTAAGTCGTTTTTGCATCCCCATAGGCACCACAGTGTCGTCAAGCAAACAGCATAGAAGACCTTTTTAGCTTCATTGAGCAGGACATATAATTATGCAATGAAAGAATATCTCGAACATCAAACGCATATATTCCACCCACTTTGCACCACTGAGATATAAGCTGCCATACCGAATCCGCGAAAGCACACGAGATAAACAAATGATCCCCCGTTTCATACGCGTCTCCACAAATCGGACAAAGTCCCGAGCCCATGTTGATGTTTCTCCTACCCAACGCCTCTCTTGTAGGGAGCCTATTAAGACTCGCACACCACGCCATAATTTCGACTTTCCTTGGTACCCAATTATTGCGCTTAAATACCCATGTGAATGCATTCGATCTCTGATCATGCAGCAACTTTTTAACGCCTTTAACAGTAAAGCCCAACCCTTCTGCAGATCACGATCAGATGTCTGCAGCGCCTGTGAAGACAGGTGGTTGCAGTGCAGCCCCTAACTGACCCAGTTGCAGCAGTTACGACCCGTCTAGCGCACCATATCTCCAGTCCCAGACCCAAACCAGCCCTTCGTTAGACACCCAATCAGTGACGACAGCAAGCTTATCCACAGCAGTCGAAAACAGTGCTGGGAAAGCTGTTGCAAGCGGACCTAAGCCAGACCAGTTATCCACCCAAAACTTTATTGTATATCCATCACCAACTATACCTTTCATGAGCGTTCCAACATCAACACCCAATGATTTCAGACCATCGACAGCCCCTGCTATTTCCTTCCACAGACCCGGAACTGTCAACCTACATGGAATTGGATTCTACGCCCTTGAAGAATGATGTATTGACTCACTTTCCTCTATAGCCCATCCGGTTCGGTCCAAAACCGAGGCCGTAGCCATGGTTACAATGGACATTACCCACTTCCGCCAAATAAAAGGAAAGTTCATTTGCACCAATATCGACTCTAAAAGGTTCTAATTCAAATAATCGTACGCTTTTTCAAGATCAACTTTAAAAATCATACCTTGCCGTTTCATCTTCTTTAACCACCCGATAATTTCGTTGAGCATTAATGGTTCATCCATGATGCTTTTACCCGAGAGGAATGCGGTTTGCTCCAGCGACACCAATTTCCCAATCACCATTTTAAGTCTAGCAACCAACACCTTAGATATGACTTTGTTGATACAACCTACCAAGCTAATAGGCCTAAAGTCTCTGAAGTCCATAGGATCATCGGACTTCGGAATCAAAGCTATAAATGAGGAAAAACACCCGTTGGACATATTCGGATTATGATGAAATTCTTGAAATAACTTAACAATATCAGCTTCAAGACTAGCCCAACAACGCCTAAGGAACTTGAAATTGAACCCATCCGGCCCGGGCGCCTTATCGCCATCACACGCCCAAACTGCATCTTTAATTCGTGTAAGCGTGAACGGAAGAACAAGTAGTTCCGCATCAACATTCGAAAGCCTATTAACATGCGTACATACAATACTCGGCCTCAACCCCATTGGTTCTTGAAACTTTGCCTCAAAAAACCTAAAAGCCTCATCTTTAACAGTTGTTGGACCCGTTTCCCACATCCCCACTGATACGAACACTGTTATACGATTATTGGAAGTATTAGCTTTCATTAGCCGGTGAAAGAAACCAGAATTTTCATCACCATCAATCGCCCACCTAGACCGAGCCTTTTGCCTCCCATCCATATGTACTTTCTTATCGAATTCCAAAACAAAAACCTTACATTCATCTCTAACAGCCTGCTCAATCATAGATAATTGTCGGTTTTTGGCCAAAACATCAAGTCTTTCCAACTCCATCTTCTTTGTGTTATACATACCTTGCGTTTTCCTCCTCTCAAGTGCCACCCAATCTTTGATCTCATACTTTAAATACTTCAGTTTCGTAGCAAGAGCTAGATCCGGTTAACCAACGAACATGAATTTAGCACTAGCTGCAGCAACCATATAAACAAAACCGGGTAGTTCAAGCCACGAATTAAAAAACCTGAACAGGGTGTGACCGAAATCCGCTGCTACCCCCGACAATAGAACCAGACAGTGGTCGGATACAAACCTCGAAAGAACCGTGACGGCAGCAGTAGGCCATTTTTTGAAGAATCCATCACACACTAGAAACGGGCCCAACTTACTCATTTTCAGACCATTGTCAGAAACATAAGTGAACTTGCGACCACCTTGATTATACTCCTGCATCCCGACTCCGAAATGAAGTCATTAAAATAGGCAGCGTTTATGTGGACAAATTCTGAGTTCAACCGTTCTTCCTCGCACCTCACATCATTGAAATCGCCTAAAAACACCCATAGCCCCGGATTAGAATCTTTAATAAGTTTCAGCTCCGACCACACACCTCTTCGAGTACCAGGATCGTTTGGTGCATCTACGTTTACAATATTCAATGGTTCACCTGAGTTAAGAACTACACCTGCTACAAATAAGTAATACCTGTTCTTAACGACCCCCAATCTTCGGAATACAGACGGGTCCCAAATACTAACAATACCACTTGATCTTCCTTCGGAGAAAACCATTTCAAAGCAGAATTTTGAGCAGCCTCAAAAAGCCGATAACTGAAACGATGTCTCAGGCCCAATCTTCGATTCTCGAA
This sequence comes from Ambrosia x helenae, assembly GCA_030844895.1. NCBI lineage: Eukaryota > Viridiplantae > Streptophyta > Magnoliopsida > Asterales > Asteraceae > Ambrosia > Ambrosia x helenae. Next base: position 59,591,514 of record CM061231.1, read on the forward strand.
TACCAATGAAATGACCATTTTAACTTCATTATTCCCTCTATGTAATCCCACATTTAATATTTTGCAATCAATAAAAACTACAAAAAAAGATAGAAAAATCTGTTCTATTTTATTAACAAACCAGCAAACACTTTATTTAACACCAAAAAACCCACTTTCTAGCAAGGTACTAGAAAAGAATGGGATACAATCATGACTCCAATACAAAGTCAAAATAAGTTAACATCAAATTTCAACCACTTATCTAACGTTAAATCCTTCCAATTCGCCCGAATCTTCAAGTTGAGATAGGATGTGTCTTTGATATCTTCAACTATTTTTGCCACGGCTGTCTTTTGTTTGTAAAAAACGATCCGGTTTCTATCTCTCCATATGGTCCGAAGAGTAGTCACTACCACCGCTAACATAGCTCTCTTTCTTTTTTGGGGGAATTTTGAGCCCTGCATGTGCCGGATTAAGTTTTTGGCAAACCACTAATAATTGTTGGAGATGTTGCCTTCAGCCCACCTATATGCCCAGTCGTTTTGAAGCCCAGTATGATTAACTTGTTGAGCAAGATTAGCATAGGGTTTAACCCTAATTTAGGCCTATAAATATATCTCTTGTACTTGTAATATTTGTATCACTCAATAAAAACAATACCCCAGTTGCCCCCGTGGACGTAGGTCAGTTTAGACCGAACCACGTAAATCTTGTGTTCGTGTGTGCGTGTGTGTTCTACGATCCTAACAACTGGTATCAGAGCCCAGGCTCTTGATCAGATCGAAGAGAAAAACGCATACCAGTAAGCACCTAAGCCAACCACCACCTCAGAGTCGTCTGCCGCCACCCTTCACCACCTCAGCGTCGCCGCTACCCTCACCTCTGTTATCCCTTGCGCCGCGCCACCCTAGTCTAGGGTTCCGCCGCGCCTGCTGCCAATCATTCCTTCCCTGCCGTCGCCTCTGTCCCATCCCGATTAGGGTTCCGACCATACATAACCCACCTGTGCCGCTGCTAGTAGCAGAAGAGAAAGTAGAAAAAGAATTTATTATTTTCTTGTGGTCTCGTGGCTGCTACATAAAGGGAAAAATATAAAGCATCTTTTTGGTTTTTTCCTTGAATGAAAAAGTGAGTTTGATTTATTTCTTTTGGTGTGGATACTTGTTTGGGGAAAAGAGAACGTATATTGGAAAAGTCAAAACTTGTTCACCAATTTTTGACAAGTATATACAAGTTGGGAGATTTGACCAGTTTGGTTAAAGAAGCTCTGACTAGTTTCCTAAATATTTAGACAAGATGATGTCTGAAGAAGGAAAAGTCAAGGTAGAGAAATTTGATGGGAAGAATTTTGGTTGGTGGAAGATGCAAATCAAGGATTTGCTTATACAGAAGGAGTTAGATGCTGCACTAGACCCTCCCCCTGAGACCATAACGAAAGAATGGACGAATCTTGACAAGAAAGCACAGTCAACGATTCGGCTTACTCTCTCCATGAATGTAGCTTACAACATTCTGGAACAAATCACAGCGCGTGGGATTATGGAAGCTTTGTCAGACATGTACGAGAAGCCGTCTCCTGCTAACAAAGTGTTTCTGATTCGGGAGTTAGTCAATATTCGTATGAAAGAGGGAAGTTCTGTTACTGAGCATATTAATTTATTTAAATCACATTTGACACGTTTGTCTTCTGTGAATTTTAAGATAGATGATGAATTGCAGGCTTGTCTATTGTTATCCTCATTACCTGACAGTTGGTCAGGCACAATCACAGCAGTCACAGGGTCAGTTGAGACTCTCAGTTTTGGAATGTTAGGATCTGAGTTTGTTTGTTTTGATTGTTTAACTAAATGATGGTAATAATGAAATGAAAATAGAATGAAAGTGCAGCGGAATAATAAACTGTAAATCAAAACAAGAGAGTAAATGTTTTTAGATCGAATGCTTTCATTAATTCAAAGATTACAATCGTACAAGTTACTCCCCCTCAGCCTGATCACACAGTGTTTGTCAGAGAGAATGTTTTGTGTGTGATGCAATAGAACAGTACAAGCACTGTTCTATTTATAGACTGACTCAAACCACTGATGACCTAGGCTGACGTCACCTAAGACAGTGACCTCTAACAGAATAACAAACTTAAACATCTGCTATACAAACTACTGTTACATTGAAAGCACTGATAATAAACAGCTGTTGAAGATAAACTCTGATGGTCTTGTATCCACTGCTGGAGCCTAAGTGCTGTTGGTTCCAGCAGTGCTTTGGTCTTCAGTACTTGTATCAGCAGTTGCTCTTCATCAGACCTTTGGTCAGCAGTTGTTCTTCATCAGTTGTTTCCTCAGCAGTTCTTTATATCAGCAGTTGTTGAGCAGTTGTTTGGATAGAACAGTAGTTAGGGTCAGCAGTCTTTTGGGAGAAGCAAGTTGTAAAGATTGTTTATTCAAGGATCAAATAGATAGCATATTTTGGCTTTCAAATCATCTGTTCTTCTCCAGGTCAGCAGACCCAACAATCTCCCCCTAGAACAGATGATGCCAAAACTCAACTTTATTTATTGATCTTTATTCCTCATCAGACTTTCTCTGATTTGACCTTTGAATTGTAGTTCAAAGTTCAGAGCAAATAAGTCTTCTTCATCTCTTTCTAGATCCAGATTTAGCAATGCTTGGTGATCTTCTGCACATAGGCTGTAAGCATCATCCATGCTGATCTTCTGAACCCTTCCATCTGACCTGAGCAATGTCAATTCGTGGTTGTCTTTGTTGACCTTCCACTTTAGAATTTTTGAGTCAGTGGATTTGCTGAGATGAACCTTTATTCTTGATGAGTTGGGTGAAGGAGGTCTTCCAATGAGTTCTCTGAGTTTCTCTGTTGTAGGATCAGAGAAATAATGTATTTGATTGAAGAGCCCTTCCTTGATAAATGTATCAGCAAACTTTCTTTGATCTTCCTCTGACATCTCCTTCTGCCTTTTGAACTGTCTACTTGCAGCAGCTGTGAGATCAGAGGTTTCAAGTAAGCTGTCCAGATTAAAAGTCTGTTGGGGTCTCTTCATCATTGGCTCATCAGTGTAAATTGGTTTTCTTGGAAGGCTGGGATCCTTCTTTCTATTTTCTTCCAGACTTTTGTAGGTTTCAACCAGCCTTAACTCAGACCATCTGGAAACAGACCTCATCTCCCCATAGTTGGCAGCTACAATCTCCTGCCTCATCCTTTTGAATTTCAAGGCTCTGACTGGGTCTCTGCCTTTGCCAAAATTAGGAGTGGAGACTTTAGCCTTGGGGTCTTTGGCCATTTCTTCAATTCTGATCAGTTCTTCTCTCAAAGCATGAGTAGTCCAACCATTGAACTGCTTTTTGTTTGCTTTGTAAGGCTTGGTGGCCATTATCTGTTCAAGAAGGGATTCCCTTACCTCCTTTTTCCAAATCTACACTGAGAGGCATGGAGGACATGGAATTGCTCAGGGTCTTAGCAAAGTCTTCAATCCTTCTGAGTTTGCTAAGCTCTGCTGAATGGATGCCCTGAGCAGTCCTGTCATCCTTCCCTTTGCATTTCTCCCTGATGATGGCATCCACCTGCTCACCCTTGTATTTCAGATAAGTATCAATATTGAGGGGAACAGGGAAGTTTGGGAGAGATGGGAAGGATCTTTCAGATGGCTGTTCAGTATTGTAGAAGGATTGTAATTCCCCCTTGAGTAGATCAAGTTCAAGGGGATACTGAACAACCAATGGTGTAATGGTTGGTGGTGGTCTATGGGATTTGAATTTGGATGTATGTGGTGAGAATGATGTGAGTGGAATAGCTGTGATGGGAGGAGTGGATTGGGCAGTTGAAATGGTGGTTGGTGATGTGTGTATGTTTTCATCATGCACAACAAAGGTTGATTTTCTCTTCCTTGTGTACATGATTTTTGGTGAAGGTGATTTAGTAGCAGTGGTTGGATTAACATCTGTTGGCCTTTTAGAAGAACCAGCAGATGTTGGGGTTTTGGCTGGTGATGTAGGTTTGGTGGTTGTTTGTTCAGGTGTGTGTGTTGGTTTGGGTATAGTGGTTTCAGTGTTTTGGGTAGTTTCAGTGTTTTGGGTGGCAGTGGTTTCAGTAGCAGTGGTTTTATCAACAGAGGTTTTCAACTTAGATGGTGGTTTTCTAACATGCTTGGCAGGTCTTTTCATCCTTTTAGAGGATCCCACATCTTCTTTCTCCTGCTGTTGTTCTCTTTTGAGATTCACCAGTAACTCTGCTTTAGCTTCCAAGGTGTCAGCCCTCTTTTGTTTGGCCTGAGCTGCCTTTTCAGCTTCTATGTTTGCAGAGTCATCTACTGCCTTATTCTTTTCAGTGGTTTGTTGTGGTGGTGCTGTTGGTGTTTGTTGTGGTGGTGCTGTTGGTGTTGCTTGTTGTTGTTGTTGTTGTGGAGCTGATTTGGTAGACTCTGGTTTCTTGGCAGACTTGGCTTGACCTTTTTGAGAAGGAGGACAACCAAAAGGATCTAATTTTGGTAGCCTATCTCTGCCACTCTCCCCCTTTTTGGCATCATCAGCCGTGAAAGCATCATCATTTTCATCCCTGAGGATGGTGGTAGGGGCAGAGCCAGTAGTCTTCAGCAGGTGATCCTTGATGGCTTTGATATCAGCATGGGTATCTTTGTACCTTGCATCTACCATATTCCTGATCTCAGCCATGTAGGTTTCATGTGTCTGATCAGCCAATTTTCTGTGAGCTATGATGATGGGGGAAACTGATTTCCATAACTCATTGGCTATATCAGCTGTGGATGGTTGACTCTTGGAGAGATCTGCAATTGAGCTCAGTAGAAGCTTGACATCAGATTTGATGTCAGCAACAGAGGTTTCAATAACAGAAACTCTGTCCGTCAATTCTTGGTATTTTGACCCATCTCCTAAATTAATAGGATCATCTGAGTCCCTACCAGTGGTAGTTCTACCTGATTCAGGCCTAATAGGCGAATCAGGTGCCCCTTTGTCTTGGTACTGGGGACTTCCAACTGTTTTTGGAGACACTATAGTGGCTTCAACAGTTGTTGCCTTCAAGGGAGTCTTAGCTATGTAATCACTGTCCTGATGTGAGACAGTGGTCTCTACCTCAGTAGTGGCTGCTCCTCTTGAAAACTCACCTAGAGTTTCATTGAACCCAAGTGGTGTAACCTCCTCTTCTGTTTGTGGGATAGCAGATTGAATATTCTCAGGGCCAGTCACTTGTTGGAGTATACTCTCAGTGACAGGTGGAAGAGAGGAACTGGGATCTTCCTGAGATTTTTCAATTGCTTCAAACAGAGGTTGCATTGTTTGTGGGACATGTGATGGTGAGAGTGGAGGGGTAAGAAGAGAATTAGCCCTGGGAGAGGGGCTTGTGAACATATGGTCAAGTGACTCAAATGCATCATGATGTGTGTCCCCTTGGCTTACAACATGATCCTTTTGAGAGGATTCATGAGGAGTTTGGTCAGGTGGAGGTATGTCCAACTGTTGTGAGGAAGTAACAACAGTGGTTTCAGGTTGCTTTTGTTGTGCAACAGAGGTTTCTTCTGGTACCTCAACATCCAGAAGCCTCATTTGTGGTTGAGTGGTGGTTTTTGTGGATGGATGTTTCTTTTTGGAAGTGGCTGGTGTGGGTTTCACAGCACTGGATGTAGTGCCATGATCACCAGGAGCAGTGGGCTCAACAACAGAGGTTTTGACAACAGTTGTTGCCTTTGTCCTCTTTGTTTGTGTTTTAGAAACTTTTGACACTTTAGACACTTTTTCTTGGGTGCTTCCACCCAGCATTCTTGTGAAAGTTTCATCAGTTAAGCTTTTCATTTGCATAGCAGCACCCTTTTTGAAAACTTTTTCTGGTAATACTTTTTGTAAGATTACACTAAGAATTCTTGGGTAAATAAGAAAAGCATTGTTTGACCCAGACTTGACTGCTTTCACATTTGATACCAAGTCCATGAACAATCCCTGGGAGAGATTGAAGTCAGAGTTTGACAACATAGCATAACCCAGATATTGCATCCTCAATGGAATTTCATTAAAGGATGTGGACTTAGCAGAGACACAAAGAAGAAGAGTATGGAAGAAAAATTTCATGACTGGAGGGAAAAACTTTTTGAAAAGAGTTGATCCAGTCATCTGACCATCATACCCTCTTTCTTGGAACTCAGTGTGAAGCTCTGTTTTAGTAAAGGAATCCTTACCTGCCAGGTCATTCAGTGTGAAGGTTGTGGATATGATTTCAGGGGTAATGACGATACTGGTTTCTCCAATTTTGGAAATAATGGAGGTAGGCTTTTTGTCTTGTAGTAGAAACTCAGCATTCAACCAAAATTCTTGGAGTGTATCAAGATAAATGGGGGCGTTGGCGGTTAGGATGGGTAAGTATTTGGAGTTAAGGAAAATGTCGATGGTGGAATGAAATGGAGTGTTGTCATCTGTTTTAATCAGATAGGGGAGACAATTGTGTGTAGCTTTGGCTTGAAGATCCATTGTAATGGATTTCGAAGGTGAAAATGATTGAAGATTGATGAAGGGTTTGAGAGTGAAGAAGGCGGTTTACAGTATTTTGAATACAATGAGACAGTGTAACATCTGTTGTGGTAAAACAGGGTTTTTATAGGCTCAAAGAAACCGCTGATGTGGCCAAACCTCTGCTTATACGAGCAGACGTGGCAATCATCTGATGGAAGTAACATCTGGTGGAGAACAGCTGTTTTTGGTAAACAACTGATACAAACAGCTGATGGATCCAAATTTTTTTTTTTTTTTGTTTTTTTTTGTATATATATATATAGGTGGACAGTTGTTTTATCTGAACAGATGTTCTGAAACAGATTTTTCAACTAACAGTTGTTTTATCTGATCAGATGTTTTGAAACAGACTTTTCAACCAACAGAGGATATGAATGAAACAGTGGTTGTTTTATCTGATCAGATGTTATAAACAGATTTTTCAACCAAACAGCTATTTTTAAAAAAATTGAATTTCTGAACCATTTTATTATGATTTATAAAAAATTTATTTATTTAATCCATGTTTAACATACCAATTCTGGAAATCAGATTTGTAAAGGTAGATGTGTCTAAAGCTTTTGTTAACACATCTGCCAACTGATCCTCTGTTGGAACATGGTGTAAAGAAATCAAACCTTTTTCATAGCTGTCTCTGACAAAATGATGTCTTATGTCAATGTGCTTGGTAGTGGAATGAGAGACTGGATTCTTGATGATATTTTCAGCAGCTTGGCTGTCCAACATGAGTGGAGTCCTAAGTGCAGTTATCCCAAAATCCAGTAGTTGATTTTGAAGCCACATGAGTTGGGCTGTACAGCTTGCAGCAGCAATGTATTCAGCTTCAGCTGTTGAAGTTGAAACAGCTGCCTGCTTTTTGCTTTGCCATGAAACTAAGGCATTCCCTAGAAATTGGCACCCTCCTGAAGTGGATTTTCTTGTGGTGTGACAGCCAGCAAAGTCACTATCTGAATAACCTGAAAGCTCAATGTTTCCATTAGCAGGATACCAGATACCAAGTGTGGGAGCACCTTTGAGGTATCTGAATATCCTTTTTACAGCAATAAGGTTTGACTTTCTGGGTGAAGCCTGGGATCTGGCACAGACACAGGTAGCAAACATAATGTCTGGCCTAGATGCAGTTAGGTACAATAAAGACCCAATCATACATCTATAATGTGTTTGATCAACCAGTTCATCCTTGTCATCAATAGTGAGCAGCTTGACTGTACTCATAGGTGTGCTACATGGCTTACAATCATTCATCTCAAATCTGGTTAATAAGTTCTTTACATATTTGTTTTGGTGAATGAATGTGCCATTTTGCAGTTGTTTCACTTGAAGACCAAGGAAACACTGAAGCTCACCCATGGCACTCATCTCAAACTCTGCTGTCATGAGTTTTCTGAACTCTTCACACATTTGGTTACATGTGGATCCAAAAATGATGTCATCCACATATATTTGAACAATCATTAAGTGTTTCCCTTTCCATTTAAGAAATAAAGTTTTGTCAATTTTACCTCTTGTGAAGCCAATGGATAAGAGAAATGTGGAAAGAGTTTCATACCAGGCCCTTGGTGCTTGTTTGAGTCCATACAAAGCTTTGTTGAGCTTGTAGACATAATCAGGATGGAATGTGTCTTCAAAACCAGGTGGCTGACATACATAGACCTCCTCCTGAATTTTGCCATAAAGGAAAGCACATTTGATGTCCATCTGATACACCTTTATGTTGTGGTTGACAGCAAAGGCTAAAAAGAGTCTGATGGCCTCTAGTCTAGCTACAGGAGCAAAGGTCTCATCATAATCTATTCCTTCTTCTTGTCTGAAGCCTTGAACCACAAGCCTGGCTTTATTCTTGACAACTATACCCCTTTCATCAGTCTTGTTTTTGAAGACCCACTTTGTTCCTATAGGACAAACATCCTTAGGAAGTGGTACAAGCTCCCATACTTGTTGTCTTTTGAATTGAAGGAGTTCTTCTTGCATGGCTTCTACCCAACTGTTGTCTTTCAGTGCCTCTTGGTACTTGACAGGTTGTGTGAGGGATAAGAAACCTGCAAAAAGACAGATATTTGAGGATTGGCTTCTTGTGAGCACACCCTCTCTGATGTTGCCAATGATCTGGTCTGGTGGATGAGCTCTTAAGTAAATAAGATCTCCTTGATATGGAACAATGGCATTTTGAGGTGATGGACAGAGGTTTGGTGACTCTGTTGGTGTAACATCTGTTGGTACTTCTGTAGTGCCATCAGATGTTTGAAATGGTAATGGAGGAATGGGTCCAAGTGGTGTGAAACTTGACTGACTTTTGTCAACAGATGATTGACTTTTGTCAACAGATGATAGGTCAGTGGTTGTGAGGGGTGAGGCAGAGGTTTGAGGATAGGACTGGCCAACAGTGGTTGACACAACTGTGGCAGAGTTTTGACAATTGTCTTGAACAGCTGCTTCCTCTGAGGCAGAATAGACTTTGTAGTGACTGGGGATCACAACATCTGTTCTGTAATCTTGCTGTGGAGACTGTGGAATACCTGCATTGTTAGTTTTAACAGTGATATCTTCAAATTTGAATTTATCTAAATCAAATAATTCAACAGGGTTTGCAGGGATTTTTAGAGATGAAAGTTCATTGAACTTAACATTCAAAGTTTCTTCTATTGTCTTAGTCCTTGTGTTAAACACTTTGTAGGCCTTAGCAGTAGAAGAATATCCCAGAAAATAACCACAGTCTACTTTGGCTGCAAATTTTGAAATGGAATCTTTGAGATTTAAAATGAAACATGGGCAGCCAAAGATTTTGAAAAATGAGATTAATGGTTTGATTTTGAACAAAATTTCATAAGCAGTTTTTTGATGTCTGGGGTTGATCAAAACTCTGTTTTGAACATAGCAAGCAGTGTTTACAGCTTCTGCCCAAAAGGACAGTGGCAAACCAGAATCTGCTAGCATGGTTCTTGCAGCTTCTATAAGAGTTCTATTTTTCCTCTCAACTACCCCATTTTGTTCTGGTGTTCTTGGGATGCTGAACTGCCTCACAATCCCTTTTGACACACAGAAGTCATCCAACTCCTTATTTTTAAACTCTGTTCCATTGTCACTCCTGAAGACTTTTACTGGCAAGTCATATTGCTTTTCAACTTTGGTGACAAAGTCCTTCAATATACCTGCAGTCTCATCCTTAGAGTGTAAAAAGTAAGTCCATGTAAACCTAGAAAAATCATCAACTATGACAAGACAAAATCTCTTTCTTCTTAGACTCATGATTTTAACAGGGCCAAACAAGTCCATGTGCAACAGTTGTAAGCACTGACTAGTTTTGGACTCATCAATGGATTTGTAAGAGCTTTTATGTTGTTTCCCTTTTAAGCAAGAAACACAATGCTCATCACATTTAAATTCTTTTGATGGTAAACCTCTGACAAGGCTTTGTTTTGAGAGTGTGTTGATAGTATTAAGGTTGGTGTGACCCAATCTCCTATGCCACAATTCTGTCTCCTTAGTGGAGGCAGCAGAAAACAGACAGACATTTGCCATAGGATTGTCCTTTAACATATCAACAACATACACATTGCCACTTCTATGAGCAACAAGCTGTGCTTTGCTCTCAGCAATAATGGTATCAATCTTTTTCACCACTTCTGGCCCAATAATCTTACAAGTTTTCTTTGTGAAAAATGAGCCATAACCTTTGTCACTCATTTGTGAAACACTCAGAAGATTAAACTTGAGATTATCAATAAGATTGACATTTTCAAACTTGAGTTTTCCAGCCTGTACAGTCCCTGAACCCAACACCTTACCTTTAGAATCATTACCAAAGGATATATCACCCCCTCCATGAGCCAAGAAGTCCAGAAGTAGGGCTCTACATCCTGTCATGTGCCTGGAACCTCCACTATCTACATACCAAAGACTATCTAAACAAGCAGAAGCTCCCTGCACATCAGTAAATGATTAGTTTTGGTGAGTGTCCAAAGCCAAATTGGCTTTGGATGGGTCCTCAGACCTTTCAGACTCAAGCTTTGGAAGGTGATCAGTGGTTTGGACCAATTTCTGAATTAAGGTCAACAACTGCTGCTGACCATTTGCCAGTGCTTGGATGTCAACACTTGGGGCAGCAGTTGTTTGATCACTTCCTGACAGATGATAATACCCATATGGATTTCTGTTCACTCTTGGTTTAGAGGGTCTTTTTGGCTCCTCATAAACATGTGGCAGACTGTGACATGGAGGTTGACCATAACCTCTTGGGTATTTGCTTGTGGGTGGAGCATCTGTTACTTGGACATCTCTAGAAGCAGATGTTTCAAGCCTTTTTGTAACAGATGTTTGGACAGGGGTGAATGTCTGTTTGGGCTTTCCTTTTGGAGTACTAACCACAGGGTTTGCAAGAGTTTTAGCTTTGTATTCTTGTATTTTTACATCAAAATTTTTGAGATACAAGCACTCTTTGGTCTTGTGATTCTTTTTCCCACATATTGAGCATGTGGCTTTGGAATCACATTCACTTGTTCCTTTGTTGATATCATATGCTTTTAGAAGAAAACAGATTTTGGTGACATGGTTCTTCTTTTCACAGAAATCACAAAACAAGTTAACAGTCTTTTCTTTCTTCTTCCCCTTTTCAGTCTTCTTTTCAGCAGATGTTTGAGCATCTGCTGGAGAATCTTTCAGGGGAATGACTTTTGCCAAGGGAATGACCCTTGCCTGAGGAGCTGTTTTTCCCTCAGGAGTTTTAAAATCTACAGGTTTATAATTCTCAAGAGTATCACACTCATCAGACCAAGTAGGTTTAAATTCATACTTTTCAAGTTCAGCAAAAGATGAGGAATCTTCTGGTTTTTCAAGAACAATTTTCTTACCATTTGGTTCAGTGATTTTAATCTCTTGACCCTGCAGGTTTGTTGGTACTATCTCAACAGACTTTTGACTCTTTGTGTCAGTGTTTTCAAAAGCTGGAGCAGCGGTTGCAAAACCAAAACCAAACTTCACATGACTTTTGGTTTGTTTGTTGAGTAGCATCTCAAAACCTCTACATGATTCCACCCATTTTTTACATTCAACTTGGGTGGACTCAAGCTCACTTTTACAACTTTGATATTTTGTTATCATAGTTTGGAGCTGGTCTTTGGTTATAGTTGCTTCATGTTTTTAACCTGCTGATTTCAGACTCTTTTGCAGTTAAACTTGTTTTCAAATCTTTTGTGAGTTTTTCAAATTTAACTTCATCATCCAAAATTTTCTTTCTAAGGTTTTCATTCACCTCTTTGATGTTAGCAAATGCTATTACACATTTGTCAAAACACAACTCTTTAAGAATTTGAGGAGATACCTTAGCAGCAGCCATCAAAGCACAATCACACTTGCACTCACAATCATCAGATGCACCCCAGGGATCTGAGAGATTCACAACCTCTTCTTCAGGTTTTTCACCTGCAACAGCTTCACTAACAATATCATCAGTCACAACATCAGATTCAGTTACCACTTCCTCAGATTCAATCTCATCTACCATAGCCATGAAACAAAAATTTTCTGGTTCATTTTCAGCTTTGGCAACTAGTGCAAAATTCTCATCTGTTAGCTCATCAGGTAGACTGCTCCAATCAACAAAGCCTTGTGTAAAGAAGCTCTGTTGACTGGTCTCTGCAGGAGCAGAGGATGGAGCAACAGTCGTTTGCGCAGGTGTTTGAGCAACAGGTGTTTGCACATAATGAATCTGAGGAACAGTGGTTTGGACATACTGGACAGGAACAGTGTTTGAGGACTGTGCAAAATGAGCAGTGTTTTGCACATTTGGTCCAGGGGTATTATAGGAATTCTGATAAGTGTTGGTCTGTGGTCTTTGATTTGGATAGGTTATCATAGGTGTACCATGTTGACCCCTACATTCCCTAGCAAAATGACCAAACCTATGACATTTATAACACTTGATCTTTGATTTATCCAACCCAACCTTAGATCTGCCTGTCAACCCTGGAAACCTTCTCCCAGTTTTCTTGTAAAAATTATTAGTTCTTACACTGAGAAGGGCCAATTGGTGCATAATGTCCATTTCTTCCAAATCATCAGGGTCAAAGTATTTCAGGTCATCATACTCAAAGGATATATTGTCAGATGCCTGTATATCACCACCACTTGCTGTGAAAGCATAGTTTGGTGAATAAGAATCAGAGTTAAAACCTGAGTTAAAACCTGAAGTTATGTCAATAAAATGATCATAACTCTGATCCTTTGTGTTTCCAGGCACCTCATCATGACCCAAAAGTGTTGTATTCCCAAACACATAGTCATCAGACACTTTTCCAGAGTCCTGGAGCTTCTTTTTCTGGTTAAGCTCTCTTTCATAGGTCAAGAGCTTACCATGAAGCTGGGTCAGTGATAGGTCTTTAAATCCTATTGAGTTTCTCATTACAATAGCAATAGTGTCCCATTTGTCTGGTAATGATCTTAAAAACCTATGGTTCAAAGTTGAATGAGGGTAAGTAAGACCAACCAATTTTAGTTCACTAATTAAGCAGTTAAATCTCTCAAACTGTTGAGTTAATGACTCTCCTTTGACATGACTGAATGTTTCATATTGTTGGTTAAGTATTTCACGGTTGTTTTCAATAACCTCCTCAGTCCCACCAAACTGTTCTTTCAGTGCATCCCACAACTCCTTTGCACTGTTACAGTGTAACAACCCAGCATATATATCATTGGGTAGAGCCATGGCCACAATACTGAAGGCCTTAGCATCTAACTCAATTTTCTGAAAATCCTGGTCGGAGTAGTTTTCAAGTTTCTTTGGCTCAAACACTTTGGGATCTTCAGTACTCGGCACAGTCGGAACATGTGGTCCGAAGATAACCGACTTCCAACACCCAGTGTTTTGTTGAGCTAGAACATGGCTCATCCGACGTTGCCAGATATTGTATTCAGATCTGACAAGCATCGGTGGCTTGTTGTTCGTGCCAGTGTTATGTGGATCGTGATTGATAGAAGCCATTCTCTGATTTTTCAAAAAACAAAGTCTGTTTAACAACGGTTGAAGCGAAATTAAACTATTACTCTGTTTTCAACCTAACTGACAAACGATATCAATAATTGTGAGCTGATTATTAAATTGATTTGTTAGATCGAATTTAATTTACCAAGCTCTGATACCAATTGTTAGGATCTGAGTTTGTTTGTTTTGATTGTTTAACTAAATGATGGTAATAATGAAATGAAAATAGAATGAAAGTGCAGCGGAATAATAAACTGTAAATCAAAACAAGAGAGTAAATGTTTTTAGATCGAATGCTTTCATTAATTCAAAGATTACAATCGTACAAGTTACTCCCCCTCAGCCTGATCACACAGTGTTTGTCAGAGAGAATGTTTTGTGTGTGATGCAATAGAACAGTACAAGCACTGTTCTATTTATAGACTGACTCAAACCACTGATGACCTAGGCTGACGTCACCTAAGACAGTGACCTCTAACAGAATAACAAACTTAAACATCTGCTATACAAACTACTGTTACATTGAAAGCACTGATAATAAACAGCTGTTGAAGATAAACTCTGATGGTCTTGTATCCACTGCTGGAGCCTAAGTGCTGTTGGTTCCAGCAGTGCTTTGGTCTTCAGTACTTGTATCAGCAGTTGCTCTTCATCAGACCTTTGGTCAGCAGTTGTTCTTCATCAGTTGTTTCCTCAGCAGTTCTTTATATCAGCAGTTGTTGAGCAGTTGTTTGGATAGAACAGTAGTTAGGGTCAGCAGTCTTTTGGGAGAAGCAAGTTGTAAAGATTGTTTATTCAAGGATCAAATAGATAGCATATTTTGGCTTTCTAATCATCTGTTCTTCTCCAGGTCAGCAGACCCAACATGGAAGAGTTCGTGATTTGTTACTGAATGAGGATTCCAGGAGAAGGAACAATGGAGAATCAAGCTCGTTGCTCAGTACTGAAGGAAGAGGGAGAAGTAGTAACAGAGGAGGAAATAAGGGTAGGTCAAAGTCAAAACGCAGGAGCAAGTCAATACCTGGAAAGCCAAGGAAAGACGTACAGTGTTGGAACTGTAAGGAGTTTGGGCATTTTAGAAGTCAGTGTTCTGAACCTGTGAGAGAGAAAAGGGAGGTGAATGCTACTACATCCTCAGATTCAGAGGATGCTCTTATTTGCTGTATTGAGAGTTCTGTTGAAGACTGGATTATGGATTCAGGAGCGTCTTTCCATGCTACTTTTAGCACGAAGAAGATGAAGAATCTGCGAACAGGTAACTTTGGTAAAGTTCGTTTGGCTAATAATCAGAGTCTTGATATTACAGGAATTGGCGACATAGACCTTAAAACTCCATTGGGAACCATTTGGACCTTGAAGAATGTTCGGGTCATTCCTGGTTTGAAGAGGATGCTTATATCCATCGGTCAGCTTGATGATCAGGGATATGATGTTCACTTTGGTAGTGGACAATGGAGAGTTGTTAAGGGCAGTATGGTTGTTGCTAGAGGCAAGAAGAGAGGTAGTTTGTACATGGTTGAAGCATCAACTCATGTAGTGAACGCAGTATCAAGTGACCAGAGTCAGACAAAGTTATGGCATCAAAGACTCGGGCACGTGAGTGAATAGGGGATGAAAATGCTTGTTGCCAGGGGAAAACTTCCAGAGTTGAAGAAGGTCGAGTCAGAATTTTGTGAACCGTGCATCCTAGGCAAGAAAAAGAAGGTGACTTTTGTGAAGACTGGGAGAGCACCGAAAGCTCAGAAATTGGAGCTTATTCACTCAGATGTATATGGACCGACATCAGTAGCTTCACTTGGAGGTTCTCGCTACTTTGTGACCTTCATAGATGATTCAACACGCAAGGTATGGGTTTACTTTCTTAAACATAAATCTGAAGTTTTCGATACTTTTAAGAAATGGAAATCTGCTGTTGAACTTGAAACTGATTTGAAGGTGAAATGCTTGAAGTCGGATAATGGTGGTGAATACATCAGCAAGGAGTTTATAGATTATTGTGCTGATAGAGGGATCAAGATGATAAATACAGTTCCAGGAACTCCGCAACAGAATGGAGTTGCAGAGAGGATGAACAGAACATTATGTGAAAGAGCCAGGAGCATGAGATTGAATGCAGGGCTCCCAAAGATGTTCTGGGCTGATGCAGTTAACACAGCAGCGCATCTTATCAACCGTGGACCCTCAGTACCGTTAGGATTCAAGCTTCCTCAAGAAGAATGGAAAGGCAAAGCAGTTGAGTATGATCACCTGAGAATCTTCGGGTGTAGTGCTTATGATATTAACCCTGAAGGTGACAAGCTGGATGCTAAAGCAAAGAAGTATATCTTCATTGGATATGGGGGTGATCAAATGGGCTACAGGCTTTGGGATTCTGAAAGCAGAAAGGTAGTCAGAAGCAAGCATGCTGAATTCAATGAAGAAGAGTTATACAAGGACAGAAACTTGGATAAGTCAAAGGTTCAGAAAGAAACAGTTGAGTTTAGTGTTAAGAATCAGAAGAAAGAATCTGTCACAGAGCCCGTAACAGAATCTGAAGATGATACAGAACCAGAGACTGAAGATGGTGAGAATGAAGAGTCAGTGGGAGTTTCTGACAGTGGGAGTTCAGAGTCTGAAGATGAACAGTCTCCACAGCAGCCTGACCAGACTGATACTTCGGTCAGGAGATCCACCAGAGTTTCTAAAGCGCCGGACAGGTACAGTCCAAGTCGTACCGGCCCCTCAGTTAATTATATTCTCTTGACAGAAAATGGTGAACCAGAGAGCTACTCTGAAGCAGTCAAGATGAAGGACTCGTTCCAGTGGGAGCGAGCAATGAAAGAAGAAATGAGTTCACTAGACAAGAACAAGACTTGGGTTCTTGTAAAGCTTCCGCGAGACAAGAAAGCTCTTCAGAATAAATGGGTCTTCAGGGTCAAAGATGAACATGATGGTTCTAAACGGTATAAAGCTCGTTTAGTGGTCAAGGGATTTCAGCAGAAGAAGGGAGTTGATTATGATGAGATCTTCTCTCCAGTGGTGAAGATGACCACCATCAGGTTAGTTCTGAGTATTGTAGCAGCAGAGAATTTGCATCTAGAGCAGCTAGATGTGAAAACAGCATTTCTACATGGTGACCTTGATGAAGACATTTACATGGCACAGCCTGAGGGATTCCAGGTTATTGGAAAAGAGAATTGGGTGTGTAAGTTGAAGAAGAGTTTGTATGGTCTGAAACAAGCGCCAAGACAGTGGTACTTGAAGTTTGATAATTTCATGGTGAAGACCGGTTACAAGAGATGTGAAGCCGATCACTGTTGTTATCTGAAGAAGTTCAAGAGTTCGTATATCATTCTACTTCTATATGTAGATGATATGTTGATTGCAGGATCAGATATGAATGAGATCAGCAAGTTGAAGAAACAAATGTCCAAAGAATTCGAGATGAAGGATTTGGGTGCAGCTAAACAGATACTCGGGATGAGTATCACCAGGAGCAAGAAAGATGGATCTTTGACACTATCCCAGGAAAAGTACATCGGGAAAGTGTTAGAGAAATTCAATATTAACAGTGAGAAGACCAAGCCTAGAAACACGCCCTTGGGAAGTCACCTCAAGCTTACCAAAGATCAGTGTCCCAGAACCGAAGAAGAAAAAGCTGATATGGCTAGAGTTCCGTATGCATCTGCAGTAGGTAGTTTGATGTACGCTATGGTGTGTACAAGACCTGACATAGCACACGCAGTCGGAGTTGTCAGTCGGTTTATGTCAAATCCGGGAAGAGAACATTGGGAAGCAGTTAAATGGGTGCTTCGTTATTTGAAGGGAACGTCAAAGATGGGGTTATGTTTCAAAGGGAAGGATTCAGTTCTCAGAGGTTATACAGATGCTGACCTGGGTGGCTGCAAAGATACATTTAAAAGCACCACAGGTTTCGTTTTCACAGTGGGAGGAACTGCAGTCAGTTGGATGTCCAGACTTCAGAAAAGCGTGGCTTTGTCCACAACAGAGGCAGAATACATAGCTATAGCTGAGGCCAGTAAGGAGTTAGTATGGTTGAAAGCTTTTCTAGAAGAGTTAGGGAAGAAGCAGACTGAGCACTTGTTGCACTGTGATAATGAAAGTGCAGTAAAACTTGCTAAGAATCCTGTGTATCATAAGAAGACGAAGCACATCGGGATAAGGTATCACTTCGTGAGAGGATTGGTTGCTGATGGCACAATCAACTTGAAGAATATCTCAGGTGCTAAGAATCCAGCAGACATGTTCACTAAATGTGTGACGTTGGATAAGCTGAAGCTGTGTGGAGCTTCAGCTGGTCTCCAGGAATAATGTTGAGGAGATCGGGGTAACTGGAGGTGCATTAAAGATCAAGGGGAGATCTTATTTACAGAAGTACAGAAGAGACGGTGCAGTTCGTGGTCCGAAGACACCAAGTGGGAGATTGTTGGAGATGTTGCCTTCAGCCCACCTATATGCCCAGTCGTTTTGAAGCCCAGTATGATTAACTTGTTGAGCAAGATTAGCATAGGGTTTAACCCTAATTTAGGCCTATAAATATATCTCTTGTACTTGTAATATTTGTATCACTCAATAAAAACAATACCCCAGTTGCCCCCGTGAACGTAGGTCAGTTTAGACCGAACCACGTAAATCTTGTGTTCATGTGTGCGTGTGTGTTCTACGATCCTAACAATAATTACAAATGTAAATCTACGATCTGTACTCTAATTAGTTTGATCGACCCAAACCCAATCAAAACAGATTTGTATGACTTTAAAATTCAAAACTATCAAACTTGGAACTTAAAATATTAAGAGTTCCTATTCTTGTTGGATTGCTTCATGACCCAAACTAATTTATAAGCCCAATAATTTGTTCAGCGAGATTACGCCCAACAGTTAAACCGGTAGATTTGAACCAAATCATATCACATATCTAGATTTCTAGATTACCTTATTAAGGGGAAGCATGTCAACAAAGTAATTTCAACACAATTTTAAAATGGGAGTTAAATAGGCTCTTTATAAATCTCTATTTTTTTTGTCATTTCCTTCCATTTTTGCTCATTGTGTACAACATTTCATGCTTATTATATATGTGTCTAATACACATTTCATATCATTTCCTACATATAACCCTCCATTTATATGACCACATTAATAGAGATTACATGACCACATTAACTTTATAAAACCCTCCACCACTTCATAGCCCTCCATTATTACCCACCAATTATTATCTTATTCTTTGTTTTTAAGTATCAACCTAAAAAAAGTCTAAAAAATAAATAATAATAATGTCTATTGTGCACACACTCACAACTTGCATTAGTATATCAACTCAAAGTATAATTTGAATCCTCTCATACCCCCTATTCTTTCCAAATGGAGAGTTTGGGTGGCACCCAGATATACCACGTCGGGGAGTGACAAACGTTGAAGGATCAACCAATAACGACGATGATAGCGACGGTAAATGAACTTTATTACGAAATTCATCCCATGTCTACTTACGTAAAACGAAAGCAAGAAGTCATGAAGGGATGGATATCTTGATTGTTAAAGTGTGTAGCTTACAACCAAAATGTTGGGGTTTCAAATTTTGTAGAATGTAGGTTGTGGTATATTTTATTATTGTAATTACTCTTATGCCTACTTTGTTTTTCGTTTATGATTTTTAAGCATACATTTCACTTGATGTAACACACATTTCCATAATATATTGGGCATGTTAAACGGTTATTAAACCACATGTTGATACCTTATTGAACTAAAGCGATACTGATCGTAACCCGCTGCAAAGCGCAGGTAATCCCACTAGTGCTACAATTATAAGAGAAACCATAATCACATATCACATATGAGATTTACAATTATCCATTCGTATTACAATCCTTATAATGTTTATTATGACATTTGTCACATTTATTAATATCAAACACCTAAAACAAACAGTATAAGTCTATAACAAAACCTTATCACTGTATATTTATCCAAATGCCTTCACTTGGAACATCTTGATGCACCACAAATAGTAGATAATATCCTGCCGGAGCGATGTTTCCCGACGGCGGCATTGCCACACTAACTTGGTAGTTTGAACTCTCAGGATCTGTGGTGATAGGGCAACTGTCAAGAACCAATAACCTTTGATTCATCGAAAACGAGTGCGTGTTAAAAGATGGTGCCACTAATGTCACCTTGACCGAATTCGGGTCCAAATTGTTTGAAACCGCGAATTGTATAAGCACTTGATCACAATACTTGATATTAGTACCCGTCCCGGGTGAGATTATAACAGGACGTAACCCTGACACGGTTGAATCCAAATACGAAGGCGAAAACTCCTCCAAGCTTAATTCAGTAGGATAAAGTACGTTTGAAAATTCATATTTATCGTGGGGGTTACTCCCACCAACAAGAACCCGACCATCTCGAAGCAAAACCGTTGATGAATGGTACATTCGAGGTATAGCGGCCGGTGTTTGCAACTCGAACCTTGACCCAATCGGCTCACTCGGACGGTAAACCACGGGGGTAAGAACCGGGTCACGCCCGAATTCCCATCCCGCGGCCCCAGCTGACGCGCCATTAATAATCAAAACATGACCATTTGGTAGCAATAACATGTCACTCATGACACGTGCCATTGGCATGGTCTCCATAACCCATTGCGGATCCGGGTCGGATATCATGATCCGACCACAAGTATCCAAAGCTCCATCAAACACCCCATTCATTGCATTGGGGTATGCTGTTCTAGGCGCACCTCCACAAACCAAAAACTCAACCTCATCTACACGCCCTTGGACAAGCCGCATTGGGAGTAGAACACCCGAGCCGGTGCTCGGGTAGTTCCTCGGCTCGTCCCCGGGTAGTATTGGAAAATTTTTAACAACTTGGTTGTTAACATAGTCGAAAAAAATGGCGCGAGTATTCGCGAAAATGAACAAATTCCCATCAGGATAGAGAAATACAAACGGGTATAAATTATTCTCCAAATAGGGATCATTCGTTTCGGCAAGAAACGGAAACTCGACGGCGGCCGCGGTCTCTGGCGTCTTCGGGTAGAACTCGTAACTAAATGCTCCCCGACCGCCAATGATTATTTGTCGGCCGCCGTCGGGTAGTTTATGATTAGTGGCATACCATCTTTGCGCAACTAACCCATTTGGTATCTCTTCCCAATCACACGTGTTACACGAATTATAAGTCCTAACAACAAACGCGCCATCCGCGGACCCACCGGTCTGCGTTACGGTCCCATCGGGCATTAAGCTGCCCGAGGAGCACCAAACGTTGGACAACACCATTAGAGGACGAACGGAGTTAGACGCAACATCATACTCGACGGAGTGGGCGGAGCAGTCGTTGGATTCGGGGCGGCATTTGCCTTCAGGAAGAGAGATATTTGAGGTTCCGAAATCAGTACGGTCGTATATTAAGACACGGTCGTTTGGGAGGAGTTGCATGTGCATGGCGGAGATGCCAATGTTTCGGTGGAGTAAGTACCATGATGAATCCCCGTGTACTAGACACGAGGGAGCGTGAAAGTGGACGAGGAGGAGGAAGAGGAGAAAATGGTGATAATGAAAGGGAGAAGACGATGACATTTGGGTTTTTCGGGTCGGGTTTAATAGGATGAAAGGGAGCGTTGGTCGTAGCTTTAAATGGGTGAAAATAGATGAGGAAGTTAAGTTGAATACGATCTGATCACATTCGTTTCGTCTTGTGAAAAATGTTTCTAGTTTAAGATTTTTTTCGTTTAGTTAGATTTGCTTCTTTTGATTATTGCTTTATTTAGTTTATTAGTTATTACTATACAGTTTCTAAATCATATGTAAAGTATTCAAATTTTGAATCATATTTAACGATGTGAAATAAATTTTGATTACATATTTTTACCTCTTTTAACTCTTTTTACTGTTTTAGCATCTTAGCTACAGCCTAGTAGCCTACAGAATAAACTAGTAAATCCCTTTTATTTCTCCACGGGCCTATGTTTCCTTATGGACCAAAGCTCTCTCGGTAAGCACAATATTGATTTAAATGTCAAAGGGAGAACGAGTCATCTATTAAACAACTTCCTTTTCAGGCTCAAGCTTGATGAAAGAGTTGATCTCAAATACCTCACGAGCTACTCGCTTACACCCGACCAAATTTTGATACTAACAATTATATAAATAAAGAACACGGGACCTAATAATTTGTTCATCAAGAACATGTTTCTTTACAAAACTTGTATATGACGCTCAATTAAAGAAACAAAATAAAAATTATATTACTTAGGGTGCAAGAGGCACCGACCATGTGTAGTGTGAGGCTTTATTTATAAAGCCCCTCTTTCTGATTGGTCCACGTGGCAGCTGAGTCAGCATAGAGAGAGAAATTGAAAAAAAGGGTGTAGTTGTAGGGGCTTTATTTATAAAGCCCCTGTAAGCCCCTGTTTCTGATTGTTTGATTTTTTTATTATTTTTTTTAATTTTTTAACTCAAAATAAATAAAATAAAAGACAAATAAATATAAAAAAATTACAAATGATATTAAAAACACACAACTAATATTAAAAAAAAATTACAACTAAATTAAAAAAAAAGTTACAACTAATATTAATTTAAACGCTAGATAATCCTAAATTACTTATTTAAACATTAAATAATTAATCCTAATTTTCTCCCCTATGGAGAGTAATTGTCCCAGTCCATGAGTATGTAGTACGGCGGGGACACAGAACGATCGTTATCGCGACCGTCGGACCTCGCATCCGAGGGGATGCAGCAGTACTTGTGAGGAGGGGAAAAATTGTTTCGCTCCTCTTCTACCGCATCCCTTAAAGCTTCCAGGTCCTCCGCGGTTGGCTCCCGGTCAGGAAGGGTTGGGGTGGGTTCGGTTGGGTCTCCACAAAATGTAGACGCCCCAATCCTCTCTCAGCCATAACGTAATCTACAGCCCACACAATCTCCTCTGCAGTGAAATCAGCATCAGGGTGTGTGGGAGTGTATTCAGGGAGTGGAGGAATGACGGGACGAGGTTGGAGACTTGTTGAGGATGAAGAGGAGGAGAAAAAAAACTGTTGTTGGGGATGAGGAGGTGGAGAAAAAAACACTTGTTGAGGATGAGGAGGTGGAGAAAAAAACACTTGTTGAGGAGAAGAAAACACCGGTGCACGACGTCTCCGGCGAGCGTATCGCATGAGATTCGACGACTCGGCAAGATCATTTGGAAATCCTCCACCCATAGCTGGTTTGTAGCGTGTTTGAAGGGGTATGTTTTTTAATATGGTTGTGTTGTATGTGTATATTATATATATATATATATATATATATATATAGGGGAAAGTTAATTTGAGAACACCTATATTTCGTGCGAACCGTGAGAACAGCATCTAAAACCATTCAAATTCAAAATTTCTTTTTGCATTTATCTTTATTACTAAAATACAATCTCAAAAACACAATTTACGCGTAAAAATTCAAACGTATACGGAAATATATTGTTTTTACACATGTGTAAATTTACTGTTTATACATGTGTGAACTGTTTCATTTACACATGTGTAAAAAGTTAATTTGAAAGTGTTTTTGCAAGAAAAGATGAATTATTTGGAAAGAAAATTCATTTATTAATGTTATATTTTGATTATAATGAGGTTTGTATTAAAAAAATTGATTTTGATTGATTTTTTTACTTGTTCTCACGATTCTCACAAAATTTATCGTTCTCAAGATAACCCTCCCCTATATATATATATATATATACATATATATATATATATATATAGGGTTAGGATCATGTGAAAACTAAGGTGAGTCGTGAGAACCAGAGAACTCTTGTGAACCATTGATCTTGATAATCCAATGGTTGAGATCAAAAGATGTGTATTTTGTCTTTACTTTATTAATAAGTAGTTTTTTAATATGTTAAAGTACAATTAGGGGCATTTAAGTAAAAACCCATGAGAAAGAAGATTTAAATATAATATTATGTTATTTTTTATTCCATTATTAAAAACAATCTTATTTATTAAAACTTTATTTTAGTATTTTAATTAAAATAATATAATATTATTTAATTTTTTTAAACTTTATTGATTTTTTTAATTAATTTAATTTTTTTAAAACAAAAAAATCAAAATTAAACATTCTGTCATATCAGTCCCGTTTTTACACTGGTGTAATTATTTTACACCAGTGTAAATCTTCCAAAATACAAACTTTTACAACATTTACGTTGGTGTAAAAAAAACCAAATAAAACATATAATGGTGTAAATCTGTCATGCACAACTTCTACAAAAAATACATAAGTGTAAAAAAAACAAACGACTATACATTCATATTTACACTGGTGTTACTGATGTTTTACACCGGTGTTTTCTTACATAAAAACAAATATACATTCATATTTACACTGTGTGTAAACCAATCGGTGTTTTCTTACATAAAAAACGTCTATACATTAATGTTTACGCCGGTGTAAACTGATGTTACACCAGTGTTTTCTTACAAAAAGATACTACACCATTCGTCATCGTCTCCACAACATCGAGTCTTTTTATGATTATTATTATTTTTGTTATTTAAAAGAGTTTACTTGGGGTGGGGTGGGGGTGGGATGTTATTACTAAACTACCCATAATTATTGTGGGCAAAAGACTTTATTACCCTTAATTTAAAAAATACAAAAAACTATAAAGGTAGTGAGGTGTCACTCTGTGCATGGTCCAATGGAGTTCTCTAGTTCTCACAATTCATGTGAGTTTTCATATGATCCAGATCCTATATATATATATATATATATATATATATATATATATATATATATATATAGGGTCAGGATCCTGTACAAAGTACATTTTTCGTGAGAAGTGTGAGAAGTATTAAAAATTGATACTTAAGCATCATTTTTTGAACTTAGTCGTGATGTTTTGGATTGTTTTGCCTATAAAAACACCAAACATAACAATTAAAAACCGAAAACAATGTATTTTAGGCTTAAAACTTAAAACACCATGCTAAGAACATTAGCAGTGTGTTTTAAGCGTTAAGTAGTGTGTTTTAGCTGTTTTTTAAATTTTATGACTATAATACATTGTATTGTGTTTTAGATTGTTGTGTTTGGTGTTTTTTTAAGTTAAAACAACCTAAAACATCATTCCTAAATCTAAAACATGATGTCTACATGTCAATTCTTAGTCCTTCTCACACTTCTCACGAAAAATGTACTTTGTACAGGATCCTATTAAATGTGTCCAACGGTCAAATATTTTTTGACCTTTTTTTGCCCTCGCCACGTGTCACATTTTTATTGGAGAGTTTCATTTGGTTTTGGCGTTATATTTATAAAGCCCCGGCTTGTTTTTGCTCTATAGCGCCCCCCGTGATGGTGTGGGGGGCGCTATTTTTCAATTTTTTTTTGACATATAGCGCTCGAGTACGTGGGGTCTAACTAAATGTTTTTTCACTTAACTGATTTTAATCAATCCTACACTGTAGGGGTGAGCATTTCGTGGTTCGGACCCACAGGAACCTTGGACCCGACCCGCGAGAACCATGGACCCGAACCTTTTTAAATATATGGGTCGGTTCCCGGTTCTAGATTTATATGAATTATCGGTTTCGGGTCGGGTCGGTTCCAAACCCACGGTTCTAATATAAGAAACACAATAACCGTTTGTATTTTAATAAAAAAATAAAAAATAATCTTTTTTAGTCTTTTCACTATTCGTTTTTACGTGTTATTGTAATCGATTTCATGTAATGTTAATACAATATTAAAAATATTATTTATAAGAATAACAATGTATTTTTCTTGAAATATTTTTCGGCTTGATGTATATACATAGATGTAATATATTATATCCAAATTTGAAGTAAATATTTATGTTTGTCGTCTGATGTGTGTGTGTATTTATGATGTATACATAACAGATTCATATAATGTTTCGAGTGATGAGAATGACAAAATTGTTACCAAAACATAAGTCGAGAAACGAAAAGTGACTTAATAAAGAAACTCATGGGCTATTGTTAGAACCATATGGGGGAATTATTTTACGAACATGGTAAAAGAACAGGAATATGTAATCCTCTAAAAGTGGTTGCTACATTAAAAGGTTATGGAGGGTCAGACCCTTTACCCGACCATTAGAACCTTTAGGACCCGGAACCACATAGCCTTTTAAGGTTCGGTTCGTGGTTCCTAAATTCAACAATAAAAGGGTATACGGTTCTGGTGGGTCTGGTTCGGGTCGGGTCGGTTCCGGACCCTTTGCACAGCCTTAACTGTCACATCACTTCACTGATTCACTTCACTGAAACACTTTTTTGGAGGCAACACTCCACTGATTCTTTTATTTATTTTTTTAATTTCATTATTTTTTTTAATTTCACACGGTTTAAAGGTTAAATATTAATTACTTTTACTATTACAACCGTCCCACAACCAAACGGTCAGTAAATTCAATTTGAAAACCGTCAATCGAATTCAATAGCATTGAAACCGTTCCACCAAAACGGTCAGTAATTAAATTTGAAGTGTTCCAAATTTTTTTGCATATAAACATAGCAAACCGTGGGGTTAAAACTCACTTTTACCACCGTATAAACAAACACACACACACACACACACACACACACACGAAGATGACTCACTGGACCTCCGAAGAAGAGATTGTGTTGGTGATCTGCTATAAAGACGCCTCGGACAACCCAATTCTACAACAATGTCAACTCTTGAGGGCCTCGGGCTCTGGCTCCTACCCGGAGGGTTTTTTGGACCGTGTGTTGGCCGATTTCAACCGCCACGTCGGCACCAATGACCGGACAATCGTGAGCCTGCAGCGGAAGTGGGCCTATCTCAACATAAAGTGTGATCGGTGGACCACCCTGTACGAAAATACATTGAGGGGGGAGCCTGGCATCGAACCGTAGTGGGCTATCGAGTTCACGCATGTGGACTATGCGGCTCGATACGACAACAATTTTGACCATGTCGAGGCATGGCAAGTGTTGCGCCAACTCTAGGTTTTTTATTTCTTTTAATGTATTTTATTTTCCTATTTAATGTTTAATAGTAATGAATTTTAGTTTTTTTATGTTTATCTTTAATGTTTTTTTTATTTAATTAGATTTTAAAACAAACGGTTAAAATAATAACAAAAAATTATAAAACAAACGGTAAAAATTAAAAAGCAAACGGTTCAAACATTGGAAAAATAGCATTTATAAAACTCAAAAATAAAATAGAAACCGGTACCAGCACGGTACATACAACCAGTAAAACGGTCCACGAGAACACTACCAACATGGGTGACGGCGGTGTTACCATGCTGGTAGTGAATACCCTTGAACAATTTGAGTGGCGCCACGTCGCCCCTTATAGTTCAATTCAGGGACTTACAAAACTTTACCACCGATTTGTTTATGAGTTAATCGATCAAACACAAATAACCAAAAGTTTTTAAACGGATGGTACAAAACCAGTCAAAATTAGGGGTGTCCACAGTATGGTTTGACCTGATTGGATGAAAATTATGAGCTAAACATTAACTATAGTTTTGAAAAACGACAAATCTTCGTTGGGTCATTCACTCGTTAGGCTAGCCAATTTGAGCGGTTTAGTTGTTCGATAGTTTGACGGTTTGAACCAATTGTTTTAATTCTTTAAGGGTTAGTTTGTATTAAAGATTTTAAATGAACTGTTAAACCATCATAAACAACCATAGAAAAAACTATACCTTCTTAAATATAATATAAAATCCTTACGTTTTGAATCTGTGGTAATTTTTATCATGTATAAACAAATATGTTATATCTTAGTTATTTGTACGCAAGTGACTGTTACGTATTTATTTCATACTCTAAATGTGAGATTGCTATTAGCTAAATGATAACCAGCTTGCATTTAGTTGCTAATTAAACGTCGCTTTGATAGTTATATACATAGGATCGAATTTGAAATGAAGACACTTTATTCACTACAAAAATTAGTTTTCTAAGCACTTTTTTCATGAAAGAACGTACTTTATAGTAAATTCGTAACTAAATCAAACACATTTGCTTTAAGTGCAATTAATGATAGATTTCTTCTATTAGACCCGTATATATACATAGAATGTTAATTTCTTTTTTATTTATTACAACAAAGAATTATTTACACTAGCAGTGTGCCTGCGCAATGCGGCGGTAAACACAACTACTTTTACTGGTATGCATAATTCGGTTCAATTCAGTTATTAGTCTCAACCAAAACCAAAGTCAACGGTTAAATAATCTTATTAACCGATCGGTTAATCGGTTCAATTTATTTGATTAGATTGTCGTTTTTCAGTTCGGTTAAGTTAATTTTGTTAATAACCAAAACTAAACTTTGGCCAAAGTATAAGTCTACTAAAGCATGGGCTTAGTGCCCCATCTTTTAGGGCCCTATTCTATGATGTTATTTATATTTGTCCCGAACTTGTTTATGTAGCATTGAATCGTAGCTTGTTCCAAAAAGAGGCAACACGATTAAGTTAAAAATGAAAGCGAGAAAGTGAGGAATGGAAATCGAATCGAATTGTGTAATAACGTTGAAAGGTCGTACACCTGAATCGTAAAATCACGATCATCAAAGTCCAACTATCTTCTGTTGCATTCTTGCTCTAATTATTTTTACAATTAAAATCAAAATCAAAATCAAAATCTAAGGTGTTGTAGTTAGCGACTTAGTTCATTTGAAATCGTCAATCAAAATTGTTAATTTGCTACGCATCCCTTAAAAGTAAATTGATAATCTATTAACTTTTACTACTCAACTGTTGATTTTTGCAGCTTGTGAATTATATAGATAAAATATGACATAATTTGGATGTTAATTCATGTTTTAAATAAAATGCTATGTCTTTACTTATATTTATATGTGATTAAAATAAAGATCGGAAATAAAAATTATGATTAAAATTTCGTTATGTTTATGTTATTATAATCATATCTAATACTTAAATTTTGATATTCATATTATGTTTTAATTTTAGAATGTTTTTGATGTCATATACTCTTGGTTTTGTTTATATCATCTGGTTTAGTGCTTAATAAATTAACTGTTATGATTCTGCTTATAATTGATTCTTTTTACAATCACAATTCACGATCCATTAACAATTATATATCCATTGAAGTCTGTAACTTCTTTTAGCATCATTGCGCTAACCTGAGCATCAAGTTTGTCAAAATGTCATATTGAGAAAATAAGGAAATCAATGAACTTGTAAGCCGATTGGGTAAAGCTTCTTGTGTGTTATTGATTTATTATTCTCGCACCAACAAAGATGATTGAAGAAACAATAGTCGAACCTCCTAGTAGGGATTTCAGTCAATTGATCCACAGGGTTGATCCTTCACCGATGAAGCTAGGGCTGAGATAAATCTAAAAGATAAGGTGTAGGGTAAGGAGTGTGCTATAATCGTAGACGTTTATAAGAAAAATGGGTGATCTTGTATACTACAGTTTTAGTTTCTCGTGTTAGCAAAAAGTGTCCTTCATAAGGTGATCAAGACCCCCATATATAGAAGTGACATATGCCAACATCACTAAATCCTAATCTGGTGGGCCGAGGCCCGATTAGGTTCTCCCTACCCTAATGCAAGTTAGTAATCACAATTAAGAAATAAATACTTAAATATGGAAATGGAATCAATACCGCCTTAATTGCCGAATGTATTCCCGGAAGGGACATGTGCACGTGTCCTAAGCTTATGTCTAATCATGTGGACATGTAATTAGTGGAGATATCTGATGACGTGACATGCAATCTATCATTGGTGAACGTGTACAGGCGTCCCTGTTGCACGTGTGACTTTCTGGCTCCGCGTGTACGATACACTACGCGCCCTACCATTAGGTTGTAAAGGCTTAAGGCCTGTGTTACGTTTCCGGATGTCTGCGCCCAGAGCTTCCTGGCGGGGGACATTCTTAGAAACGTGTGATTACGCTCTCCCAAGTGGTCACTTTTGGGACTCGCGTTGTACGGGTTAGGCCAATCCATATGAGGATTTGGTATCCAATATCTTCAATGATATGATTTTTTTATTGTGGTCTCTGTTATGCTAAAAGAGCCTCAAATTTAAAATTCATTTTAGGCCCCTAAAATGGTCGAGTCGGTCCTGGTAAATCACATAATACATCAACTTTTTAAAATTAAAAAATATATTAGCATTATTATACTCAAATTAAAGAGAATAAAATTCTCGTTTTTATGATAATTTTTTTTTAAATAAAAATTAACTGTACGAAAAAATTATGGCTGTTTAAAAATCGTGGTAGTAGCTTCCTTAAAACAAGGGAAAACATGTAGCTATTATTTTTCATCTAATTCGGATCGTTTTCGTTTCAGTTATTACTTAAACCTATCATATCATTTTTTATATAAAAAAACTATACCAATACTATACTCAAATTAAAAAAAAAAAATGCTAGTTTATATGGTGTAATAATATTAAGAAAATTATAATGCACAAAAAAGTTATGAACGTTTAAAATCATGGGAGTAGTTTGTTAAATTAAGGGTGCAAAAGTGTAATTAGTATTTAAATAAATAAAAGTTGAGTAAAGATGAAGGGGCACATGTGTAAGTATTGTTTTAAAATACATGTTTACCCTAAAGAAGTAGTTAATATCTGATTGTGTTTCGTATAAGTAATGTCCTTGTAAAACTTGAATTTTAAGAGATCATTGGGAAATGTATTATAATAAAGTTTAGATGATTTCACTTTGTTTTCGTTTTTTTCTTTTGTTTTCGTTTCGGTTATTGCTTATCTCTAACATATAATATTTTAAAATTTTAAAAACTATAGCAATACTATACTCAAATTAAAGAAATAAAATGTTCTTTTATACGATGTAATAATATTAAGAAAACGTTATCGTTTGAAAAAGTTATGAACTTTTAAAAATCGTGGGGGTAGTTGGTTAAAATAAAGGTGCAAAAGTGTAATTACCATTTAAATAAAAAGAAATTGAGTAAAGCTGATGGGGCAAATATTTAAATATTGTATAAAATTATAATATAGTATAAATTGATAAAGGGGAAAACTGTAACTAAGACCATGCGTAGTGGGGGGCTTTATTTATAAAGCCCCCCTTCCTGATTGGTCCACGTGGCTGCTGAGTCAGCATGGAGAGAGAAACTGAAAAAGGGGTGTAGTGGTAGGGGCTTTATTTATAAAGCCCCTATTAATATTTTATTATATCTTTTAAATTAAAAAAATAATAAAATAATAAAAAGAGAGAGAAAGTCTGATGTGGCAAATTCTGATTGGAGGGGGGGACAAGAGCATTGGCGCTATATTTATAGAGCCCAACCTTGATTTTGAAAAATGGAGCCCCCCTGTAATGGTGTGGGGGGCGCCATTTTAGTGCCATGTGCAGGGGCTTTATATTCCAAGCCCCACTACGGGGGGTCTAATAAGAGGTATATGTGCAAGCTATGTTTGAAAAGACATAAATCCTCTTAAAAAGTAGTTACTATATCTATCATGTGTTGTACTTCAAGCATTTATAATTCTATTACTTAAAAATTAAGAGTTTCTTTTGAAATGCTTTATACGATAGTTTTGATGTATAACTTTTTCTAAAGGTTTTCTCTTATATATTTTATTTACATATATATAACTTTTAGTTTTGACACATTAACAGTTAAACTCATCGTTCAAAAAAACCTATTTACGCAACTAAACACATTAGCCGAATATTGTTTAAAATACACTTTTATGCCTAATAAAATAAAACTGACTAGTGACAACAACAAAATAGAAGATCGACAATCGGGTTTATTGATTGATAGCTTTGAATAGTAGGTAAATTAGCCGCTTTTTTTAGCCATGGGAATGTTAATTTGTAAGGTTCGTTTTTGCACAAAATATGTATTTATAATAGTTCTATACACAAAAGTTGTATGATGTAACTCGAAAAATTAAATCGTGTTTTCCATTGATCAAACACAATGAAACATATACCGATACCGGTTCCGACAACACCGATTCCAGTAATGTTGTTGTTTGGTCGATAATGATTCACCTCGTCACAGTACCACTATATCGAATACAACTTTGTTTTCAATATAATTTTCATTGAGACGTTTGAGTGAAAAATAGTTAAAGCAACCGTTTATTTTATTTCTATTAACATTAATAACAAAAGCTATAAGAGTTGAGCCCAGTGAGAGCTGGGCACGACCAAGCACAAGCCCAGCCCAAATTCCGTGGGTGAGTACCCGTCGATCAATGGGGACTATGTATATACGCACAAAAATACATATACACACATTGCACATATATACACACACATTGTTGCACATATATGTACACACAATACATATACATGCATACACCTAAAAAGACAAAATAAAACAACTTTTTTAACACATTAAAAAAGGCCAAAATAAGAAAGGACTTTTATCAAAACCAAATAACTTGGGCCTGGGGTGTGTGTTCCCCGACCAGGGGGGTTGCCACCTAGACTCCCCGACCACCTCTCGTCTCCGACAACCCTAAGCCTAAATTTTTAGTATTTTCTGAAAGTGGATGAGAAGTAAAAGATAATAATAAAAATGTAAAAATATATTATTTAGTTGAAAATGAAAGAGAAATGCAGTGAGTTTTAATGTAAATATAAAGATTGTGATGGAGTGTCAAATGTGAATGCTTTATTCGGAGTTCTGTCCTATGAATTAGACCGTGTTAATCACCGATCACTTGGTCTTCAACTTGTTTTTATTTGTATCTAACAAATCTGACTGAAAGTTAATTAACGATAAATACCGATTTGCATTGTTAAGGTGCAAGAAGATGCAAAATGGTTCACAACGTTGGGGGTTATTTGGTATTTTTAATGAAACTCTATGCACAATCAAGATTTGGGCAGTTGGGATTTGAAATGTGAAAATATTGTCATTGTCATACAGTATTGGCCATTGTTATCACGTCAGCAAAATTTATGGAGATCTTTGTTGTGATTTTCTTATATGAAAATTCTGTCGACAAAAATGTATTTCTTAAATTTGGTTCGTATTGGTCGACTTATTGTATGAAGTTCTTAGAAAATGATATGGGGAGCGTAGTTATTGACGCTTCTTAAGCAAGTCCTCCTCTTGCTTATATACACACACAGTCATTGATCAGTTAAAGCAACACCAGACTTTGAGAGAAAAATCCTTCTAGGAAACAAATTTTACCTGGAAAATTCAACTTTAGTGTCATAAAGATCCAATACACATACTTGTAAATTAAAAAACACAAAGATGTCAAATAAGAATCAAAATCATTAAAGCATTAGTTCCAAATTAGAAGAGGTTAATTTTTTCACAGAACTCTCGAACCCAAACTTAAAAAACAACCCCGAGTATTTACAGTTGCGATGTAATTGATTGTAAGATGTCTTATTTGATCATTTGTAATGTTTTTCTTAACACAACAAAGATTATGTTTCCCATTAATTGGCCCAACCAAACTTCCTATCGAACACACTTATGCGATATACAATCACAATTTGCCCAACCGACCTTCCCATCAAACACGCCAATGCGATATACAGGTGTGATATTTCAAGCTTCCCATCGGGCTCGGATTGTTTTGCTATCCCCTAATAATGTTAGGATCTATAGAAAATGAAAATTGCCATTAAAGCTCTAATGTTATTATTCAAAGTAAATTGAGAAAAATTTGTAATTTATTTTTAAAATTTCAAGTGAAATCAACAAAACTTCAAATTTATACTCAAATGATGACATAGGAAGGCATGACTGTGAGCACCAATTATAATCTAAGTTGTCAAAGGTGCGTGCCAGGGGCGCGGTGCTCAAGGTCAGCTCAACGCACCATATGAGTAGTTAACTGAAAGACATGGTTTCTAGCTCTTATGAGTGTGCGTATGCACCTTGACATGATAGATTACAATATAAATCTTTCATACACATCACTATCAAATGTCAATAAGATGGGATTTGCTTCTTTCTCCTTATTGTAAACCATGCGGGTAAAACGAAAATGACAATTGGAAGCTAATATCACATTATAACCGTAGAAGAAAATAAGTGTACTTTAGATAATATAACATAAACTAAAATATGTATGTACATGGAAATGGGTTGATGAGCTGTGATGTCTCCAAAACAAAACAGATTTGATCCTAAAAAATAAACAATTCAATTGAATTATAAACATGAAACCACAATTTACAGAAATTGAAATAAAAAAACTGTAAAAGAAAACACAGACAAAATAATGAAAAAACATATATAAGAACTAACAAAAAGCTTTAAAACTAAATAACTAAATAAATAAATATACATAAAGAATATACAAGATTATAAGTGTTCGCTTACCAACATAATAATCCATAGTGCAAGACTACAAGTGTTGAATAATATAATTCGATGACTGCTTCCAAGAGAAATAAAGAAAATGGTGTGATAAGGCAATGGTACGAGGGGTTTTAGAGATTAAATTGAAGAATGTTGATTTTAATTCATCATTGAAGATGAGAAAAGAAAAATGTGAGGCATTGAATCTCAAATTTAATTCATTAAAGATGAGAAAACCAAAAGGTGAAGCAAATAATAATAGAGATGACTTGCATTAATTATTTGTACAATTGTAATCAAATGTTGCACAAAGGGGCATAAAAGGAAGGATTTGCCAAAAAGATAGTTCTTTACCTTATGACCTTTTGTATGTCATTTTAAAATTGACATAAAGTGACTATTTAGCCATCTCTCCTCCTTTATAATGTAGTATAGATATAGATATAAATTATAGATTATAGATATATTTAAACCCTTCAAAAATCATAAATTCACCTTATTATTCGAATTTTAATATATATATTATTTTCCTAGAAAAAAAAAAGAAAAATTAAAGAAACTGGCCTTTTGAAACCCTAATGAACCGTCCTTTACAACAAAAAGCAACCCTAAAGCAAAACAAAAAGTACTTTGACATAGATATATGTATTACAAATTAACAAAAACATAAATAGTATGTGTACTTTCTTTTGCAATCAATCATGTTAAACACTAAATTTAACTTGTTATAAAGGAATACAAGTTCAATTTGTGTGTTTTCGGTTGAAGAGAAATGATAGATTGTAATACTATGTGTTTTGGCTTCCATATACATGTGAAAGTTTTTTTTATAGAGAACTAAACAAGAAAATAGAATCAATTGCAATACATATTTATTTCTTCTTGCATTATTTTCTTAAATTAGAAGGTATCACAAGAATTATATGCATCCATCTAGTGCTATAGTATATAGTGGACCAACCAACATGAAGCTTGGCTTGATAGTTCGACGAGACCTTAAGTAAGACTCTAGCACGCCATAAAGAAAAGCTAATATTGATCCGCTAACCTTAAGCAAGAGTCCACCAACCATCGTTGCCAATAGGGGTGTGAAGTTCTGATATGATCCGAACCTAACACGAAATTAGCGGATTTGGGTTTAATCTAAATGGGTTTGGGTCAGATTCGGGTTGAGT
Source organism: Ambrosia x helenae (assembly GCA_030844895.1). Classification (NCBI taxonomy): domain Eukaryota; kingdom Viridiplantae; phylum Streptophyta; class Magnoliopsida; order Asterales; family Asteraceae; genus Ambrosia; species Ambrosia x helenae. Next base: position 59,626,498 of record CM061231.1, read on the forward strand.
CTAAAACACGACCCGAACCTGCCACCCGCCACCACCTCCGTTACCCGCCACCATTACCGACCACAGTTGTCGCCCGCCACCACCAACGACCATCGTCGCCTCCACCAACCACTGACGCCGCCCACTACCACTGACTGCCACTGCCATAACCCACCACCGCCGCCATCAACCGGCCATTGCAACCGTCGCCGTAGCCACCCACTGCTACCATTAACCATCACCACCTACCAATGCGCCACCCTCCGCCTCCACCGCGAAGCCACTCACCACCGACCACCGTTACCACCATCGCCACCGTTGACCATCGCTGCTGCTACCCTCCGCCTCCGCCTCCACCACCAATCACCACCACCATCACCCCACCCACCATTGCCACCACTCACTGTCACCACCAACCATCAATTTTATTTTTTCATCTTTTTCTGCCTACCAAACAACACAAAGAAGTGATACATTTCATTCCTTGGCCCCTTCCTTTGCCTTGTCTATTCCATTCCATCGTTTATTCTACTACCCCATATCAAACATACCCTGAGTCGATCTCCGTGACCGCTTTAAGTAAAGTCACTTAACATGGTGTTCTTTCCAGTTGTTTCAATTGCCAAATGATTGTTGGAGCTAGGATGCACATTAGTTTTGGCCGAGTGGATGGTTAACCAGTTGGTTATAGTGAAGTAGGCATTTGAGAAGGTAATTTCTGACCCGATTACACTCTAAGATTGCACTCTGAGCACAATATTTCTGACCCAACTACACTCTAAGATTACACTCTAAGGTTACACTCTAAGGTTGCAGCGGATAATGATGAGAGGGAGACAAGAGAAGAAATGAAGATCCATAGACTCTGATACCATGTAAAAGAATGAAAAACACCTATCGTATTGTGTATTATTAGTTAGCTATCTATAACGATATAATAAAGATAATTACAAATGAAACCTAATATAACTACCATAAAACCTAACTAATATATTTTGTATAATATATATAGAATATAATTCAACTATAATAATAAGCCTTCGGGTTTGAACAGTAAATGTGCACAAGGGCATTTAAGTCATTTGTCATATTGCACAGCTGATTTATAATACGTGTCTTCTTCTGGTGTCTTCTTCTTTCTTCTGCAACACGTGTTTCTCTCTCTCTCTCTCTTAATATCATCAAATCTCTGAATAACCCACACACACATACAAATGAGAGAGAGAGGGGTTGAGGAATTTTCTATACAAAACAACACACCACACACCCATCTAGAGAGAGACACAAGGCGGTGCTTACGCCGTCGGAAATGGGTTTCCCGACCACAACTTCACTGCCAACCTCCTGACGTCGGCTCAAAGGTGATTACGACGGCGGAGAAGACAAAACTGCATTGCACTCTCTGAAAAGATCGGTATTCATTTTTTATACTTATCATCATGCGTTCATATATTAGTTTTGTTTTTTTTGGGGGAGTATTGCAATGGCGGCGGCGACGGCGAAGCAGATGTGGCGCCGGTCAGCAACCTTCGGAAAATCCAGCTTCAGCAGCGAGATTGTTATCTGTGTGTGATTGCTCCACTTTTACCCTCACTTCGGTTTACCGACATTAGATCTGTTTGTATTAATTGATTTACTTTTCATGTTTGTAGGGTTTTTGTGATGAAGATGAACTGCTCGATTTGATGTGATGATATGGTGTTCATGAAGAGGTTGATTCTATTTGAGTTGATGAAGCAAGGTTTAAAATTATGTCATCTCCAAACAAGGTGTTTTTTTATTGTTTTAGATGGTGTGTGTTTTCAAATTATTTAATGTTTTGTGCATTATGTTCCCAGTTCTGGATTTGGTCAGAATCGGATTGGATAAAGTCTTTTAAATCGTAGGAGATTACGGATAATGTTTCAGCTGAGTTGCCAAGAAATTCTGTGATGGAAGTTAACGCCGTTAAGACCTTGATTGCTTTGTTTCGGTTGTTGATGATGGATGGTGAGTTATAAACTTTGTATACAGCGTAAGATGAAAAGCCTAAGGCTCCAAGAAGAAGAATAAGTTTCTTTCTTTTCATGATGTGATTGAAACCTTTGTTTATTGTGTTTAGATTCATGGGATAGGTTTTGGACGGTGGTGTTTGATGGTGCTTAAATCTAATTATTTTGGTATTTATAGTTCATGACCAGCCACCGTACGCAATCGTGAAGCACCGATGTTGTGACCTCTGTTTCGTCTTCGTTTAAGCATGTGAAACTCTAAATTGTTTGTTTCTGACCTGTTTCGCTTCATTATTAAGGTACCTATTTTGAACCCTCTTCTGATTCGATTTTAGATATATGAATGATGGTTTCGTTTCGATTGTTCCGAAGACTAAAGCTTTTATAATTTAGAATTCAATTTGGCCTTGAATTTCTGACCCATTTCAAGAAGCCATTGACACAAATAATAACAATAATAATAAGTATATTGAACAAGCTGAGAACATGCTACAGGCGCCAGTTTCTTTGAATGAGAATGGAGTGAGTTGTGGAGTGTCTAATGGTTATTTGGTTTGTTGTTCGTATTTTTATTTAGGTATGTTGAGGAAGGTGCAAGGTCATGATATGCAAGTGGCGGTTAATGTTTTGCAAGCTATGGTGGTGGCACCGTGGTTGGTTAGGCCTGACCTGGCACCTGAGATGTATCGAACAGTGGTTGGGGTGTTTGGATTGGATATAGGAGAGGGATTTGATGGTGTGAGAGAGGGTGCAATGAGGTTTAAGCCATCCGCCACATTACATTAATTTGTTTGACAATTCAATGGTGAATTATGTTTATCTTTAATACCACATTACAGAATGGTGATATATCTAATTACGGGCTTCACTTATTTTCAAGTTTGTTTTAACATTGCATTTGTATAAATTTAATTTGCTGTTAAAATGTGATTTCACAGATGGTTGTGGGGCTTATGTAGCAGTCAAGCAAGAAATGTTTCAGCCAACTTCTGGCATCAAATACAGGTTAGAAAAAAAAAGTGTCAGACTGTTGCCTTTTGATTGTCAATTTAAAGATTTTTCAACTCCACATTTGACAAAAATATGCTACTTGTGTATAGTATTGTTTTAACCATGGTTGAATCACATACAAAACATTATAAATAAATTTTTTAACAAATGTCTAAATCGAATTCATGGCTTCCTAAGTTTGAATCCTAAAAGTCAAAAGTTGACTATAGTATAAAGATGTTAATCACATTGAATTTGTTATGTATTCATCATTAATCAGGCTTGCACTTTCTATGATAAACGATGCCGAAGCGAAAAAACTGATTACATCTGGAAAGGTAAGCAATCTTATGAATTAAAATTAGTGAACATAAAAATAACAACTTATGATTAACATTAATTTGTGCTTTATGCATTGTGCTAGACGGTGTTGATCGAGCCAACATCCGGCAACATGGGGATCAGTATGGCATTCATGGCTGCTCTAAAAGGGTGCAGGATGGTGTTAACAATGCCTTCATACACAAGCTTAGAAAGAAGAATAACAATGCGAGCAATTGGGGCCAATTTGATCCTAACTGACCAGACTAAAGGGATGGGTGGCACCGTTAAGAAAGCGTATGAGCTTTTGGAGAAAACACCCGATGCATTCATGCTTCAACAGTTCTCTAACCCTACAAGCACCAAGGTGACTTTCATGATCATCTTTTCACTTGGAAATCTTAAAACTATTGGTAAAAGCGATCGTTTAGTTTAAATGTGATAACGGGTCAAAATGGGTTCAAGTTAAATAGTTTTGGTGTGGGTTGACATTATATGATGATGAAAATAGGTGCATTTTGAGACAACGGGGCCGGAGATTTGGGACGAAACAAATGGTAAAGTGGACATGTTTGTGTTGTTCACCATCGCTATTGTAGTAAGGAACGAGGAAGCAGTGGCTGTGGTTCGGGTGGATTGCAATGACTCGCGCTCAAGAGGTATGCTATGGTGACACTATCCTGAGGTTGGTTGATGTTACTGTGGGTGGTAACAAATTAGATCTGCAAACAATATTGAAACCCGGCGCAACCAGGTTTCAACAGCAACGGTGGCTGCGATAAGGATTGCTTGGCGTTGGTTTGTGTCGGGTCATGCATGAAGGCGTCATTTGATCGCGTTAGGCGTTTAATAAGAGGTGCTATTATGTTTTCCAAATGCTAGACCTCATTTAGATTCAGTTGTAATAACGCTTATTTTTAGTTATTTCAATGATGGTTTCAACTATGTTGTATGTTTGATGAAAGAAATTGGGTTTGCGTTTTGGTAGTAACAAAATTACAAGGCGCGTAGGTCTTTTGAATGGGTTAGGAATGACATTGAAAGATTTGTATATGACACTACCAGTAGTTCTAAACGTCACACGCTACGTCATTACTTAATTATTTTATAAATCGGATTGACGCCGTCGCAACGCGCGGCCGGATTAAAACCTAGTTACCATAAATTACAACAAATATACTCTATCTAATATACCAGAGTTAATTACAAAAAAGGTTGAAGTATATTAATAAATATCACAAGGAGATACCAAGGTGTGTAAATGATGTCCTTCCCTCATGACAAGGAATGACGCCTTTAGCAACGACAATTGTCACCGCTAATACTCATATGTAATGTTTAAAATATCGCCGCTAATTCTTTAAGGGCATTAGCAGTGACTACTTTTTGAATGAAATAACCTTAGCCGTTGAACCTGTACATAAATGAATGCTTAGATTTGCAACTTAAAAAAGGACGGGGATCACATTTCACAGACCCTTAGTGGCGACAACCCTGTGTTGCCGCTAAAGGCAACATTTCTTTTGGTGCCTATGAGGTCTATGGTTGATTCCCGTTGTAGACAATTGTGCAGAACTAGAAGTAAATTATATTGATATTTAAGAAAACGATAACTACAACAAATTCTAACTAATATATTTATTGGGAAAAAAATCATATTATAGACAATTTGTCCCACTTTATGCAGATCGGTGTTTCGGTAGATCTTCCTAATCCTTCTCAAGATAATTATGTATATGAAACAATGTTGAAGTTTTTTTTTTGGCTATCGGCAACTAAAATAGTTTTGATTGCTGATGTGGTGGATGCTAAATGCTAACTACTATCATTCCCAACTTTATATATTGGTTTTAGCGTTTAATTTCATATATGATGGATTACTCATGGTTACTTTATAATCTTTGCCAATAGATAGAAACATTGAGATTTGAGAGCAAAGATAATTATTTTTGTGAATAAAGTCACTATGTACCATAGCATGTTGTGTGTACTGTGTGGTGGAGATAGAAATGGAATGACACAAAGAGTCAACTCATCAAAAGGTAAAATTACTTGCCTAGAGCTACAGGATAGAGCAGGCACAATATTGTACACTAGATTTGTATTGTAGTGTTCTTACCCCAAGAAGATAAAAATAATAATAATAATAATAATAATAATAATAATAATAATAATAATAATAATAATGCTACTTTTCTTCTTATAATTTCTTAATTAGTTTTGAAAGTTTTATGATTTTTTTAAACTTAGAGCACCCGTATTCGGGCGTTAATGGCAACGTTAAATTCATTTTAGCGCCCCCGGCCTACAACAATACGTAGGGGCGCTAAAACCTAAAATGGGGCAATGACTTTAAAATTTTAATGCTAAATTGGGAAAGAAGATAGCCAATTAAATGGCGTCACATCAGACAAACCAAACCTAACGTTTAAATTTTTTTGAACGGTCAAAAATCCCCCCCCCCCCCACCGTCTCTTTTTAACGTTTAATTTTTGTTTTGCTTTTTTTTTTTCAATTTCAGCTATATATATAAACCACACTACAAAGCACATTTTTATACCCCACTATCAAATAAAAACACAACTACAAACCACACAAAACCAATTATCTCAAACATTCAAAGATATGGTTGAGGTTATCCTAACGAGCCTGGCGGACCTTCCACTCTCCGGCGATACTCTTACTGCAGACGTCGTCAACCAGTGTCCTTTTCTCCTCCTCAATCAATGTCATCTCCTCCTCCTATAATGTACACTCCTCCTCGTCAACCAGTGTACACTCCTCCTCGTCAATCAGTGTACACTCCTACTCGTTCACCAGTGTACACTCCTCGTCGAGTAACTACCATTCCTCCTTTACCAGGTTACATAGTAACCGATCCAGATGCTTCTCTTAAAAATGAGAAGTGTATCTGGTGTATTGACTACACCATGACTTTCATGGGATTGGGGCAGCTACAACTGGTGGAGACCTAACCCAACCTCACCCCAAACCCTCCTGCTCTGGAGCCAAATGAGGAATGGTACGAAACAGATATTGGTGGGGAGTATATGAGTATGGATGATGAACCATACTATCTTTCAACTCCTGACTTTCGTTGCATCCGCTCGGATGCTAAGCCGGACGGTCGTGATAGCGATCGTTCTATGTCTTCGCCAGAGTATGCACTAGAGGATTGTGATAACCATTCTCCGTATGTGTTTTTAAGTAATTTAGGTTTAATAAATGTTTTAATTTAGGATTATGTAATGTTTTAATATTATTTGTGTGGTTTTAATATTATTTGTAAGTTTTTATTATTATTTGTGTTTTTTTATTACTTTTACTTGATTAATTAAAAATAATAATAATAACTACCAATCATTGGATGTGGCCTTAAATTTAACGTCCCACTACTACACCCCATTTTATTTTAAAGCCCCGTACTCACTAATCTGTCACGTAGACCAATCACTAAGAGGAACCTTAAATTTAAAGCACCCCACTACACATGATCTTATTGGGGCAGAGGGGGCTACCAGAATTGGTCACGGGTACCCCACTACCGGCACGGTAACACCGCCGCCACCCATGCTGGTAGTGGTCCCGTGAACCAAATTCGGGTTTCAGTTACCGTGCTGGTTCACTGATGTGGCACAAACTTTCACACAATTTTATTATTCTTTATTCATTTACTCCAATAATTAAACAAATAGAGATGGTTTATTGAGGGAAGAAGATTTTCAAGAAAAAAACAACAGAGCATGAAAAGGTGAAGGGAGAAGGAGATGGTTTTTAGAAGGAGATAGATATTATTATATATTATTATTATTATTATTATTATTATTATTATTATTATTATTATTATTATTATTATTATACTAGAGGTTGTGTTTGGTGGGAATTTGGAAGTTAGTCAAAATTTTATTATTATTATTATTATTATTGTTATTATTATTATTATTATTATTATTAAAAAAACGGTCAAAAGTTCTTATATATTATTATTATTATGTGTGAAAATAATGGATAGTTAGGTAAAGAATCAGTGGAGTGCTGCCTATAAAAAAGTGTTTCAGTGAAGTGATGTGTCAGTGCAGGATTGGTAGAAATCAGTGAAGTGAAAATAATTTCAGTGGAGCGCCCCTTGTGCCCTTAGTTCGTCTACTTGTTAAATGAATACAAAAAGACTAATAATAAATACTAATCAGTTAATGCGGTGGAAAATCGAATATCGGTAGAGGGCCGATATTTGATATATAGGTTATCGCGGTGGGACATCGGCGGGATATCGGTAATTTTAATATCATGTAGATTTTTAATATTTATATATTAACATAATATAAAACCTAAACATAGTCATATATAATAGAGTAAACTGCCATTTTCGTCCTTGAGGTTTGGCACTTTTTGCCAGTTTCATCCAAAATTTTTTTTTTCTCAACTGGCTCCACTAGTTTTCAAATTCTTGCTGGTTTTGTCCAAGTGCCTAACTCCGTTAGTCAATCTCAGTTAACTGAGGGGCAGTTTTGTCATTTTATAACAGTGTCAATTATCATCCCCAATTCATCTTCTTCCTTCTAATGTCAAGAAACCCTAATCAAAAGAATTGTACAATTTGGATAACAAAACAGTATGCATTCAAACACTCATTGATCTAAAAACAATTTGATTCAAAATTCTTATGCGTAGTAAACAGAACCGATTCAATATTCTTTTCATCCATATATAATCAATCAATTCCGATTCAAGATTCTATACACACACAGTTTATCACATAACGAATCCCCTAATTTTGACTAATTTCAAAATCCCATCAAGATTACATCCTAAAAATTCAAACTTCATTAATAAAAACTCACACTTGATGATCAATCAAGACACACCCACAATCATCTAAAAACCATCAAATCAAAATCCTTTTTATTCTAGATTCTTATGATCCATAAACAATCAATCACCTTCAATTCAAGATTCCAAAAACACGGAATATACGCGATTCCGGGCTCAGTATAATGACCAATATAAAACCACTCTTACACTCATTGATCTATTCCAATTCATCATATCAATTCAAATAATATTATTCAACATTCTTTTTCATTCCAGATTCTTTTCATTCATAAGCAATTCAAGATTCTAAATACCCGGAATAAGCGCGATTCTGGGCTCCGTATAATGCCCATTACAAACAACAACAGCATCAAAATCCTCATCAACATATTCATCACTTTCACTTCTCTGTTTAAACCTCACTTCCCATTTCCCACACTCTCTCCTCCAAACTCGACTCACCTCTGTCCCAAACCGAACCAACTCACCGATTCCAAACTCGTTCGCATAGTCCTTCAAATACTCCAACACCTCTGCATGAAGGTGAAGGCAACCGGTGATGGTTGATGATTGTTGACAGCAAACAGACGAGTGTTATCAGGGAAGACGAGGACTTACCGGAAGAATGGTTGCCGGCGCCAGTCACCGGACCAAGGATCTTTGGTCAGAAGCTTTCGACGCACACACAGTAGGTGTGTGTTGTGCGTGTGTTCTGTAGAAACAAAGAAGGTGGGGGAGGGTTTATAAAGGAGGGACAGATTAGGGGATGTTTGGATGCGGGTGTAGGAACTAGCTAGAGGGGTGTTTGGTGACAAGTTTAATAGCAGGAATAAAAGGTGTTTGGCTACAATAAAATGACAAAACTGCCCCTCAGTTAACTGAGATTGACTAACGGAGTTAGGCACTTGGACGAAACCAGCAAGAATTTGAAAACTAGTGGATCCAGTTGAGAAATTTTTTTTTTTTTGGATGAAACTGGCAAAAAAGTGTCAAACTTCAAGGACGAAAATGGCAGTTTACTCTATATAATACTAAATTACTAATAGTAATATCAAAAGTCAAGACTTCAAAGTGTTAATATTTGAAATGTTATCTATATATAACCTAAAACATAATAATATATAACACTTACAGATTTTATGGCAGTCACAGACGAATGGCAGAAGATGAAGGAGAGACAAATCTGTTCACTTTAGGGTTTTGGAAGTATTTTTAGGTAGTTGGGCTCTTAATATATATGGGTTTATTCCAAAAAAAAAAAGATTATTATTGGCTTTTAGTGTAATTTGGCTTATAAAAAAGCAAAACCTGGAAATGCGGCGCTATAACTGATATATGACAATCAAAATATCATTGGGATATCGGCAAATATCACCGATAATATCGGTACCGATATTTGCCACCGATATTTGACACCGAATATCGGTGAAGGTCCGATAACTGATATCCCACCGCTATCCCACCAATATCCCACCGATATTAACTGCTTAGAATATTATGCAAAGAGACTAATGATAAATACGACATTAATATTAGTTTATGTTTTGAACCTATTTATAATATCGAAATGGAGGTGGTCCCAAATGAAGCACTACACGAAGGCAATAAAACTGAGTACGTGAAATACTTTTTGTAAAGATATCCGGCTCCTGAAACTTGGTACTTGGTACGTACAAACTTAGTATACAATTTCCCTAAAGAACTAGTGCTTGTATACGAGTTATTAAATTTTGAGTCACAATGAAAGCACTTTGTTGTCACACAATAGCATTTGTAGATTAGATGACAAGGCATAACCCACTTTAATGCCTCGTAAAGTTTCGGTGCCCTTTCCTTTTAACGCCAATTAATACCACTTGAGAGTGGTGTTAACGCTGCCACACAGGAGTAACGCACTGGGCGTGTTAGTATACCACTAGACCATGTGTAGTGGTTCAAGCCCTTTAGGGTCATTTTCTGCCATGTGGACGCCATGTCAGCAAGAAATTTTTAGCCAAAAAATGGTGTAGTGATTCAAGTCCCTTTCTTGCCTCTTCAATCATTGCCAAATTATTAAGTACTTTTACAATCTTTTTATTCAATTATTTTCTAAATAAAAATGATACAAAATAAAAAACATAAAATATTTCATTAAAACTTGAAAAAAGTACAAACTTAAAACATAAACCTTTTCATCAAAATTTTAAAAAAAGTACATAACCAAAAAAAATAAAAAACATTTCATTCGTCACCAACGAGGCCATATTTGTTTTTTATTCGTTCTTGCAATTTCAAGGCGAGCTCACGTTTCAAGCCTGGAACTTCGGGGATGGGTTTCGACAAAATTTCAAGATCAATAGCCATTTGTCGATCTTTTTTTAGTTCAAGACGTTCTTTCTTTTCTGTTTCTTGTTTTTGCTTTAGCTCTAAACGTCTTTGTCTGTTAGGACAAAAAGGATTGGTGAAACCACTTTTGTAAACCTCAGTCTAATTCACTTCTGCAAAATATCCTAAGTATAGAACTACTGAAGAAAGAAGACTAAAGTACTGAAGAAGGATTCAACAAGTACTGAAGAAGAAGTATCAGAAGTTCTGAAGTCTAACCAGACAGTTCACTGAAGAACTACTGAAGACAAACTACTCATCAGTAGTTTGTCATTCATCAGCTCTTGTTCAAAGATCTTTCTAACCGACTTATGTTTCAGTAGTTTATTAGTTTAGTATTACTTTATCTTTTGTACAAGTTCCAAGAATGCAACTTGTTGCAACTTGTTACTGACTTACTTTTAGCAAGGTTCATGTATATGTAGATTCCGCAGAAGCCACATATTTAATAAAAGATATTCACGAAGGCACATGCGGATTACACGCAGGGCCTCGAATGGTCGTGGCCAAACTTATGAACGCTGGATACTTTTGGCTTGGAATGCACCTCGACGCGGTAAGAGAGCTGCGCAAATGTGATGCATGTCAGCGGCATGCGCCTGGTACACTTAGACCAAAGAACAACTTGATACCAGTTACCACAGCATGGCCATTCCAAAAATGGGCCATTGATCTCGTGGGACCTTTCCCTACGGCGCCAGGCAACGTCAAATACTTAGTGGTCGCCATTGACTACTTCACTAAATGGGTGGAAGCAAAGACATTAGCCACAATTGACGGACGCAACATCAAGAAATTTATATGGGAATTTATCATTTGCAGATTTGGTCTACCACTGGAAATTGTAAGCGACAATGGAACGCAGTTTGCGGACCAACACTTACAAGAATAGCTCTCTTCAATGAAAATCAAACAGATATTCACTTCCGTAGCGCATCCTCAAGGCAATGGCCAGGTCGAGCGCGCAAACAGAAGTATCGTTGAAGGAATTAAAACACGACTGGGAACGAGACGCAGCGGGTGGGTAGATGAATTACCCCATGTCCTTTGGACTCACTACACGCTTTCCAAAACAAGCACTGGGGAAACACCGTCCAGCCTAACATATGGAACTGAAGCGGTTATCCCAACAGAAGTCACAAATCCGTCCCCAAGAGTTCTGCTCACGCAAACAACTGACAACGATAAAGAGTTGAGAATGAATCTAGACTTTCTAGATGAACGCCGAGATTTGGCCTGTGTCCGAGAAGCCTCATACAAGAGACAGCTAGAAAGATACTACAACGCGCGAGTCAAAGAACAAGCTTTCCGCGTTGGCGATTTCGTTTTCCGCAATAATGAAGCTTCAAATGTGGAAAAACCAGGGAAGCTTGCTCCAACTTGGGAAGGACCTTACAAAATCCAAGGGGTATTGGGAAAAGGAGCATATGCTCTAGAACGACTAGACGGTTCGCCAATACCACGTACTTGCAATGCAGCTCAACTACGTATATGCTACATGTAATCTGATATTTCATGATTTTGTAATAAGGACTTTATGTCCAACTTCATTTATATTACAAAAAGAATTTATCATACAAGCCATTGATCAACAGTACAATCTACACACCTAATACGTAGACTACTGCTACATATACAAAAAAGGGGGTCAACCAAAAAACAAATTACACCCCATAGACATGATGATTCAACAGCAATTTCAAAAAGACTTTACTTATACACATAAGGGCTTCAACATACTGGAAAGACACCTTAACCCCTAACCTTCCTGGTTTTAGCTTTATTTGCATCCCCTAGCTCTGATAGCTTCTTCATCTTCAATGGTTTCCCATCAGAAGTACCCTGATCATCCAAGTTATCAGGTCGCATGTCTTCTTGGGACAATAGATGTTCACAATATTCTACCAGACGATCAAGAGCGTCAGTTGAAGACCGATCACAACTAGGATGCTGAGATAGCCTCACCATCCCCTGCATTGCTAACCTCTCCATGACCCCAAGGTTGTTGTTGGGGGGGGGGGGGTTAGTCGTCATATTTTCAGAGAGAATGGTGTAAGTTTTTAAAACAAGAGAATAATGGAGAAGATGAAAGCTATACTTACTATATATATATATATATATATATAGAAGAGAGAGGTTATGGCCATTAATTACTATTAATGGTAACCACTCAATTACCCTAGGTGTCAGGAAGTAAAGATGACATCATCAAATGATTAGCATACAACCGAAGGACACGTTGCATTAAACAATAAATTGATGGGATTGGGTACCAAATACACCATTCCGCATACCCAAACCCGGCACAACATCACCGCGCGGACGAAAACTTACGCGCAGGAAGTGGTCAAAACACATTAATGACCGGTCAATGGCCAAGTCTCGGTCAAGACGGATATCATGCATGGTCAACAGCCATGCATAAATCACGTAGACTCAATATTAAAGGCGGTATAATGTTCCATCATCCCCATTAATTTAGCTTTCCTTATTTCACCACACTAACATAACTTAGGGTGATGGAGACAACCTAACCACGGTTAGGACTTGGGTAATGGTGGCATACGGACTCTCCTATAAAAAGGGTCACATCCCCAATAGGAGAGGACACTTTCTACTGACCTGGAGAGCTATCATGTAACATCGCGAATTTCTCCTAATTTTTTTTTGATAAAAAGAATGTATTGTTTTAAACAATATATGTTTTAAATACCTTAAACTAATAATTATTTGTATCTCGACACTTTTGTACGTTTTAAAAATATTTCGAGTCACTTTCGGGCTTATATAATCATATTATGAATTTAGAATAATATAGTTTTAGGGAAATAATTGCCAAAAAAAGATTTGTGTGGACCGTGACTCGAACCCGCGTCCACAGCCAACCAACACACAGTGACAACCAACTAAGCCAACTATCATCTTGTGTAGTATTTCAGAAGAAAATAAACTTAACACATTCCTTAAATTGATTAGTCAAAGTCTTAGTCAAACAGTCAAAGTCTTAGTCAAATAGTCAATTCATCATAAAACCTTACTTTATGGTGTTGATCAATTTTAATGGTTAATTGACTCCAAAACTAGTATAAAAACCCACCTATGACCCATTATACTTTGCACCTCTAAATCGATTGTTTCAATCCGATTAAACTTTTCCTCATACCTTTCTTCTATAGTCTATTACTTCTACAATTGAAGCTTTGATTATAAGCTCTTGTAATTGGCGAATTGGAAGCTTGATATTCTTTCTTTTTCGTTTTCTTCAATTTGGACTAGCTACGTTGTTGAGTCTTTGGGATTCGCCTCGCATACATTCACAACACTTAGAGGATAATTCACCTTAGCCAATGTGAGTTTACATAGCCCCTTTTTCTGTTTTACATTTTGGGGTGAAACATGTTTAAACATTTTATACACTATCATTTACTCATTCTTACATTGTTGAAACTTGTGATTCAATTACACTATTATTTACTCATTCTATCATTTAACTGTAACAAAAAGACACAGTACAATCATTAACATGATCAAGCCGCCTGTTTAGATTATAGAGCTATAGGTCTGACAAACCCATCCCCCAGCATAAATTCAGGGATGATCGATAACAGTAACAACATTTTACTAACTTGCGAGTTAGTCCTCAGTCGACACAAGGTTTGATTGTACAAAGACGCATTGTTACATGTCGGACTCATACTCTATCATTATACAACTGTGAATGTTGTACAAACTATTATTATCAATTATATACAAAGAACCTATGTATTCTCACCAACTTTTGTTGACCTAAAATATTTTCAAACTTAACATGTTTCAGGTTCTACTTGCTTGAAGATTTGAGTTAATGCTTGAAGATGTGTACATAGTATTATTCATTTTGATGTACGAATTTTTGTAGAACAATTGTATGTAATTTATTTAAATCATTTAATGAAATTTATTATTTACCATGAGCTACTGAACAATCATCAATACGTGACATCCCGATGTTTCCGGCATCGGTTGGGGTGTTACAGATTGGTATCAGAGCCATGGTTATAGGGAATTAGGTTATTAGAAAAATAATCATAGGATTATAACCAGTATTTGCTCCTTTTACTTGTTATTCTTTATCTCCCTCCTACTTCTTATCCCCACTTTAGTCCCTACAAGAAGATTGTTCTACATCACAAGATCTACTCTTAGACTAATAGGAAAAATCCTCAGGTTTAGCCTGAACCACCTTGAGATCTCGTCGAAGTTCTAGAATTTTAATAACGAACACGTGCAATCTGGAAGGGTGAATGCCTGTATTCTGAGTCTTCTGTCTAGGCTGGCATTGCGCATATATCCCAATCAGACGAGGGACCCGGATGCCTACCTGGGAATTCTCGGGATGAGTGTTCACTTATAGGCTAAAGCATGTCTTCACTATGTTATTAGAATCTAGAAGTTTTGATAAGTCAACGTTTTCGTTTATTCGTTTTAATAAATGATTACACTCACTTTCCTTAAACTAAGCTCTAAAATCTCAAAATTTTACAGCTTAAATCAATCTCATTTCATAACCATCTATGGATTTCACAATCACACTTCACCTTACCATCTTAGCCACTTTTTAAATATTCTACACCCTACCCAAATCATATTATTTCATTTCTCCACATGTTACTTATTTTTAAAAACTATAACCTCATACCTTAGCACAAACTAAAGATTTCTAAATCCTGTTGTATTTTCATTACCTAGTAACTTTACAAAGTACATATTTTTGTCAAAAGATGTCCTCGAACTTAAATTCAATTGTTTATTTATTGACGTAACAAACAATTTTCTATATAATGCTTTAAACTATTAAAAATCACTTAATAGAACCTTGATCTTCAAAACCTAATGTCATGTTTGAAATCTCCAACTAACGGGAATATTTTAATCAAAGCCCACTTAGCTTGTACTATTTAACAACTTTTGCTTTATGTATAAAACCAATTTTGAAAATACAATTTTTTTATCCATAGGAATAATATCTAGTCTCTAAATTCTCCATCGACACTCACTCATTTTCAACTTGTTCAAATTTTTACAATATTTGGCATATATCACAATCATGTTTTCTTATACACTTGATTATAACCTTTGATCCAAACCCCAAAATTTACACTGCTACATAATCTCCTTACTATAAAATAAACTCTTTATCAACTATCTTCACATTCACTATCTCTCACAACCTTGATTCTGCTTCAAGATTTTTCATCATCCTCTCAAGAACTAAATTTATATCCTTCACCTTCTCACACATAAGCTAGTTACCCATGATAACCAAACTATTGAAACTTGATTGTGTGTTACATCAAACATAATCCTTAGTTATACATGAGGATTCGACTATCTACCATATTTGAACATTTGAAACTAGAATTCATGGAATATAAACTATTTGCTATAGACACACCTAGAGTCATTAACCTTGTCTAGGGCAACTCTATTACAACTCGTATGCTATACTTGATACTTGATTGCTTACATGTACATATTATCAATTTGCAATTTATGTGTGAAATAATTGGTACACTTAATCAAACAACTGGTAGAGGATGAAGTACTTGCCCAACAGTTAGTTGAGTACCAAATAACCTACTCAACGATTGGTAGAGGTCATCATGCCTGCTCAACAGTCGGTAGAGGCCCTACAACCTGCTCAACGACTGGTAGAGGCTATCGCACCTGCTCAACAATCGGTAGAGGTTCTTACTCACTGACTGGTAGAGGTCTTTTTCCTGCTCAACAGTTGGACTTATTTTTGGATACATTGTATACGATTCAATCACAAGGTTATTTTGCATTACTTACATGTGTGTTTAGAATCATAGAAGGACACAAAACCCTAATGTAAGGTAAATTGGTGATTGCGGTCCGGAACGTAATCATGAATTTACAGGTACATTAAGGTAGTGTGAAATTCTAATAAGGTTTTAGTAGTTCATTTGGTTTTCATATAGCCAATCAATTCATGCATTTCTTATAAGATTCCTAAAACATAAGTTTAGTATTTTGCTAGATTCTTATGCTTCTTGCTACTTCAGACAAACCTAATCAAATCCTTAAAACTCACATCTCAAACCTCTTATCCAAATTATTCGAAACAAATTATTCTATTACCTATAAATTCATGTCGTGCCTTAACCCAAACCACAGCTGCCTTAATTTCTACCTAATCAACCTCAAACCTGTGTTTTTAATAACTTCGGGACGAAGTTTCCAAAAGTAGGGGAGACTGTAACATCGCGAATTTCCCCTAATTTTTTTTGATAAAAAGAATGTATTTTTTTAAACAATATATGTTTTAAATACCTTAAACTAATAATTATTTGTATCTCGACACTTTTGTACGTTTTAAAAATATTTCGAGTCACTTTCGGGCTTATATAATCATATTATGAATTTAGAATAATATAGTTTTAGGGAAATAATTGCCAAAAAAAGATTTTTGTGGACCGGGACTCGAACCCGCGTCCACAGCCAACCAACACACAGTGACAACCAACTGAGCCAACTATCATCTTGTGTAGTATTTCAGAAGAAAATAAACTTAACACATTCCTTAAATTGATTAGTCAAAGTCTTAGTCAAACAGTCAAAGTCTTAGTCAAACAGTCAAAGTCTTAGTCAAATAGTCAATTCATCATAAAACCTTACTTTATGGTGTTGACCAATTTTAATGGTTAATTGACTCCAAAACTAGTATAAAAACCCACCTATGACCCATTATACTTTGCACCTCTGAATCGATTGTTTCAATCCGATTAAACTTTCCCTCATACCTTTCTTCTATAGTCTATTACTTCT
The DNA here is from genome assembly GCA_030844895.1 of Ambrosia x helenae. NCBI lineage: Eukaryota > Viridiplantae > Streptophyta > Magnoliopsida > Asterales > Asteraceae > Ambrosia > Ambrosia x helenae. Next base: position 59,643,783 of record CM061231.1, read on the forward strand.
ACAATTGAAGCTTTGATTATAAGCTCTTGTAATTGGCGAATTGGAAGCTTGATATTCTTTCTTTTTCGTTTTCTTCAATTTGGACTAGCTACGTTGTTGAGTCTTTGGGATTCGCCTCGCATACATTCACAACACTTAGAGGATAATTCACCTTAGACAATGTGAGTTTACATAGCCCCTTTTTCTGTTTTACATTTTGGGGTGAAACATGTTTAAACATTTTATACACTATCATTTACTCATTCTTACGTTGTTGAAACTTGTGATTCAATTACACTATCATTTACTCATTCTATCATTTGACTGTAACAAAAAGACACAGTACAATCATTAACATGATCAAGCCGCCTGTTTAGATTATAGCGCTATAGGTCTGACAAACCCATCCCCCGCATAAATTCAGGGATGATCGATAACAGTAACAATATTTAACTAACTTGCGAGTTAGTCCTCAGTCGACACAAGGTTTGATTGTACAAAGACGCATTGTTACATGTCGGACTCATACTCTATCATTATACAACTGTGAATGTTGTACAAACTATTATTATCAATTATATTCAAAGAACCTATGTATTCTCACCAACTTTTGTTGACCCAAAATATTTTCAAACTTAACATGTTTCAGGTTCTACTTGCTTGAAGATTTGAGTTAATGCTTGAAGATGTGTACATAGTATTATTCATTTTGATGTACGAATTTTTGTAGAACAATTGTATGTAATTTATTTAAATCATTTAATGAAATTTATTATTTTCCATGCGCTACTGAACAATCATCAATACGTGACATCCCGATGTTTCCGCCATCGGTTGGGGTGTTACATATCACACTTGATAGTATCCCCATTCACCCCGTTTTTGTTATAAACAACTACCTTGTGTAGTCGTCTCCACACCCCCATATTCACTCTTGTTTGCAGGTTCCTCCAATCCATAGCTGTTAGTGAAGGATCAACCCTATGGATACTTATAATCTTATCATCCCTAACTTGTGGTGAGACTATTTGTTTCTTCAGAAATGAATACGATATGTGGCAAAGGAGAATGGCACATACATTATCACAGACCAACACTGGTTGCTGGAAATCTGTGATATATGTTCCTCACAAACCAGTAAATATCAATCTTGAAACTAAAGAAGAAATAACAAAAGACCCAAAAGACTATACAGATGATGATTTCCTAAAACTTGAGCTTGATGCTAAAGCTTTCTCTATGTTGGCAATGGCACTCCCAAATGAAATCTACTCTGGCATATTACATTGTGATAGTGCCAAAGAGCTTTGGGACTGCCTCAAAGAACAGTTTGGAGGAACTGAAGAGGTGATCGCCAACACCAGAGAAATCCTGGCTCAACAATATGAAACTTTTGCTCACATTAATGGGGAAACTTTAACTCAACAATTTGAAAGATTCTCCTCATTAATATATGAGCTAAAATTAAATGGTCAGACCTATACAACTGTATCTATGCTTCATAGATTTTTTAGGTCTTTACCAGAAAAATGGGAAACATATTCTATAGTCTTAAGATCTTCACCAGACTTTAGCTCCCTCACTCTTACAAAATTACATGGGAGATTATTAACTTTTGAAAGAGAAATCGATCAAAAGAAGAAATTACAAAGTTCTGGTAAAATTGCTGATGACTATCTACCAGGTAGTACAACACTATTGGGACAAGATGCACCTACTTGTTCAAATAGTTTTGGATCTTTTGACCACATTGACATAACTGTTGGGATCTCATCAGAAAGATCATTCCCAGGTTATGACAATGAGGAATATAGTTAAACTGCTGATAACATGTGTGTTTATCATGGATGATTTAAAAAATTTCAGCAATTATGACTTAGAAGAAATGGACATTTTACACCAAATGGCCATGTTAAGTATCAAAACAAACAAATTTTACAAAAGGTCAGGAAGGAAATTTCCAGGACTTAACAGTTCTACAAAAATTGGTTTTGACAAATCTAAACTTAGATGTCACAAGTGTCAGAAGTTGGGACACTTTGCTAGAGAGTGTAGAAGCTCTAGCTACAACCAATCATAGTCTGGAAATCTGTATAACCCTAGTTATAATAGGAATAATGGAACACAGGGGAATGCACATTTTGTACAGGCACAAGCTCCACAAATCCAATATGTGCCACAAGTACAATATGTACAGATGCCTGCTCAACAAATGCAGAGCCAACAATCATTCCCTTCCATTCCAGCTGCTCAACAATCTCCACAGACTCAGCAACCCTTACAACAAAGCTTGTTCACCTCAGGGTATGTTGACTGGAGCAGTCTTCCTTTTGACACCTGTCACACCACGCCAACGGCAAAAATACGTGGCGCAACGCTCGAAAGCATATCAAAGTCAAGATTAACACAAACCATATTTAATTAGAAAAGATCATATTATTACGATGTCAAAAATGAGTACCTTGTTACAATATTTCACAAAACCACAAACAACAAGTTCATACATGGGGGTTTTCCATCCAAGTCCAAACCCAATGGAAAATATTGATGAAACCCCGACAGGTATCCGACATCCCATATTCCACCGCACTAGCCTCATATCTAATCAGCACTTAGTTACCTGAAAGATATGTTTAAAAAGACGTCAATATATACATATTGGTGAGTTCACAGGTTTTAGTTACACATCACAACAACATTTCAAAACAAGCATGTAACGGAAGTATAATATAAGTAGTGTCTTATATAAGGAGTTGCAAGTTCCTAGAAGACGACGACGACCTATCCCGGGCCCATAACCAAACCAAGACTATACAACAAATTGCCCCGCGAGTTGTTTTTTAGACAACAACTCTGTTCAGAATACGTGCACCTCTTGTCTTTACCGGGTTGACGCTATCAACCAGAGGTGGGCCTCGTCAGGCACCAATTGTACTATCCAAATATTCCTTCGGTTTCATATCCCTGAATTAATGGTTACAATAAACAAGCGAGGTCCTACCCCAAGTGGTTTCCAGTTACCCAGGTACCCATCGTGCTACTTATTATATTCCCATATGTTACAACATTTTAATAAACATATCTTCCCCCCAAAAACGTAAAAACAATTTAAAATGGGGCCGTGAAACTCACCTTAATCGTAGCGTGCAAAAAATATTAGAGAATAGCCAAGCCCCATGGTCAAAATACCTACAAGCGTTCTAGCCGTATAAGTCACTAGGCCTATAGCGCGTGTTTTACCGACAAGTTGTACACCCAACTCCCAACAACACTATTTAATACAATGTTTAAAACGTGTGCCCTAGGTCCGTTGGTGATGGATTACCCCCGTTATAAGTTTCACGCAACTTATATTTAATAACCATTTAACATTATCTTCAAAGTTAGTTAGGTTCGTCGCCGCGAACCAAGATCATTGCCCGATTTAATCACGTCATGATCTTATTATTCAATATATATATGTTTCAATATATATTAACTAACTTGGATAAAATTATCTCCGACTCGACTCACTTTACCATATAATTACTTTCCCATTAAGTAGTTATACTAGGATCTTGTCGATCGAGATTTCATTTTCCAACATTCGACTCGACTCACCTTTCCATATATTTATTTTCCCATTAAATAAATATACTAGGATCTTGTCGATTCGATATTACATTTTATAACCTTCGACTCGACTCACTTTTCCATATATTTATTTTCCCATTAAATAAATATACTAATATCTTGTCGATTCGATATTACATTTTACAACCTTCGACTCGACTCACTTTTCCATATATTTATTTTCCCATTAAATAAATATACTAAGATCTTGTCGATTCGATATTACGTTTTACATTGTCAAGTTCTTGAACTTAACTTACGTTTATACGTGAAATCTTTAGAGATTATTTTACGTTAATTCTCCCACGAATATATTCCAACACTTAGAAAAGTGTTATATATATACTTTTCACCCATAGTTGTTTATATATTTTTTATAATGTATATATTTTCATGTCCACATTAGACGCAATAACATATATACGTAGCTTGTAGGAAGTTATACAATATATACTTATTCGTCCGTTTTACATTTTGTCCTAACTCGTCGTAATATAAATACATCCATATCCGGTCATTTAAACTTATATATTTCTCGTCTCTCGAATAATATAAGTTACACATATATACTTTGTAGTAATAATTACTTCTCGTCGAATATCATTTATCCTACTTCCGAAATATATATATTTAGTTATTTATCTTAGATTTCCAACAATATGCTCCACTTGAAATTAATCATCTTTTAATTTCTACATATTTTTACTTGAAAATTTATAAAATAACTTTTGTATTTTCCAAACTAAGACTTAGTTATTTTTGACATAAAATGCTCCAACATTTTTATATTCCCATAGATATAAAAATGCTCATTTTTACAAAACTTCACCAAGTCTTTAAAATTACCAATTTCGTAATAAAAACTTTAGTTTTTATTTTTCTCAACATCTTTGGTAATTTATATATTTCCTTTTTTTATAAAATTCCATTTTATAAAAATAACACTTATTATGAAAATACAATCTTCTATTTTTAACACCAAACTTCACAATGTCACATTTTTAAACTTAAGTTTCTAAAATGACATTTTTACACCTTTTAACTTTTAAAGTTATCAAATAATATCTTTAGCTTTCAAGAATGACAAGTTCTTAGTATGCTAGTAAACTTTATTATGTCAACCTTTTCACTATGGTGTGTATTAGTGTTCCAACACTTTTAATAGTCCATAATGACGATATTAAGGATAATCATAGGTGTATTTGTGTGTATTAAGTCCAATAAGTCCAACTTTGCATTTTAAAGTTTGTAAACTTTAAATATGTAAACTTTATGTCTTACCTCTTCTAACAAGATCAACACAATGTTAAGTTCTAGATTATTATTTTAAGATAATCTACACCACCTTTAAGGTTACTCAAGTTTCATTAACAAACTATGTTTAGATCATCATCTTATATAAGTGTAGGTGTAAATTTTATAACTTACAAAAACAATTATAACACCACCAAGAACCTACGGCCCATGTGTCATAGTTATATCATCCATTTTAGTCTTGAAAAAAAAACATATAAAATCTTATGTTTAACACCCATATTACAATCCTATGTACAACTTGTTTTAAAAACTTAAAAATATAAACTTTCAAGAAGCAAAAGAAAGATCAATGAACTTACTACTAGCACAAGGCTAGGGAAGAATAAAACACTTGATTTTTGGATGGGGTTTAGTGTGTTCTTCCAAATGGGTTAAGCTCCAAGCTTGAAACACACTTTGATCTTTGTAGAAAGGTTTGAATGTGTAGGATATAGAGTCTTTTGTTTGAAAAATAAAGTGTGTGTGTGTGTATGTAAGGGTAGCCACGGCCAAAAGAACAAGAAAAGAGGAAGTTTCTTGTTCAAATATCAAAGTGTAGAACATGAGATCTTATTATGGATTTAAGAAGTACATTCATGATTATTAAATTTCCAATGCCATACCCATATCAAATAATATCTTTGAAGTTCACAAGCAAAAGAGATTTTCGACATGGGGTTGGATTGGCCGATTCTAGAGGTCTTGGGGTGGGGTCCATTTGTCAAAATATCTACTAACTAAGTAGTTACAATTGGATGTTATCGTCGGGGCTTCGTTCGGGTTTTAATCGGATTTTAAGTACGCGTTATCTGGACATTATAATAGCCTCTAATAACCCTTAAACATGTCCTAGTTTAAGTGTTGATTGGTTGGTTAGGCTTTCGTTGGGTGAAATTATAAGTTATACGTGTACCGGAGCGGTACGCGCACTTTATTCGTTACCGGGAGATTTGTATTTAGAGTTTTCATTTATGGTTTTGGAGCTTCCAAAACACCTTATGTTTTATGAGAATACTCTTTATTTATATCCTGGGTGTCCAGGATCCTTTCCGGTTATTTAACTTTTACCGGGTAATCACCAACGTCCGTTCCGGACAAGTTTATTTGCACGCGATTTCGCCGTTCTTTCAATTAAACAAATGCATTCCTATGCATCTTATGGGGAATTTGCTATTCTCTAAAGGCTAAATTAATGCACTTTATTTAGAATTGCACTTAATTATTGTTAATTACATATACTAATTACGTACGGAAACACATCGATTTTTGCCGGATGTTACAACACCACAGAGTGTAAACCTGATGCAGACAACAAAATGTTTGACATCAACTGGGGAGAACCTGACAATGGCATAAAGAATTTTGCCTTATTGGCATTTGAGGGGTGCACCTCAAAATCTGCCCTGTCTCAGGTATCAAAAGAATCTTTAACAAAACTTTGTTCAACTTCATGTAAAGAATCTTTTGCTCTCATAAGAGAGACCAATGTGCACTTACAAGACAAAGCAAATGACTCTGAGAGAAAATTCACTCAGATGAAATGTGATTTGGAAAGGAAACTTGCTGCAAAAGCAAAAGAAAATTCTAAATTAACTAACAATGCTATTGAAACCCAAGCACAACTTAAAATAATGATAGATGACCTAGGAAATGTCAGAAAAGAGCTTGCTGACACCAAGGTCACTTGTGAAAAATGGGTAGAATCTTGTAAGGGGTACCAACTGCTGCTAAACAAACAAAGTGCTTCAAATGTTAGGTTTGGCATAGGGTACAATCACACTGAAACACCAACAGATTTTTCCCCCAAAACTACTGAAGATGGGAGAAAAATTGTTTCAGGTGAAACTTCTGAAGAGAAAGAATGCACATCTTTTTATGAAAACTTTCTAAAAACTCACAAAGAAAGTTCTTCAGAAATAATGATAAAATCTGACTTTAAGCCATCAATAGTTTCATCTACATCAGGAGTTGAGAACCTGAAAACTACTGATGACCTAAAACCAATCAAGACAGTCAGAAACTTGCCTTCAAATGAAAAAGAAAAGGCAAAAGAATGTGAAATCTGTGGTCTGTTCAACCACAAGACAGAATTTTGTAGATATAGAAAAGGGATTCAGTACAAGAAGAAAATTTCACAACTGGTTGTGGGAAAACAAATAAAAAATGATTTTAAAGAAACTTTTTCTCCCAGGAAACAACAACCAGTAAACACCTTTTCTCAGAAAAAGATAAAATCTCAACAAAAGCCTTTTTCTCAAAATTCTCTTTCAGTAGTTAGACCTACATCATCAGCAGTTTCACAAACTGCTGAGATAAAAGATCTCATGAACATGGTACAACTACTGATGACCAGGGTTGATGGTGGTCCTCAAAAGGATACCACCATTGCTCTTAATGAAAAATCCATTGCCAAAAAAAACATGGATTCCTCAACCTGGTCAAGAACAAACTGTTAATGTTCTCAAGAGCAAACCCAAAGCCAAACTGGCTTGGGTTCCTAAATCTAACTAATTTGCTACTTTGTGCAGAGGGTCTCCAGAGGCTTAAATAGCATTTGGTATATGGACAGTGGAGGCTCAATGCACATGACAGGATGCAGATACCTGATAAACAATTTTATCAGTCAAAGAGAAGGATCTGTATCCTTTGGGAACAATGCTAAGGGATATGTGCTAGGACATGGCAATGTCTCCTCTGGCAAAATACAGTTTGATAAGGTCAATTTGGTTGAAAACCTTGAGTACAACTTGCTAAGTGTGTCTTAAATATGTGATAAAGGACATTCTTCCTTTTTCACAAAGACAGCATGCAAGATTATATCACCAGAAGGCCAAAAGTTGATAAAGAAGATCATTGAAGATCATACTTTGTTGATAGCCAAAAGATGTGGCAATGTCTATGCAGTGGACATTGAAAAGGACAAAGTACTGAACAACACTACCTGTTTCTTCTCAAAGGCATCAACTTCAGAGACTGATCGCTGGCACAGGAGACTTGGCCATATGAACTTTAAAACCATAAATAAAGTCACAAAAATGGGCTTGGTCAGAGGTCTACCTTTGAAAGTATACCAGTGTCAAGAACACTATGTATCCTGTTTGAAGGGAAAACAGCATAAGTCCTCCTATAAGTTTATTGAAGAATCTAAAACAACTGCATGTCTTCAACTACTCCATATGGACTTATTTGGGCCTGTAAAAATCATGAACCTTGGTAAGAAGAAGTATTGCTTGGTCATCATTGATGACTATTCAAGATTCACATGGGTATTCTTCTTATTCTCCAAGGATGAGGCAGCTGAAGTGATAATGGGACAGAGTTCAGGAACAAAACTCTGGATGAATTCTGTTTATCTAAAGGGATTATTAGACAATTCAGTGTTCCCAGAACTCCTGAACAAAATGGTGTGGTAGAAAGGAAGAACAGAACTTTAATTGAAGCAGCAAGAATAATGTTAGCTGATTCAAGCCTACCATTGTATTTCTGGGCTGAAGCAGTTAACACTGCATATTATGTTCAAAATAGAGTCCTTGCCAACAAGAGACACTCCAAGACTGCCTATGAAGTTCTTCATAGCATAAAGCCTCTTATCTCCTTTTTCAGGGCTTTTGGATGTCAATGTTTCATTCTAAACATTAAAGACTCTATTTCAAAGTTTGCTGCTAAAGTTGATTCAGGTTATTTTCTTGGTTACTCTTCCACTAGAAAAGCCTACAAGGTTTTTAATTCAAAAACCAAGATAGTAGAAGAAACACTGAATGTCAAGTTCAATGAGTCAAAACACACTCTTATTCCAGCACATCCTGCTGAACTCTTTGACCTTGACAGCTTCCACTTTGGACCTGAAAAGACTGTTACTTCATCTAAACCTACTTATTATGGTGATCAAAGGTTTGATGATGAGGATCCATCACCATGGACTCCTAAAACAGTCATTAAGTCAACTTTCAAACCATCAGAAGTTTCACAAACTTCTGATTCAACAACCGCTGATGTACAAACTCAAACATCTGCTTCAGCTCCTACAACTACTGAAGATGTTCAAACAGTTGAACCAGATATTATTAACCTCAGTGGTTTGTTTGATGAAGTACAAGAGCCACCTACACCTATCAGTGGTTTACAACAACTGATTGAACACAAAGATCATCCACTTGAACAAATCATGGGTGATATTGCATCAGGTGTTCTCACAAGAAACCAGCTTTCCAACGTTTGCTTCTTCTCAGCATTCATTTCTCAGTTGGAACCTAAGAAGTACCAAGAAGCCCTCAAAGACAACAATTGGGTGGAAGCTATGCAAGATGAGTTGCTTCAGTTCAAGAAGCAACAAGTTTGGGAAATCTGTCCCTTACCACCAAACAAGCTACCAATTGGCACAAGATGGGTTTTTAGGAACAAACAAGATGAAGCTGGTATGATCATTAAGAACAAGGCAAGACTGGTGGTACAAGGTTACTCTCAAGAAGAGGGAATTGATTATGATGAGACCTTTGCTCCAGTTGCAAGGCTTGAGGCCATCAGGTTATTTATGGCCTATGCCATTTCCAACAAAATAAAAGTTTTTCAAATGGATGTCAAGAGTGCATTTTTGTATGGAAAGATTAAAGAGGAAGTGTATGTTTGTCAGCCACCTGGGTTTGAGGATCCTTCTCATCCTGAGTGGGTGTACAAGCTAGACAAAGCTCTTTATGGGCTAAAACAGGCTCCAAGAGCCTGGTATGAAACACTTTCTAACTTTTTGCTCAAAAATAACTTTACAAGAGGCTCCATTGATAAAACTCTTTTCATTAAAAATGTTGGAAATCATGTCTTACTTGTTCAAATTTATGTTGATGATATCATATTTGGTTCAACAAACACAAAATTGTGTGATGAATTTAAGAAACTCATGCAATCAAAATTTGAGATGAGGACAATGGGAGAACTGCAGTACTTTTTAGGACTGCAGATTAAACAACAAACTAATGGAACTTTTATACATCAATCAAAATATGTTAAAGAATTATTGAGCAAATTTTATTTACAAGACTGTAAATCATGTTCCACTCCCATGACACCTACCACACAAGTTGAACCAGATGATCAAGGAAAACATGTTGATCAAACCATGTATAGATGTATGATAGGTTCCCTTTTGTATCTAACTGCTTCTAGACCAGATATTATGTTTTCAACATGTGTCTGTGCTAGATATCAATCAGCTCCTAGGGAATCACACCTTATTGCAGTCAAAAGAATCTTCAGATATCTGAAAGGAACTCCTACACTTGGAATTTGGTATCCTGCTTCAAGCAATACCAAGTTATCTGCTTTTTCAGATAGTGACTATGCAGGGTGCAAAATGTCAAGAAAATCAACATCTGGTGGTTGTCAATTCTTGGGAAACTGTCTAGTGTCCCGGCAATCAAAGAAGCAAACATCTGTTGCAACTTCAACTACTGAAGCTGAATACATTGCAGCTGCAAGTTGAACATCACAGATACAATGGCTCCAATATCAACTTCTTGATTATGAAATCAAAGAAACCAAGACACCATTGCTTGTAGACAGCAAATCTGCCATTAGCATCATTCAAAATCCTGTTCAGTTCTCAAAAACTAAACATATTGAAATCGGGTATCATTTCATCAGGGATTGCTATGAAAAAGGCAAGATTGAAGTGAAGCATGTCACAACAGCTAATCAGATAGCCGACATATTCACAAAACCTCTTGACACATCAACATTTCAGAAGTTAGTATCCATGCTTGGGATGCTAAATTTGTAAGTGTTCTTTTACTTTTCCTGCACATATTTTATTTTTCACTTACATCTGTTTTTAGACCAAAAACTTCTGAAAAACAAAATAAGAGAAACTACTGATGAACAAAAACATCAGTATGGGAATATTTTCTGAAAAATGATTAACTTCTAATAAAATAATCTTCAGAAGTTATGAATAAAGTGTTTATAAACATTCTCATCAGTTGTTAATAAACTACTGAAGAGAAAATAGGAACTACTGATGATAATTGTTCTTCATCAGCAGTTTGGTCAATAAGGGTAAATCAGACTTTTCCCATATCAGTAGTTTGACCTAAGGCGGTTATAAACTTCTGATAAACACCTTTTTTAACACTTATCCATTCAAAAAGCAAAAATTCCCTCCTTCTCTCTCAAAAAGCTCTCAAACCCTGAACCTGCAAAAACACTGTTCGATCCACACACACACAAACCACATGGCTCTAACTCTGAAACAGGGACATAATCAAAGAGGCTACTTCGAAAAACATGAAGCCTGGTCCCAATACGACGAAATCATTGATTTAGTCGTTAAATCCCAATACTTTACTGCCCTCACCATTGATCCTCCAATCCACACTGAGACTCTTAATGAGTTCTGGGCAAATGCGGAGACGGTGACAGTAAATGATAAGGTGATCTCCCTCAATTCAACCATCCAAGGAAGGAGAATGGCAATCACACCAGAAAATTTGGGGATTAGACTGGGTCTGGATGATGTGGGTGCCCCAGATCAATTTCCAAACTCTGAAATTCATTTAACCATGAAAGAGTGTGGTTACCAAGGTACTCTCTCACATGCTACTATTTTTAAGAAATATTTTGAACCTAAGTACAAACTTTTGTTTCACTATATAATTATGTGTTTGAGTCCAAAAACTGGATCTTATGATCAGATGCCTTCTACTTTTCAACCAATTTTATATTCCATTGTGAATGAAACAAAATTCAGGGCATCAACACTTTTTTTTAATGAGTTGGTGTTACATCATCTCAATTCTAAAAAGAAGTTTTTGTTGTATCCAAGATTTATTATGCAATGCATAATAAAGGAACTTGGAGAAGAGGTGCTTGTAGGTCAAACAACTGTTTTAAACCCTTTAACCTCACAAGCATACTCTAGGCACAATAAACCGGCCACCTGGCCAGAAGATGACCAAGGGGAACACACAACAGTCCCCAAGGAACCCTCATCTTCCAAACCTTCACCCAAAAAGGCCAAGAAACCAAAACAGCAAAAACAAAAACCCACCAGCCTAAAAAGAAAGGCAGTTCAGGAGGTTGAGATGCATGAACTTGCTAATGTGCAATATGCACTTGATAAAGATGTGACTGAAACATCCTCTCAGTCTCATCCATCTCAAACCCCCACAAGAGCACCAATAACCATTTTATTAAAAAGAAAGAAATTTAAGAAAACAATCCCCATAGACTCTTCTTTTGAAACTGCTGAACCCATAGACCAAACTACTGAACCATCACCATAAATTTCTGAACCTGAAGCCCTTGAAATTGCCAAACTTCTCTCTGGGCTAAAAGAGACCATCCCATCGGAACATGTCGGTCCCCAACAACCACATCAAACAGGGGACATACCTTCAGCACTTGACATGGATGTGGATATCCCTAGCCCTAACCTAAGAGATGAGGATGAACCAGGGTCTCTAAGCCCAAACTTAGAAACTCTAGGTACATTTGAGGCTGCTACTACTCATATACCACCTAGTGGTGGATTTGAGGATAGAAGTAACATAGCTAAGACCTCACTTGTGGCAACTACTGATGAAGGCTTAATGCCTGAGGTAGGATATCCTCTGAACCAAGAAAAAGAGGTACATGAGACAACTGAGTTGGGCTCAGCTCATGATGTAACTGATGCTGTCCTCATTGAGGAAGTAAGCAGGGATTCAGATGATTCCATTGACTTGGATGATGATTCACATTCCACTAAAATTGAATTGACGGCTGCTAGTGAAGGTCCTGCACCTGGTGTCTCTAAGCTCAAAGAGCTAGTCACGCCAGATCAGGTTAAAGACCACTTGATCCCTGATTCCCCTAAAGTGGCATCTTCTGTACAACATGAAGATCACCCCAAAACACACCCCTCACTAAATATGCCTACACAATTCCCTGGGTCAACAAGCATAGATCTGAACCAACTATGCAGCCCAAATGGTCCCCTATACCAGATGATGAACAACCTTATTTCCAATCACCTCAAAACTTTCACAGCTGCTTTGGAGCTGTCAACCAAAAACCAACTTGAGGTGATCAAAACCAAGATGAATGATCTATCCAACAAAATTGACCACAACTCAAGACAGATTGCCAAGCTCACTGGTACAACTTCTCAACCTTCTAAGTTTCCAGAAGTGGATGAAGCCAAAAAGGAGAAGATTAAGGAACCAAGGGAGTCACTGGAAGCTAGAATAAAGGCAAGAGTGGCTCTACAAGAAAGAGAACTCCAAGAGAAAGCCAGAAAAGATCAACAAAGGATCATCTTTGGAACTGAAGTTGAAGCTGAAACTTCCCAAGGCCATATTGAAGAAACTTCTGAGGAAACTTCTGATGATTCAGAAAATACTGAAGACAATCCTTCAATAGTTGACACTCCTGTCAACACATCAGAAGTTAACACTTCCAACATACAAACAGCTGAAGAGCCTTCCAAGACAACTGAACAACAACAACCAACTCCTATTCCAAGGCCTACAACAATGACTGTGCTGAACCCTTCTCCATTATCAATGTCCAAAGAACTACTTGAGAAGAGTTTGATTGCAGCCCAAAGAAAGGCTAAGGAAGAAGAGATCTGGAATAACTTGGAAGCAAGGGATGATTTGAGCTTAAATGAAAAGCTTCAAGCTTATGAAGCTGAGTTAAATAGGCAAGCTGAAACAGAGAGAGTTGCTGAAGAAGACAAAAGACAACAACTGATGTCTTTTATAACAAAGAACAGCAAAACAAAAGCCTATTCACTCAAAGGGCTCTCAATGGATGAGCTGACTAAAATAGCTCAACTTGTTGCTGACAAACTTGCAACAAATAAAGATGGAAAAGCCAAGAGAGCTGAGATGATTGAAGAACTGGTAGCAAATAAATATGGTTCAAAAGCCTCTGTGTCAAGATGGAAAGAAGAAAGACTGCTGGACACATACAAGAAGTACAAGGCTGCCAAGGCTGCTAATCCAGAGAAGTTCAAAACTTCTGAAGTATCAACTTCAGTAGTTAGAACTTCTGGTGTTAAAAGACCAGCTACCAAGAAGAAACCAGAGGACAATACAAAGACTGACTTCAAGATGGTGTTGCTGGAAGGCAACACAGTTGTTCAAGGAGACTTTGATATTGAAGAGAAGCCTCTGATAACTCAATTTAGGGATCCTTCAACATTTGCTTACCAAATCCAGAAGACTATCACAGACAGACTGCACACTAAGGTAGTTACTGAACATCATTTACCCACTTTCAAACTACCTGATGTGATGCAAAAGGAAGATAGAAGTGAATCCCACCTGAGAGTCACCGAAATAGAGAATATCCAACACTCAGGAACATCCCAGGGATCCAGCATGGTTCCCTATGCTTCAGACTTTGACAAGTCTAAAGTGCTGATCATCAGATGGTCCTTTACTGATGACAACTCAGTATTAGTGACAAGGAGAGATCTTACAAGCAAGGCCTACAAGTCCATGAATGAACTGAAGAAACTATCAACTCAGGACTTGCTTACAATTCAACATCTGGAATCTCAAAGGGGATCTCTCACTGATGAACAGCTTAATCAACTGAAGAATTCCATGTTCAAGGAGATATGGAAGATTGTGAATGACAGAAGAAGACAATAAAGAATTAGAAAAGGTTTTGGCTTCATCAATCCAGGGGGAGATTGTTAGGACAAAAAGGATTGGTGAAACCACTTTTGTAAACCTTAGTCTAATTCACTTCTGCAAAATATCCTAAGTATAGAACTACTGAAGAAAGAAGACTAAAGTACTGAAGAAGGATTCAACAAGTACTGAAGAAGAAGTATCAGAAGTTCTGAAGTCTAACCAGACAGTTCACTGAAGAACTACTGAAGACAAACTACTCATCAGTAGTTTGTCATTCATCAGCTCTTGTTCAAAGATCTTTCTAACCGACTTATGTTTTAGTAGTTTATTAGTTTAGTATTACTTTATCTTTTGTACAAGTTCCAAGAATGCAACTTGTTGCAACTTGTTACTGACTTACTTTTAGCAAGGTTCATGTATATGTAAAGTCTATAAATAGATGGGTTCATCCCCTCTGTTTTAGACATTGATTTTGATTAATACAGAATCCTTCAAAGCTTATTATTGTTCTTTCCATTTCATTTATTGAGAATCTGTTTGAGTATTTATTATCATTCACATTCATTACTTAGATTCTCATTAAACTTGTCTGTAGTTTTCAAACATCCAGGGGGAGTAATAACTCCTGTTGATAGTGTAACTTTACTTATCATTCCGCTGTGCAAATCTGATTGAACTTGCTAAACACATAAGTGTTCACTAGCAAGCAATACATCAAGAGCATTATTGATCCAACATTGTCCAATTTCGGTTATTGTTTCTAGTCTTTTATTCATTTCAAGAAACCTTTCATTGTAATCGACACCGGACGATGACGACACCGTTCCCTTTTTGTTGTCCCCCTTCCCCCCACTCCTCCTACCGGGTGGTCGTGGCAAATCTTGAAATCCATGTGCTTCTTCTTCCTCGTACTCATCCTCGGTCTCGTTCAAGTCAATATTAATTCGAGAATCGGAAGACTGACCCATGGGTTCAACGGACGATGATGTTTTTGACCTCTTGGATGCCCGTTTAGGCTTTGGTATCACTATCGGGACAAGATGCCACTTCGAGCTATTTCTAAGAAGATCCCAAATGTTGATGTATGTGAATGAGCCTTTGTTGTCTTGAAATTCAACTAAAGCAAGTTGTTGGATTTGAGCGTCATCTTGCCCGCTCTTCCAATTGTTCTTCATGCGTTGGTAAATGGCATTGTATTCCCCACACTTCACACGTATATCCCTCCACTTAGCAGAAATCATATCCGGTGTACGATAGCCTTCCGGTTTACCGATTGACTCGAAAAAATTCTCTCAAATTTTCTTCCAAAATATATTATTAGCTTGGTAGTTTGCTAAAAAACAACCCACAAAGGTAAATTCAAAAAATATAGGACTGAATTGATTTTAAACTAATAAATATCAGCTTAAACAAACTCTTTTTGTATTCAATATTCACTTCATACATACAATTCACAAAACCAATTACTCAAGGCAGAAAATTCTAAACCAACGATTTGAATTCAATAAACCAAAAGTCTCAAGATTTATTTGAAAAAACAAATAGAATTCAACTTAACTGTCCGGTCTTGTGTTGATCTCGCCAAGCGGTTGGACAGTTACTCCACCCCCAGTGCGTGCAATCTATGCTACCAATCATGACAGGTAAACCATGCACCTCTTCATGTACATTGTATATGCGTTGTAAATCATTCCATGTCGGCTTTCTTAAATAACGCGCGCCGTATAGCTCAATTATACCTTTAAAATTTTATTGTATATATATAATTCAAAAACTTAAAATATACGATAAGTAAAAAAATAATTATTAAAATAAATTATACCTTTAGCATAATGTTCGAGAGCATCTCTCGATGTTTTCTCTGCCATTTTTAAATACTCATCCCACGCGTCGGTTGAAGTACCATATGCTAGCACACGTACCGCCGAAGTACACTTTTGTATAGCCGTGAATCCTAGCTTTCCTCTTGCGTCGCGTCTTTGTTGAAAATAAGTGTACTCTCGTTCCAAATCGTGACATATACGTAAAAATAAACGCTTAGTCATCCGAAAGCGGCGCCTGAAATCTCTAGGACCGTAGAGTGGGCCATCACAAAAATAATCACGCATTAACCGCTCGTTGGCACCTTCATGGTCCCGTTCGATTCTTATTCTTTTCATGATTGGTCGTGGAGGATGAATAACATGCTCCATAAACTGGACCGCAAGTTGAACTGCAATTGTAATTGCGACATCAATCTCATCCTCGTCTGAGGAAGTACTATCCTCACTAGTTGATGATGATGAATAGTATTCCATTTTTTTTAAAAAAAACTTTGAAAAGAAACTTTTAGAATGAATTGGTGTATTTTTGAGAAGTGTAGATTGGGTTTGGGGTGTAATATATAATAAAAAATATTAGATATCTTTTATTAATTAATTAATTAATTATAACGTTCAGATTAACGGTTGTTTTATTTGAATTAATCAATGAGCATTTAATGCAAAATTGGAAAATGTAGGCGTGTTTCACATCACGTCATTTCAAAAAAAATTCCATTAAACGCTCATGTGTAATGCTTGTAGGACGTTATTAAGCGTGGGAAGGTATAAATAACGCTCCATTACAGGAGGTCTAAAGAACTAGTGCTTGCATATGAGTTATTAAATTTTGAGTCACAATGAAAGCCTTTTGTTGTCACACAATAGCATTTGTAGATTAGATGACAAGGCCTAACCCACTTTAATGCCTCGTAAAGTTCCGGTGCCCTTTCCTTTTAACGTCAATTAATACCACTTGAGAGCGGTGTTAACACTGCCACACAGGAGTAACGCACTGGGCGTGTTAGTATACCACTAGGCCTTATAGTCTAATATTGTTGCCCAGTTTTGATGGTAGTTTGATGCTATATCATTAGTCAAACAACTAGCAACGGTTTCAAACTCTAAAAAACAAAATTAAACCATCAAGAAAAAAACCTAACTAGTGCCAAACCTAAGTATGGCTTGTTTTGGTTTGAAATCACAGTTTATTCTTGTTGGGGCTTTAAATCTTAAAAAGTAAAAAATAACTAAAGAAACATGAAAAAAAATAACAATTGGTAATTCACAACTTCATACCTTGTAGCAATATTGTGAAACAAGATTTTGTAAGCACGCGTCATAATTTTTAATCATTTTGCTCTTCTAAGACCATGTGTAGTGGGGGGCTTTATTTATAAAGCCCCTATTAATATTTTATTTTAGAGTAAACTGTCATTTTCGTCCCTGAGGTTTGGCACTTTTTGCCAGTTACATCCAAAAGTTTATTTTTTCTCAACTGGATCCAATAGTTTTCAAATAGTTGTTCGTTTCATCCAACTCGTTAACACCGTTAGTTGAAGTCAGTTAACTAAGGGCAATTTTGTAATTTCGTCTTTTAAGTGAAGGACATTTATGTCAATTCATATGTTTTTAATCCCAACCCTATTTAAAACACCCCAAGTCATTGACAATCAATCCCAAATCCATCTACTTCATCTTTTTCATTTCAAAACCCTAAAAATCAAAACCCAAAATTGAACAAATGGTGCTTATAGAACTGCTACCAACTTTTTATTACACAAGAAGCACAGTAAGAATCCAACAAATTTAATATAATAAGCCATTCAGTGTTTTATTCACTCCATCTATTCAATCAAAACAGTTAAAGAAGACCAGAAAGAAATTCCATTGTTAATCTATTGATTTAATTTAGTTTTCACAGTTCCTGCAAAGAACACCCTACCATTTTCTCACCAAAGTTGTTCACAGTTCATGCAATGCAAAAAACACCCTACCATTTCCAATGCTTTCAACTAGTATATCATAATCATTGCCAGATGCACCTATCCCGACGTACGAATACGAGCCGTAACTGAACTTATCTTGGCCCCACCGTGTGCATATGGCCTGAAGCGGCTCGGGCACAGCGATCCCTTTTGGGTTAAAGATCCCCTTCAAAATCTCCATCACTTTGTTCACAGATTCTGCAGGTGACTTCTGTTCAAACTCGATTGCGGCTTCTCCTGCTACAAGAGCGACAAGAAGTGGCCCGCCTGATATAGATGAATAGTTGTAGAACAAAAAGAACTCGCCTCTCATAATCGTTTTATCCGATTATAAAAAAGGTTATAATGCCAACTTAAGAGGACCATTTGTTCAATTTTTGGTTTTGATTTTTAGGGCTTTAGAATGAAAAGGATGAAGTAGATGGATTTGGGGTTGATTGTTTTACTTGGGGTGTTTTAAATAGGGTTGGGATTAAAAACATACGAATTGACATAAATGCCCTTCACTTAAAAGATGAAATGACAAAATTGCCCTTAGTTAACTGACTTCAACTAACGGTGTTAACGAGTTGGATGAAACGAGTAACTATTTGAAAACTATTGGATCCAGTTGAGAAAAAATAAACTTTTGGATGAAACTGGCAAAAAGTGTCAAACCTCAGGGACGAAAATGGCAGTTTACTCTTTATTTTATCTTTTAAATTAAAAAAAAATAAAATAATAATAAAAAGATAGAGAGGATGAGGTGGCAACCCATGATTGGCGTTATTCTTATCACGCCACAATCACTTTTTTAAATATAAAGCCCCCACGTAACAGTGTGGGGGGCTTTATTTTAAAAAATAGCGCTCATTTCTATTGCCACTACGGTGGGTCTAACCTAGTATACACAATCAAAAGAGTTGAACGAAAACATGAATTGAAAGTATATGATAGCTCTAATTTTTAATCTTATGCTTTCATGTAAATTTTCTTATTAATAAAATACGTTAACATGTCAACATATGCAGAATTTAAAACCTATTTAAGTTTCTTTTAAACGTCACCTATCCAATCCGGTTTAAAACACATAGGTATTTTGTTAAACCATAAACAAGTTGTTTATTCCTATTTGATACATTAAACCAACATATTGAATATATTTGTAAACAAATGACCACAAAATCAAAATGAATAACCACTTCATGAGCACCTTAACTAGAATGCACTATATTCTGAGTTTTTTTTTTCTTTTGTTTTTTTTTTTTTTCAAAAATAGAGGCACAACAAGAAGTTTTTATGCAATAAGTGTGTGTCAGAGTGGAGTTTGTGAAATAGGTGAAACCGCAAGTTGAACTTGCGGGTTTTGATGACTTGGACAAAAGAACCATGCTGACTAGGACATGGCTGTTATGTGCAGGCCCCCCCCCCCCCCCTTGAATTTTATTTAGAATTCTTTTTAACTTAGTTCAGCAAATCCCAATCACATCAAATGCTTAGGAGATATAGAAGAGTGCTCTTGGTCCAATGGTGTAAGTAAGATTACATGGTGTGTGTGTGTGCGCGGGTGTGTTTTAGAAGGTCAAATAGGAAATAGTCAACGTACTTTTGAGCTCCTCGGTTGCAATCTCATTTTAGTTCGTTAATCACTTCTATCACACTTCTAGCGGCTTTAAAGATGATAACTAAGAAAAACGCACCAGTTCCGTCATCAAGTTAAACGTTTAAAGTTTATACAATATATTAGAGAAAAACTAAAAAATTCATATACATCAAGACAACAACTAACCAATAGCAACTTTTTTTTTTTTGGTTTTCACATTAGGCCAAGTGTAGTGATTGGGGCCATTCCATGCCCTCTTTCCACGTGGAGGAAGGATATTGGTTCAAGCCTTTCACACTCAAAATCAAGCGTTAAAAATTTAACGCTCAAGAACAAAAATGGTCCAAAACGCCCCAGAACAGCGTTTGGGGCGTTTTGAGGGCATTCCACACCTATTTCACCTCTTTACTACACCTGGTCGAATTCGAGGTCAATCAAGGGTTAGAGTTCGATCAAAACTATAGGGGCTAAAAGTGCAAACTTAGAAAATAAAGTTAACCAAGTTTTTTAACTAAGTTAGGCTAAAGGACAAAGGGTGTAACAATTTGATAAAATAAAGGATAGAAGGAGTGAAAATTTTCCAGAAAGGACAAATTAAATGATGCAATTTCAGTAATAATTAAAGGACAATTTGTGTAATTCTCTCTAAAATACTCCCTCCGTCCCTATTTAAATGTCCATCTTTCTATTTTTGGTTGTCCCAAATTAAATGTCAATTTCCAAAAAGAGAAATGCAATTTTCAGTTTGCCCATAAAAGACAAAACACAATCACCACTTTTGAGGATATTATTGTCATTTTACCACATACAAACAAAAGATTTCTTAAAATGTGTGTTTTTTGGCCCATGACATTTAAATAGGGACGGAGGGGTATAAGTATAGTACATTCAGCAAATAGTACCTACAATTAGAAACAAACAATCATCAAGTAGTACCCTTTACATATATGAATAATAATAGGGAAAATAACCGATATAAACATTGGCCAACCCATAATTACCAAAATAAACATATGAAAGGTTTTAAGTTTAGAGACTTCACACTATCCAACATTACTCAGAATCTGACATGTGTACCAAGAGTCTTAAATAAAGACTCTTTAGCTTGGACCGATCCCACAAACCAACCAATTAAATGATGACATATGGGTGAAAAAGGCTACTAGACGCTTGAGTTTTGTGGAGTCTTTATCCCAAAAGCCAAGCCTGAAGAGTCTTAAGAAACTCAGAAACTTCTATGTCAATCTTAGAATTTTAGCTAAGACGCTATAGTTGTTTAGAGTCTTAGTGTTGTACGGAATGGTCTTTGTTTTGCACGAAGACTCTTCAAGCTTGGCGTCTAGAATAAAGACTCTACAAAACTCAAGCGTCTAGTAGCTTTTTTCACCCACGTGTCATCATTTAATTGGTTGGTTTGTGGGACCGGTACAAGCTAAATAGTCTTTATTTAAGACTCTTGGCACACATGTCAAATTATAGGTAGTGTGAAGTCTCTAAGAGCAGGTTTGGCTTTCCATTTTTCACCTCCTTATGACTTATGACTTTTTGAAAAAGTCATAAGTAAAAAAAAAAGTGTTTCGATGATGTTATGAAAAAGACTTTTTGGGCTTTGAATAAGGTGAAAAGGAGGTGGAAAAGGAGAAAAGTCATAAATTATAGTTTTTGACTTTGAGATTAAGGAGATTGTTAGAATGATAAATATAACTTTATGTTATTATGTTTTAATATGTATATTTTGAACATATGATTCTACAGTTTGTATGTATGTTGTTTGATGTAAACATTAGTTATAAGTACGTTAGCATAGATAGGATATGGGTCAATTCGGATACATGAAAGGCTGCAACAAATGGTTTCAAGAACTGATCAAGATAGTTGCACATATCAGAAACAAAATGGGTCAAATACTTCGAACAAGGGACAACAACATGCTTCAAACAAAAGGTGGGACTTATTGGGAAATGACCTGAATGCCCTTACAGTTTTTTGGCGCCAAATTATCAACCGGTGGCAGTTAAACAAAACAGAATCGTCACAGTGCTTCAACAGGAAACTGCCATCAACACATGTCTATTCAAAACATGTAAATACCTGTGTTCGAGTATCATTTCTGATTACCAAGATTATATTCCTAAATCATTTTTATTATCCTTGTCCGAAACATTCATCCAATATAATTCAATTATATTTCAGTTGTTCGATTGTTGTTTGTCATTTTTGTGTGTATATTATCATAAATAATCCGCTGCAAACCAGTTTCTGGGCCAATCAACTGGTATCAGAGCCAGATTGTTCGACATCTTTTGATTTCCAAACTTTCTGTTTCAGTTTTTTTCGATTACTACACATTATTTTGTGTCACTGAAATTCTGTTTTCAAATCATTTGTGTCAAATATGTCTCAAAAATCAGTAAACTCATATTACAATCCAGAAATCCACTACAAAAACTCAAACAAAAACCAAAGGGAAAGGGGGAAGAAATGCGAAGACAAGGAGTGGAAACAAGATCATGCTATTATTGTCACACACCGGGTCATCTTATTAGTGCATGTCACATAAGGGAGAATGATGAAAGCGCTCAATTAATCAAAGATGCCATAGATACTGGCATAAGTTATTATCCACAAGAAATATTGCATAATGAAGAAGAGTACATACTAAAAGGATCCGGATTTGGTACATGTAGAGATGTATGGTATGTAAGTCCCAAAATTCAAAATCACATAAGTGGAAACCTTGATCACTTTCTAAAACTAAAGAAATCTTTTGGTGTAGAAATTAGAATTAAGAATGATTTTATATTCATAAGGGGTGTGGGTATGGTTGATATAGAGGCCGAAGAAAATTCTTGGATTATACCCAATGTTTTTTATTCAAGTGACTTAGATGATAACATACTAAGTCTACCCCAATTAAGGCTTCAAGGTTTCATTATTAAGATTGATGGAAATGTGTGTAGTGTCCAAAACATGTTTAAGAATTAAAGTATGCAATTTAAGAAGATGAAAGATAATAAGGATGATAGGGAATCTATGTTGAGGGAATTAGGAGATGATCATGAGAAGAAGAAGAATGAATACTTAAATGAGTATTTTGAAGAACTATCCCTCAATTCCTAAAATAATATTAGGAAATTGGAAGAATCGGTTCATGATCTTGAAATAGATTCCATAGAAAAGTGCATTGAATTCTTAAACATAGTAGATCACTTAGATTATCCATGGGCTCATAGGGATTTGTTGAAGGATCATTTCCTTCAAATGGTTTCTTGGTTTTTAAACTTTTATCTAAAAGTTCCAAACCGACCCATCCCACCCGTGGTTGAAAATGGAAAGAAAGTGAATCTATTTGATCTTTAAATACTTGTTAAAAGAGAAGGGGGCACGAAAGGGTATCAAAATATAATATTTGGGTGGTAATAGCAAAAGAGTTAGGGTTAGATTATGAAGACAAGGATATGATAAGAATTCTTTATGCAAAATATTTGGATGTTTTGGAGTGGCAATACCAAGTGTATAAGGCTGCCATAAGCATTGCAAATCAAGAAACAAGGATGGTGTTGGGTGTAGTGAAGTGAGGAAAACAGGAATCGTGTCAATGCTATATGAATCGACTTCACCAAAACTCAACAACAATGCATGAAGATTATGCTTTATACATGGGAGGTGATTGGAACTCGGCAAATCAATCTATTAAGAAAAGAAAGCTCGATTTCTCTCAAGTTGAAAAGGCGTTACAAGAATCAATGGACATCTTACCAAGATCATCAATGAAGCCTAGTTATATTTAAGGGAGGGTGTTAGAATGATAAATATAACTTTATGTTATTATGTTTTAATATGTATATTTTGAACATATGTTTCTGCAGTTTGTATGTATGTATTAGTATGTATGTTGTTAGATGTAAACATTAGTTATAAGTACATTAGCATAGATAGGATATGGGTCAATTCAGATACATGAAAGGCTGCAACAAATGGTTTCAAGAACTGATCAAGATGGCTGCACATATCAGAAACAAAATGGGTCAAATACTTCGAACAAGGGACAACAGCATGCTTCAAACAAAAGGCAGGACTTATTGTGAAATGACCTGAATGCCCTTACAGTTGTTTGGCGGTAAATTATCAACCGGTGGCAGTTAAACAAAACAGAATCGTCACAATGCTTCAACAGGAAACTGCCATCAACACATGTCTATTCAAAACATATAAATACATGTGTTCGAGTATCATTTCTGATTACCAAAATTATATTCCTGAATCATTTCTATTATCCTTGTTAACATCACTAACTTTCTGTCTGAAACATTCATCCAATATAATTCAATTATATTTCAGTTGTTCGATTGTTGTTTGTCATTCTTGTGTGTATAGTATCATAAATAATCCGCTACAAAACAGTTTCTGGGCCAATAGAGATAAGGAGGTGGAAAAGTAGATAAGGAGATAAGGAGATGGAGAGCCAAACATGTCCTAAATTTAAGACTTTTCATATGTTTATTTTGGTAATTATGGGTTGGTGAATATTTATATTGGTTATTTTCCCATAATAACAAGCATGTGCAAGGTCTCTCTTTCGCTAGTACCAATCATATCGTTCATTGAGTATGTAGTGGTCCTTCACTCATTTGTTTTCCTTGTACTGAGATAACCTTAACCTTCCATTGCAGGTTTAATTTAAGGTCTCTTTCATCAGCTTCCTTGGATCTATTATAAATACAGTCAACAACTCAACATATAGTATACATAGATAGATAGTATCTCTCCAAAAGGTACCCTAAAGAGATGCATCCTTCCTACATTAACAGCAACACTTGTTTCTTCTACAACCATGAGCAACAGATTAATTTTAAGCCTACTAATATGCATTCCACAGTGAAAAAGTCCAGCAATAGTCCCGTGGTTGGTAAATCTTTGAAAAAAGACCGTCACAGCAAGATTAACACGGCTCGAGGCCCCCGAGATCGACGAATGAGGCTGTCCCTTGATGTTGCTAGGAAGTTCTTTAAATTGCAAGACATGTTAGGGTTTGATAAGGCTAGCAATACAATCGAGTGGCTGTTAACGAACTCGCAACCGGCTATTCAAGATCTGTACCAACAGCAGTTGATCAGCCTCATGGTTGTATCAAACAGCCCATCTTCTGCTTCAGAATGTGAAGTTCTTTCTGGATCAATTGATGATCAATCAACTGACAAAACTGAAGAGGAAAAGATGATTAACAAAAAGAAGAAAAAGCCTGCAAGAGTTGTGAGGAAAAGTGTTTATGTTGATCACTCTTTAGCTAAAGAAAGTAGAGAAAAAGCAAGAGCAAGGGCAAGGAAGAGAGCAACTGAAAAAAGAAACATCAAACTTGGTTATTATGATGGTGCTACAACTTGTCATCAGTTTTCAAAACTTAGACCTAATTTGGATCAGGTAATGGATCAAAACACGAACCGGTTAGGATCGGGGATCCCATTCGAAGAAAAACCCGGTTCCGTTAACCGATCAACCCGAATATCCAAGCTCTCATTTTCAGTTTAAGCAAGGGAATAATATTGTTGGTGATAGTTCATCCATGATGTCAAGCAACTGGAGTCCTATGTTGTTCAATTACCAGCATAATCCTGGACTTTCTCATGAGGTAACTTCACATATATATTTTGTTTTATAACTGACAACAAATTAATGATGTATATCATTGGTTATAGTAACTAGTAATGTAGACAAGTGTACATAATATAAGATATGTTTATGTTGTCTGCAGCATCAGTTAAGTGATTTGCAGATTCTTGGTAAACCATGGGAAGGCATCAATAATTAGCTAGGTCAGTGTTGTAGTAAGTATATATGTGTAGATGTATTCATGTTTAATAATATATAGATTGATTATGTAAACCTAGATATGATTGATTGTGATATTTTCTCTTGTGTTTTAATTTCTCCCATGTTTAATAATATAAATTGATTATTATATATCTATGTAATTTAAAGTTGGAAGATGAGGCATTTTTTATCTTCAAGTTTGACCTAGACCACCAAAATGTAGACATCTAGGGGTTTGGTCACTAGTTATTTCTTTCTTCGTTCCTTTTATATAACAAGCTTCCTGTTTGTGAATTGAAGGTAAAATTCATGATAGCCAACTTAATTAAATTCACGCTATGATTTGTTCTTTTGTTGTTTGTTGTTCTTCTATAATAAATAAACAATTTTTTACATAAATTTTACCAATGGTTGTCTTGCAAATACTAAAACGGAAACTCGGTGAGAAAACTCGTGAAAACCTATGTAACAAACTAATTCTTTTAATAAAAAACATGGCGTGTAATATACATATTTTTATGCATTTGAGAAGAAAAAAAACACCAAGTATATTATTTTTTTTTTGTTAAATAAGCTTATATGTTAGGTATGAAAAAATGTTGTTGTTTAGTGTACAAACTTGTTACATAGGAAATTTATTTATTTAGAAAAAAATCACTCAGCGACCTTTTGGTTTTTTTGACTTAAAACGCTTAAAAATATATAAATTACATGCTAAATTCTTTTGTTACATAGGATTTTTATGAGTTTTCTCACTTGGAGTGGGGTTTACATTTTAACCATGCCAATGGTTTTCTGACTATACATAAACTTTTTGTCTCTTTACTTAGACTATTCGGAGTGGTGGGGAAAAAGGGGGATAAAGCGCCATGTGGCACTTGTGGCACCCTTGTGGGGGAAGAAAAAATTGTGGGGAGTGGAAGGGGAGGAAGGAAATAATATTATATTGTGATAAAGTTAAAAAAAAAAAAAAAAAAAAAAAAAAAAGCTGGCCAATCAAATGGTGACACCTCACCCCCACCCCAAGCCCCACGCCGGTGAGTCCCCCCACGCCCGTCCCCTCCTGCCCCTCCCACGCCACTATGGCGGCGGTATCCCCCCCCCCTTCCCGCCCCACTCCGAGCACCCTTACAAGAGGAAGACATATCTCAGTATCGGTTCAAGTGAAAATTTGATTAGGATTGCCTTGGCTATTAACTTAAGTTAGTCATGCGATCGTGTTTCTATGACGATTTGATGAATCATATTAGCTATGTCTAAACTGTCATATAATTTAGGTTCTTCCACGTATCTTGGTACGATGTATTTGGAGAAATGACATAAGAGCATCCGCATCAAGATTGGTATATATATTATATCCTTAAATTATAAAGAAAAAAATTTAGGTTTGAGTTAAAAGAGTACGTCCAAATTTCTTAGTCCTTAAAGCATTCACAATAGGTTCCTCATCCTCATCCACTCACAACCACATATCATACTAAAAATCATGATATATTCTCTCTCCTCCACTTATAACCACTTAAAAAATAAACGTAGGAAAACTTTTTTTCCCAAAGTATTCCCAAATATCTCAAAATATACCGATAAGTAGTAGGTTGAACCACTTACAACCCCATAAAAAATATGATGTTTTTTCTCACAAAATTATAGGGACCAAATGTGAGTGATCTTATTCATATCCTTAAAATTTTAAGGAAATGAACAGTTGAATCATAGATATATTAATTCCTTAACTATTTTCATAAAATTATAAAATTAGAGAATGAGATGTAGCAGAAAATTAACAGTTTTTTTTTAATGAAGTGATGCTTCTTAGTGAAATTATCATGATTCCTATAGACTTTGATTGGTATCCACTTTCATTTGGAATAGATACTTTAAAGGATAAGATATGCACATGACCTATCCAATCGTACGTTCTGAACAAAATGAGATTGTCACCATCAATGGCATGTTTTATTTCTTATCTAAAAGTATGGAATTACTATAATTACTTGAAAGTGATATTAAAGCACAAAAACATTGAACATGGATTGGTGAAGTTTAGAATTACGGAGCCAGCACGGTAACACCGTCGCCACGTATGCTGGTAGTGGTCTCGTGAATTAAAATCGGGTTCGAGTCAACGATCCGTGAAACACTTTTCTCTTTCTCTCCCTCACTCACCCCCTCTCTCTCTCTCTCTCTCTCTTTGATATTTTCTCTTCATCCTCTCTCGCTCCTCAAAGAATTTACTTCTTTCATTCACAATCCTCTCCCTGGTTTTAGAGTTGTGAAGAAGAAGGAGGTGGTTTTATTGTTATTGTGGTGCATCATCATCATCATCATCATTATTATTATTATTATTATTATTATTATGTGTGAAAATAATTGATTATTGGGTAAAGAATAAGTGAAGTACTATCTTCAAAAAAGTGTTTCAGTAAAGTAATGTGAAAGTAAAAGATTGGTAAAAATCAGTAAAATAGAAATTTTTTCAGTGAAGCGCCCCTTCCCCAAAATAGCTTAGGGTTTAGTCTTTTCATTAAGGTTGATTAGCAAATTGTCCGTACATATCCATTGCATGCTACAGTATTAAATGTTGGAGATATAGTTCTGGATTATACGGAAAAAACAACGAACCAATGATTTAATTGGTTTATTAGCATTCCTATTTTATGGTTTAAATGTTTAGCATAAATATAAGGTTTTTTTTTGTAAAGTAAATTTCATAAGCAAACACCCAAAAGGCGGACCTTAAAGCAAGGACCCCCGGGCCAAAAACAAAGCGATTACATAACGTCCAGCGGGTATTTACACCAATCTAACCAATCAAAATCTTTAATTCTAGTTCTATGACGAAACCAAAAGAAAGACGTAGTCTTGATGCATTCTAGAACTTCCACCGGTCTTCTGAATTTGCGTTGAAAGAAGCGCGCATTCCTTTCGTTCCAAATAAACCAAATCGAAGTGTATAAAATGCCCCGAAGAATAACCTTCTGCTGCTTTGACAGCTGCTGTGAATCAGAGAAGGCAACAATATCTGGCACATCAAACACGAAAAACGTACCGAGGCGACACCAAGCCATAATTCTACTCCAAATCTCCGAAGAAAAAGCACAACCGGAAAAGAGATGCATAGCCGTTTCATCTCCAGAATTACACAGACAACAGTTTGTATCTTGAATATCAACTCCTCGCTTTAGTAAAGCTGCGCGAGTAGGGAGACGATCTCGAAGAGCTCTCCAAACCATGATTCTACACTTTAAGGGAACCCAAACTTTCCAGTTAATAGTAGGAGACGACTGGACATTTAAAGCATTGTACCAAACCTTCTTTGCAGAGCTAACTGAGAAGCAACCGGACGTATCTCCTTTCCACAGCCACAAGTCGGATCCTCCAGCCCATATAAATATAAGGTTATGCAAATCAAATTTTTTTTTTTTTTTTAATTTTAAGTTAAACTTCATTAAAACAACCAGCCAAGTAAAAACGCAAGAGGCCAGGCACCAACCAAAATAATATAAAGAAAAACAATTTATACATAAAAGCAAAATCTACACCACTCACACACCATCAATTTAGTAGACTTAAAAGAATAGAAACCCAACGACTTGATATCATCAATCATTTCTTCAATGTTTACCTCTTTAATATTTACCTCTTTATTAGAAAAATGTTTGTCATTGCTAGCTTTCCTTAACCACCAACAAGTAATAACAATA
This sequence comes from Ambrosia x helenae, assembly GCA_030844895.1. Taxonomy (NCBI): domain Eukaryota; kingdom Viridiplantae; phylum Streptophyta; class Magnoliopsida; order Asterales; family Asteraceae; genus Ambrosia; species Ambrosia x helenae. The sequence continues at coordinate 59,673,168 of CM061231.1, forward strand.
ATGTTGTGTACAGTTTCCTTTTCTGTCTTATCCAATCTGACGTGCTTGTCAGTCTCTAGTAAATCGCTAACTCAAAAAGTATAAACTTGAGGTAGATCACGCCATGAACTAATACACTAAACCACCGTATCTACAAAGCAACATGTAAGCAGATGATCTACTAATTCGATGTCTTGAGTCACATAAGACATAATAAAACGACTCAACTTGTATATTCCTCTTCGACAAAGCTTCCAAAGTCGATAAACGATCCATTTAGACCTACCATGTAAAATGATATTACACTTATTGGAGACCCACTTACATCACTCCGTTTAGGGGTGTACAAAAAGCTCGCAATTCGAAGCGCGCTCGTAAAAAGCTCGGCTTGAAAAAAATGAGCCAACTCGGCTCGATAGTAAACGAGCTCGAGCTAGGTTTGTCTCGGCTCGTGAGCCCGCGAGCTGCCTCGAATTATTTTAGTTATATGTATTAATTTTATTTTTAAATGTTTAAATTAAAAGATACTAGGTTTTTACCCGACGCCGCGCGTTGCGGCGGCCAACAGATAGTAGCAGTTGGTTATGTTTAGCATTAGAAGTTACGGCCGTGCTTTGGGTTAGTATTTGCAGTAGAATCAATCTGACCCGACTCAGTCCAAAACCACCATCACCATTATCACCACCGCCACCACCCCCACCCCCATCACCCTTCTTACCTCCACCATACCACACCCCCATCATAATAGCCAGCCTAACCACCAAGTCACCAACAAAGACACTACCATCACCAAACTGTCTAGGGTCCACATCATCATAAAGATCCGTCACAAAAACACCCAGCCATTAAACTTAGAGAATAAAAAGAAAGTATATGCAATATCTATATGTATGTTGCATTAAAACTCTTGGAGTGCTTTTGAACCTTTTTTGAATATGGATACCTACAATTTCCTTTCATCTTACTAAACTATATATATATGTTACTGGCATGAAATCAAAATTTCGAAATCATTAATATACCTATGAGATAATATCTTTTGGTACAGGCATTTATGTTGTGTATGAGGTTTACATCAAGTAATTTCCAAAATTCCAATTTCATATGCGATGATGACTGCGCATTTGCTGTACCGTCAACCGTGATGGCGTCAATGCATCGCAAATTCGAAAAGTCCCCCGCGTTACGTGCCGGGACGTTGGCATGACCGACGCCACAACCACCTCCTTCACGACACGACACGGCACACCACAAAGTCGAGCTGCAACAGCTTCCTATTACAGTAAGGATAGATAGATAAGTAACTCCTAGAAGCTTTCAAATAAAAATTGAAATGATACACATGACAATTGCTAGCTATATGTAAGACCTAATAAAATATTTATATTTATCTAATCTAATGACTAAGGAGAGCTGCAAAACCGACAGAACGCTTCGTCTGAACTGAACTTCCTTTATTGCTTTGAACTTTGACATAATATAGAAGTACCATCTAAACACTAAACGAATGAAACTTATGAACGCTTGGTCCGAACTTCCTTTATTGCTTTGATTTTGAAGTTCTTGTTGATGAACTTATGTTTGTTAAACGAAAGAAGTTTTTAGTCGACTTTACATGTCTTGGAGTTGGGACCTGGCATATAATAGTCTTGGTTTATAAATCATGATTAATGCTTTTATTATTTGTTAAAAATGAACAAAGATTTCGCCTAATCCTAATTGCCAACCCGCACTGTCAACGCATTTGGGCTACCTCGTCGTTTCTACTTAAGAGACAGCCACACATATCAGATTATTTTCCTCAATAATAGTCATTGAAATTTACAGTGTTACACTTAAATACATAAGAACAGAACACTTAAGCACTTGAAAATGCTTACCATATTGCTTTCTCTATTGGTGATGTCTGATGAATTTAGTATTACAACATCTCAATGTCAACCTGATCTGAACTTAACAAACTCAATGACGTATCAAAATCCCGCGGGCGTTGCCCCGCGGACCCGCATTTAAGCTGCTAGCGAGAAGACATACCGAATAAATATTGTTTCAGACAACATCAATTGCAGCTCATCCAATAGCAACATGAGTTGATTTTTGAGCACTAATCCCTTTAAAAAAATATAGCAACGCCATATGCACTACCCACAGCTCGAATGAATTCAACATCCCAATGAGACCTATCACATTCAATAATAATGAATCCATAATACTTCACATAGCTGATACAATTTTCTTCATTTTAACAACAAATATCATGATAGTTTAGTGAAATTGTTAACGTATTCAACCACGAATCGCACCTATGACATTCCTTTATTTATTTAGGCAAAACACAGATCGATAATTTCTCCTAAACAATCACATATGATACCCATACAAAAAAAAAAAAAAAAATCACATATGATACATCATTCAACCTAACGCAACTTAATCGATTGGGGTTACCTAGAGTCACAGGTATCAAATCGATGCCTCCAAAGAATCGAACCACCTTGGGCATTTATTTTCCTTCTTTCTTTCTGTCTCAACTCTTTTGGGCTTCAACAGTCCTAGTTTGATTTTTGGCCGGTCACCCATCAAGATTACATGTTTGATGTTTCTCCTTCTGATATCTGTGAATTGAATGAACAACACATATTTAATCAAACAAATCCTAATATGGGGATATATAGAAGATACCTGCAAATCGGTCTTTTGCCTCTTTGGTGTGGGTGTTAGGGTTCTTTACCCTGCTGAAACCCTAACCTTATAACATCAACAGCATCCAGAATATGCAACGCCACCGTGCAAATCGGGTATTTTGCCTCGTTGGCACTGTGGAAACGGCGGAGGCCACCGTACACGACGAAAAGGGAACCGTTTCCATCAACACCATGCAAAACGGTGGAGGCGACAACACACGACGGAGGACAGATCGTCTCCTGATGTAACGATTCAACCACCTTCCTTCGTCGACACCTTTTTTTTCAGGAAGGGGACGACAGCTGTTTGTGCTAGAGAGATGAGAGAGAGATGAGCAGGGGTGGAGATGGTGATGAAATAAGAAAGAATAGACAGAGATCTAAAGAGAGACGTCAAAAGCAAAGTTTCAAAACTTTTTTGAAAAGCGTGAAAGGTTTGCAATAGTGTAAATATGTGAGTGTCACCGACACTGGTAAATATAGTAGATATAAATGTGAAAGGAGGTTGAAGTGTTAATTAACATTTTAAGTTTAATTAATAAAAAAAATAGGAAAATTAATAGAAAAAAAAACAAATTATACATATAATACCTTTTGTAGGCCTTCCATTCTTTAAAATATTAGAAAAAAAATAAATGTATATGTGTAATTTTATTTTTCTGGCAATTTATTTTATTTATTTATTTATTTATAAATATTTGTAAAAAAATAATAATAAAATAGCAAGCTGGCTCGAGCGAGCTCTAGCTCATTCGAACATTTACGAGTCGAGCTCGAGCTCGGCTTTTCAGCTCGACCTGAAAAACGAGCTGGCTCGTTTAAGTTCAAGCTTGAGCTTGAGCTTAACCTGGCTCGGCTCGTGTACAGCCCTAACTCCATTTACAAACAAAAGAGCTTGCATCTCTCTCTCTCTCTATAGGAGTCTCTTAACCAAGCCAACAAAAAATTTACCCATCTCATCAGTCATCCCCCATCCAAACCCACCCATCTTTTTTTATCCAATAAGCACACTGACTCTTAACATATTATGATACTAAAATATTGATTTACCCCTCTCACTAACTTTACACCCGTTTTCCTCTCCATTTCAAACCTCCCTTTTAATCATCTTGTGCAATTTGATTCCATTTTAACAATGTTATTCGCACTTTGAAGCTACCTTGTTAGCCTGGAGAGTTAACTACATTTTTGTTTTCACGTGTTTAGCATCGATGACTTTCTTCCATAAGCACTGATTTAATGATGGTGACTTGACCACCTATCGAAAGAGTTGAAGCTTTCCATATAGAGGGTCGGGCGGGCTTCAAACATATCAAAGATTGGCCTCCAATTGTTAATTCTGTTCATATTCACTCTATCATCAATCCGAGATACCTAAATAGAACATTATCCGGTTTACAACCCAATATCGTTGCCATGCTATAACCTCACATGACTCCACCCCAATATTGCCATATAGATTATATTTGTGTAAGTTAATTTTAAGCCGAGCATAAGTAAAAACATCCTAGAAGCCTAGCCACATTTTTGGCATTAAACAAAGAGTCAAAGACCACTCGCCAATGATGATAGCATCATCAGCATATTAAAGGTGTGAAAGTATCGGGCCGCCATTAGGAGTTCTATTAACGTTTAAACTAGCTCCCATATAACATGCTTTCTTGAAAATGCACGAGAATGCCTCCATCACAATGATAAATATAAACGGGGAGATTAGGTCTCCATGTCTTATGCTTTTTTGGCATTAAAATTCAAATGTAGGTGCGCCATTGATGAAAACTGAGGATGTTGCCCATTCAAGGACTCTTTTTATCCATGTACACAATAACACTAGAAAACCCATTTGTGACATAATAGATAACAGAAACCTCCGGGACATGTGAGTTTTGATAATTAACATGTTTGGGACAGGGTCGGTGTCTCCAAAATCCGGGTCATGTTCTTGATCTAGTCGTTTCCTGTTAGAAATCTTACAGTGAATTTGAAGCAGAAATCTGAAAGAAAAATAAACAGAATTGAATCAGTGGTGGTGCACTGCCGGACTTTCACACTTGCCTGAAAGATATTCGTAAACTGGCTGCCTTGTTAATTTGTTGCGAATGTGTGCTGTGAGTATTTTAATGTATCTTCTGCACAGAATAGTGCAGCCTCTTAGAGCATTCTCATTTGGGGAACCAAATGTATGTGAGTGTGTCCACCAAATTATATGGGGTGGTGTAAGTGGTTGTGAGTGAAGGAGAGAGAAAATATTTTGTGAAATCACTGTTCACCCATATATTTGAAAAGCTATTGTTTACCCCTAAAAATATTTTAATATTTTTGGAAGTGGTTGTGAGTGAGGACAGAGAAAATATAATGATAAAAGTATGAAAAAATGTTATTATTTTAAAAAGGAGAGATAAAATTTTAAGGTGAAATAATGATTTTTAGTGTAATTTGATGGAGGAGATTTGATGAAAGAGATGAGAATGCTCTTATAAACTAAAAAAGGTGGTTGAGTCTGAAACTGCTGTTGCGAAGATGATGTTAGCTTATTCAAGTCACAAAGATTAAAAACTAAAACGGGCGGCAAAACCTAACATAATTTTTAGAGCGGTATTCATGCTAACATGGGCTCGCGAGTAAGTTCCCAAACATAATGTAACAAGAAGAATTTAATATTTTTCATTTGGTTTTCATTTATAAACCAACCCATTTTTTATTCCCACACCAATACGGTACAAGTAACTCTAATTCACACTTAAAACTCCAACATTTAATGTTAATTTGGTTTTGCACATACTTATTGTAGAAGTTATGAGTATTAAGTAAATTTGATCATGACGTCAGCCCACAATCTTTGTATTGTCACAAACACAATCTTTCATGATAGCTTACACTACCTCAAGTTTCTGTATACCCCATGCAGTGTGTATCAACTTGATTTGTTAGGATCACATTCAGGGTGAATGAATTATACCAAATATAAAAACTATATTATATATATGATGAATAGTGGTTCAGCTACTATTTAATTTAATGGAATATGTTTCAAATGTTGTTAATAAAGGCATTTATTCAAATTAATCATCAAATGTCATTATGTTAGGCATGAAACTCTTTTTGGGTTAATCGAGTTTGCTCGCGGGTCATACGTGTAATGGGCTAACGATTACCAGGTTGTGAATCATAAATCTTGATGTGCATGAAAGAAGTAGATTTTTCAAGGTTCACGTGATTATATGCATGGCTATAACTAACCATTTATGGTTTTATAAGTTATGTTTTATTTAGTTTATTGGTTTGAATTGGTATGTAGTTTGCCGGATTCTATGGTGCATAGGTTTAGAGTGGGTCATTAGGTTGTACCGTTCCTTAGGTGAATGAGTACTTTGTTGCTATTTTTATGGTTCACATTTCTTCTGTAAAAGCTATTTATAGTTTATTGTTTGTTGAATCAAAGTACACCTACTTCCTTTTTGCAAGTCACGTACTATGGTCATTCGACTCTTACTCTAGCGAGGAAACTCGTGTGGAGGTAATACAGTTTCTAAGAGCGTGAATCCGGTTCAGACAACATAGTCTGGACGCGTGGGTGATTAAGGTCTGCCAAAAGACGGGTGTGATGATCTCTGCCACACAGTTAAAAAAGTCGCTGTTAAAAAAATACTATATTCTTTTGTTCATAGTTATTTTTTTTCTTATTCTCTCTTTTTAAGTGTCAATACACATAATACTAGTAACATAGTGTGTGTAGTGTGTATTTTCAAAGGAGCATGAACCAACACTTTTGCAATTTACATGACTTTCTAAAATTATCATGTTTTTTTTTTTATCATTTTCTTAAAATATGGGTTATTTATGTTAGTGTAGGAATTTTAGGATTATTATGTATACCTTGTTTAACGTCGTGTTGTTTAGTTTAGGTTGTGATGGCTATTTGATGAATAATTGAAAATTTTTGTTCTAAATAAATTGTCATAACACACGTAATCGGTGAGTCCGATTTTATTGAAGTTAAATATCATTACAAAGCCCAGAAACAAACAACATGATAAATCTCAAGCATGCGAGTCCAAGATAGGTGGCCGATAAGCAGCGTCCCGTAGGCGTAGTATGCAGATGGAACCTGTAACATTACGCATTAATACTTGTACGTTACAATTATTTTGAATAAAAAAACGCCAAGTTTCATTATTATTATTTGCTTTTGATATATCATTGTGACTCATTTGGAACCCTAATACTATATTATTTATATATAATATACATATTGTCAAAAAAATAATGTGCTTGGGCCAGGAATCGAACCCGCGCCCAAGCCGGGTCAACCATCACAACAAGCTCAACCATCTGGTCTACACACACACTTGGTATAATTCCCAACATATAATTATTATATCACGAGTTTAGTTCTTCACAGTTGACTAGGAAAGTCAACTGTTACACCAATCTACCTTAATTAACCAAATCAAACGCGTTTATATCCAGATTAGGAATGATTGATGATTAATTGGTTGATTACACGTCCCACACACGCTGTCTTGATGGCCAAATCATACCAATTATACACGATTACGCGTCATCACCATGAATACGAGGTCAAACTTACCAAATCCATCAATCCGAGCCTCTCCCTATAAATTGGACCTCCCAATTCCTTCTACTCTCGCCGATAACACTCTCTCAATCTCTAATTTCTGTTATTAAAACATCATTCGAAGCAATCGAGTTCGAGTTGACGTTTTCTGTTGACCGAGCAATACACACGAATTCGTAATTGTAAGTGTCCTTTTTCTTGTGGGTTTTAGTCATCGGCATTCACACAACAATAACCCTCTAGTTAATTGGGTTATTGTTGTGTGAATCAAACAATTGTAAATTCTAGGGCTCGATCGTTTAAATTGGGGAAGAACACGTTTCAGCATGTGGTTTTATATTTTTAATGAATTGGAATCAAACACAACCACTGATCTAGATCAAGTGGTTGTGTCTGATGTTTGTTACACTAAGCACGCGAGTTTGAGTCCCATACATACAGGTTTTATCCTTTTCTTTTTTAAAAAGAATATAAATCGGATTTCCTTATATTATATATTTAAATTAATCAAAGATTAATCGTTCTCAGGGTCCAGACTAGTTGGTCTGGGCTTGTGATTTAAAACAAACGAACCGGCCAAGGGCCCGGGTTCGATCCATGGCATCAACAAACATTTTTTTTATTTAAGTATATATATATATATATTCCTTTGTATTTTAAAAAATTCATTTTAAAATACTAAAACTCTTTTATAAATTCTACAAAAATTATTTTATGTTATTCTAGTGGAAAAGTTTAACATACAATTTTTAGTTTTCCAAAATTTAATTATTTAATATATATAAGTAATAATTCAAGTTTATTCTATTTTATTTATAAAATTCTATAAAAATATCAAAACAAATATATAAATTTCCACAAAAATTATTCTGAGTTTTTATAACATTAAACTTTTCTGAAATGATTTTTATTTCTGAAAAATCATTTATTTAATATTTTTAATCAATTTTTGTTAGTTTTAATCATAAATAAATCATAATAAATTCATTTTTTAATATTTTTGCACCAAAATTTTATATAAATTATTTCTATTAATTAGGAACAGAAATACAATTTTTAATTTAATAATTCTGTAATTTTAATATTTTTAAATATTAAAGTTATATTTTGACAATTTGTAATAAATAGATTTAATATTCTATTTTTAAGAAAATAATTTTATAAAAATTATTTTCATACTTAAAACTTTATATTGTGACCATCTTTAATTTAAAATTTACAAAAAAGACTTTTGTTTATTTATTTATCAAATTTCTCTTATTTATTAAACATTTTATTTATTAATCAAACGAGCACTTATCCCCAATTCGAAGCCCTAGAATATATTTGTAGACTAGAAAGACTTAGACATATTTATTAACTTAATTATAGGGTAATACTTGGCATTGTTGGGCAACACGTATTCTATTTTTTTCACGAGACATAACATTTTGCTAAGGTAAGTTTTACATAGCCCTTTTTCTATTATTCACTATTTTTGGGGTGAAACATGTTACAACATTCTATATGCAATTCAATCATAAAGTGTCTATGTGTTTTTCTATGTTGCATTATGTCTTAAACATGACTAGGGTAAGCACAATATTCTAGCATAATCATTAACATTGATCAGCCGACGGTATACAATGATAGATCTATTGGACTGACAATCCCACCCGGATACGTGCCTCCTATATAGGTAGCGTGGGTGATTGTTATCGCATAACATAATCGAGTGAACCATGAGCGTATGGGATGGACCACAATATTCTAGTCACAAGGGTTGATTATGCACTCGATTTACTTCTAGTATGTTTTCACATATGGACTAGACTTGCCATGACACTTGAATTGTACAAGTTTTATTCGATTATCAAAACCTATGTAATTCTCACCAACTTTTGTTGACCCAAAAATATTTTCAAAATTAACATGTTTCAGGTAACAACGAAGCTGAGGCTTAGAGTTTGCATGAGGAATATTATGAAGTTTATTTTGAAGTTATTTGAAGTTATTGCTTTATTTGATATCATGTATTTGGGATTCTAGACATCATTTCATTTTGGATATTTATGTTATGAATAAACTATTTAAAATTTCAATTTATACCATGTGCTACTGAAACAATCATCAATACGTGACATCTCGATGTTTCCGCCATCGGTTGGGGTGTTACAGAACCTGAGCTTGCAGACGCAAGGTTACTCACAGACAGAGGCATAAAAGCACGAAGAAGGTACGAGAGTACTCGTACGCACCAATAGGAATGAAAGGACATGTGGCACGTCCCACCAATCAGAGGATGCCAGAAAGGCGAATCCAACGTCTACTATAGTACAGTAGGACCCGATGATACACCAGACAATGATGTGAAACCAATCAAAGACCTCCAACACTCTGAAGAGTTGACAATCCGGATACATGGGACAACGAATACCGTGCGCAAGCACTCCAACCAATCATATCACACGAGGCCACCTCACTAACGGCCTCCACTTATTACCAGCTGTAGAGGAGACAACAGTACAAAGGACAGAAGGGATCAGCCAATCACGGATGGGCACACCTGTCACCACGAGGTGAACGCCACATGGCTAGACCCCACGTGATTGCCAATCACAAATCAACTTGTGGAAGCAGTATCGTTCTTTTCCCTTATTTGCTTTGGATTCATTTTGTCACTTACTAACTTTGGGCAATCAAGAAAATGCAAGCAAAGAAGATGGAGGTAGCTGAGATGAGGATGTTGAGGTGGATATGCGGACACACACGGTTAGACTGGATAAGGAATGAGGTTTTAAGGGATAGACTAGGGATAACTAGTATCTCGGATAAGATAAAAGGGGGGAGATTGAGATGGTTTAAGCATGTGAAGAGGAGACAGTCGACTGAGCCAGTTAGAGTGGTAGAAGGTCTCATTGTAGAAGGGAAGATGAGTAGAGGCAGACCAAAATTGACGTGGGATGAGCGGGTTAGACATGATTTACTGGGGTTGCACCTCTCTGAGGACATGGTCCATAATAGGGGTTTATGGAGGCGAAGGATAAAGGCTAAGGACTATTAGGATATGGGAAAAAGGCATTTTAGGCGTTTCGTAGGGTCTTACTTTTTGTTTTCACGCTATGCGGATTTTATATGTTTGTCTTGCTGTATGTTTGTGCATAGGTTGTTTATGGTGGTATAGTGTCTATTCTTTCGATGCATTGTTTTCAATGTCTATGATGTTATTAGTAGTTGTGTGTGTGTATATATATATATATATATCTTCCCCGTTTTTTTGTGTATGTGTGTGTGTGTGTGTTTTTTCGTTGTGTATTTGAGCAGAGGATCTCCCTGGAAGCGGTCTCTTTATTCATAGGGGTAGAGGTAAGGCTTGCCTACATCCCACCCTCCCAGACCCTACTAATAGCTTTGCTATTTGTGGGATTTACTGGGCTTTGTTGTTGTTGTTGTTGTAACTTTGGGCCAGTAGTGGAGGTAACCCTTTAATCGGGCCTAAGCCCAATGAGTAGGTTAATGTTAATAATGGAGGCCCATCTGAAACCTATTTAAGGAAGACTTTACCTCCATGAATAGGCTATTCAGAAATCTCTGAAGAATACACATAAAGCCCACACCATTTTTGTGTCTGTACATTGAAATTGTTCTCAATTCCTAGTAGTCAACTCCCATCAGTTTTACCTTGTGTTGTTTCAGGTCATTACTCGCATCTCACCAAGCCGTGGTATTCTAGCAGAGGATTAATCTTGTAGTAACAGTGGTATTCTAGGCATGATTAATGAATTATCTGAACACATTGTGTTTTTTGTTTTGTTTGTTTGTTTTTTTTTTTTTTTTAAACCGACTTAAAAAAGTCAAAAAAAAATATGTCTTTTGTATACCACTATGGTACTCGTTATAAAGATAATAAAACGCTTGTTAATTTGATGCATTTTTTTTAAATGTCGTATATAAAAGTTATTAACGTTTAAAAATCGTAGGGGAATGTACATGTGCCATGCACATGAGAAAAAAAACTATTGGAGAGAAATCAGGGGGAGATAATCTCATAATGTGTAACACCTTTTTTCTTATACTAGCAGGAACTCGCGCGTTTCAGCGGGGCTGCACCCATAAACTTTTATTACATATATAATAATTATAAACTAAAAGTCATCATGTATTCTTGTGTGACAATTATTTTGATGGAAGTCCTTTGATATTAAAATCACGAATAAAAAATAAAAATTGATGCGGGAGAATACTGAAAACTTGAATCAGAAGACAAGATTTCAGTCTCTGAAAAAAACGTAGGTAAATACTCTAAATGAAGCCATAAAAAATAAAGAATGGCGTGTGGGATGGGTTTGCCATCCCGTATAGTACTAACTGGTCGATTTTGTGGTATATTCCCGAATATGCTCCGAACGTATATATATGCCATTTCTCATTTTGGTGATTGTTTCGTCTAATGAGACTCCCATTGGTGTGAAGGAGAAGTTTGTGTTGTATGCACGGATCAAAGAAACCATGCCATTTGATCAAAGAAACCATGAGGTTGCTCTTGATTAACACAATATAGCCATGATGTTGCTCTTGATTAGCACAAAATTTGTCTGATTATAATTTTTAACCGTAAACTTTTATTACATATACAATAACTTTTAAACTAAAAGTCATCATGTATTCTTGTTTGACAATTATTTTGGTTTTGCTAATGACCGAGTCAGTCACGAATGAGACGATGTCTATCTCTTTTATTTGAGTTTAAATATGTTAGTCAAATTTTTATGTATTATTTTTAGTATAGGTTAATAAGTTATTTATTTTTTGTACTTTTAAACTAAAAGCAATCATGTATTCTTGTTTGACAAGTATTTTGGTTTTTCTAATGACCTAGTCAATCACGAATGGGAGGATGCCTATTTCTTTTATTTGCAATTTTAATGTGTTAGTCAAATTTTTATGTATTATTTTTAGTATAAGTTAATAAGTTTTCTACAAGCTTTATAAAATACTATTGCATTATAAATATAAATGATAGATGTAATAACATTACATTATTGTATGTCATTTATTACACTATATTATTAAATGCTAAAATGTAGAGGGACAATATTGTAAATGATAAATTATTTATGCATTAACACTTGTACCAAATACAAAAACAATATTTTTATGTGTCTTAAAATTAAATAAAAATTACTATTTTACCCATTCAGAACCTATTATATAGTAGTATAGATATAGATATAGATTATATATAGAGAATATAAATTATCTCAAGGTGAAACAATAATGAGTACAAGGGTAGACCATAGATGTACAAACCTGTTATATGAGCTTTTGTCTCTTAATGGAAAGACTTGAGCTTAATCCCAAGCATGGTGATGATTTCGTGTAACATTAGGTCTTGAGTCTTTTAAATCTATCTAGATATAATCACTTATTTTTTCCTGTTTCATTCCGCCTCAATCTAAGAAAATGGTTTAATCCTATTAACTTCACCTAACCATATATTTTTAGTGGTTTTTAGTTTAGAAAAGGAAAATAATTAATGTAGACTTTTAACATTCGGTTGACATCTTAACAAGTAACTCTTTTAACGTTCCTTAACACAAGAAGATAGTGATATGCAATGCAAGTTAACATGCCATGTCACTGTTAACCCTCTAGATATTAGAGTACACCCTATGATCTTAACCATTCAAAAAAAAAAAATATCACACACATAACAAAATCCTATGTCAAGATCCAAAATTTAAGGTAGTTATAATATTCAGTATCACCATAAACAAATATCTGTAACTCAGTAGTGATATAATACAATTAAATAGATAATAAAGGATGTTTAGTAAGTTCCAACATATTATAAACGAAGGGTTCCAAAAAATTTAAGTCAAACCAAATTTTGTGCTACGTTAACGTAGTTGAGTGAAGCCAATCAACAGTAAGATATATACAGTATGTTCTTCAATAAATAGTAGATGGAAACAACTCATCCCTTTTTTTAATCTTTAGTTTCACAATCAAATTATATAATACTGATCATCACTCATACCTTAAAACTTTTAAAGGCTGGCAATGGAAAACATGTATAAGACACGATAAGACATGTTAACTAAAAAATACACTATAAGATTTTTTACTTTTTACTAAATAATTAGAATTAAGAGGCAAAGATCATTTATTTCTCTTTTTTGGTACATAAAACTGTGTTATAAACATGAGATATAAAGTAGTTAAATGAGTCGTGTTCATGTTTAGATCTTGATTTGTTCACATCGTCAGAGACCTGTTAAACCTTAAGTGATGGTCATTACTCATTATAGATGAAACAAATCCTGACCTAGATCACGAGTCTTCCCTCCTGGACTTGTTTACAATGGACTCCTATACAAACTTGGGCTCAAGATTCAATACACGCATGTGAAATTGTGAAGTGTGAACACTTCACTAAAAAAATGTATAGGAAAGCATGGGCCAAATTTGTGTTGTCTTTGAGCTTTGAACCCGTCAGGTCAAACCTAACCCGATGGTATCGAGTCAGCCTCAAACTTATCAATTATAAATTATAATTTTTTTGAAAAGTTTAGTTAAGTAGAAATCCATGAACAACCCTAACCTAATGGTTCCAAGTTCGAATCCCTATCTACACACCGGTGTCCTCCTTGCCTAAGCTCAAACCGTCAAGGGAAATTTTTTTTGCGGTATGCATGGATCGAACCTGTAACATACCCACATGATGGAAACCCCTAAAGGAAAACTCATCCTACCTCAAACCAGCTGGGCTGAAGATCATTGGCAATTATAAATCGCCATTTTTTTCGGACACCACAAATTAGTATCGGGACACCTCTCACTCTCTATATCTCTGTAGAAAGAGAAAGGTGTACCAATGTTTTTTTTTCTGAATGGCCAAGGACATCCCATCATCCTCCTCCCGAGTTATATCTCCAAGCACCCCGGGTGCTATAACTCTCACGGCCCAAAGTCAATAATCGCAAAAGTGGTGAGAATCGAATCGAGGACCTTACGAACAGGAACACACACAAGCATGTTAAACCCTCCCACCTCCGACCAGCTGGGTTAGCATCATTGGAAAGTGAGATATGATAAAATGGTCATTCATACAATAGACTTGAGTAGGGCTGCAAACGAACTGAACTTTCAGCGAACAGTTCATGAACCGTTTGATGGTAAATCCGTTTGTGTTCTTTTAGTTAAACATACGGACATTGTGACACCCGGCATGTTCGGCTTAAACATAATAGTAACATCTAAGTCTACCTTAGCGAGAAACGTTTATAAACAAACTTAACTGGGTTAGTTGAGTCGGGTCAGATTAGGATTGTCCAGGGTTCAATGATCTGGAGGATCATTGGGAGTCATTTTGGGGAATACACTAGTACCGGGTTCCGTTGTTGGTGACATTACATGAACTAATTAAGTATATGTGTAGATTATGGGTCGTGTGGTGGATTGTATACTTATACTTGCTTAAACGATGTACAAATGATTATACGTGCCTAAATATGCTAAACATAGACTAGGGGTGCATGCTTATGTGTTAAGATGTGTTAGAATGCGTTAAACACGACAAACTGGGAAAAGGTTAACATGTGTTAAAAAGTGCTGTTGACATGTGTTAAAAAGGTGCTGATGACCTGAATGTGGAAATAGTGGGCGAACGTGGAAATGGAACTTGAAAAATGGGCGAACGTAGAAACAAAGTGGGCGAATGTGGAAAAGTTCCACATTCGACCATTACAAATGGGCGAATGTGGAAAAGTTCCACATTCGACCACATAAAAGGGGCGAACCTGGACTGGGTATAAATACCATCCTTAGCCATTTTTCACCATTTCACAAACCCTAAACGCCTCCAAACACTCTCTATCAGCTATTATCATTGGGGAAGGAGTTTTTGAGCTTGTTTTTCATAACCTAACTCTCTAAATCATTACAAGTGAAAATCTAAGGTGTGTTCTTCATTTTAAATCCTTTTTAAACAATTTTAACTTGTTTTCATCTAAACCCCAAGGGTCCAGATCTGATATCAACATGTTTTATGGGTAAAAACCTTCCTAATATCTTTCTAAATAAAACCTATTCATAAACAATGAGTTTTCATACAATTTAACATGTGTTTATGTGGTATTAAGCATTGTTTGATGATTACTTGGTATGTAGATGACATGACTACAACCTAGGGCTGTTATTAATAGAGAGTTATGATGGAAACATGTTACAATTGATTGTTGATGGTGTTTTGTCGATTAAAGGGGTTTTTAGTTAGATTTAGGGCTTGTTTTTGGATGGTAATGATAGAGTTATGATAGGGGTTTCTTGTTCATAATGATTTAAGTATGATGAGCTAATGATTGATTAAATTCAGAAAGTTTCCTAATTGGGTAATAATTTCATGCATGATGATGTGACATCTCCATAATTTACTATTTTAGGAAACTTGTAAAAACGGATAGATTTTGGGGTAAAATCGGTAGGGTTTCGTAGGAATATGTTAATGATGCTTGACTGCTGTAGTTCATGATGTTTCGTGATGTTTTCGGATGTTTTCGACGCGTTTTTGGGAAAATCTAACAGCAGGGGCGAACCTGGAATACCTTCGACCAGTCTAACGGTCGAAGGTGGACTTCCAAGGGTCGAACCTGGAACTGAGGGGGCGAAGGTGGAAGAAAAGGGGCGAAGGTGGAAGAAAAGGGGCGAAGGTGGGAGTTTAAAGCCACCTTCGACCACTCAAAGCCACGTTCGGCCCTACGTTAACATAAATGAGATTTTGATACGAACTAAGTGTTTTATGCTTGAAACTTATGTGTTAAACTTATGTGCATGACTAATTGATGTAATGGGTCACCAACGGGATGTCGGGTCGGTCTGGGATGTCCGGTTAACGTTTAAACACACTTTTTAACATACGTAGTCAAGATCTGGACAATCGGGGACTAGTTAGCCTTCGGGTTAATAGTCATTACACTTATGTAAACTCATTGATAGGTTGTCAGTAGTTGGGATTATCATTCACGTGTTGGAATTCTAGTTACCAGAGGACGCACTTTAAGGTGAGTTTCACGGCCCCACTCTTTTACTGGTTTTACAATTTCGGGGAGAAAACATGCTGTGTTCTTTAAACGTGTGTCAAATGTGTTTTTCCTAAAAGGCGTGACAACTATGTTTTGGGTATTCATGTATTCACTACGTTTTGGGAGTGTTCATTTGGGTTCAAGGTATTCATTTATGTTCCGTATTATATGGCCTATGTTGTGGCAGTTCGTTAGCCGGGGTGCGGTAGTTCGTTAGCCTCTATGTGGTAGTTCGTTAGCTATGTTATAGTAGTTCGTTGGCCATGGGATGGTAGTTCGTTAGCTATGGTAAAGCAGTTCGTTGACCATGGGATGGTAGTTCGTTAACTTCGGTGGGCGATAGTTCGTTTGGGAGGTTCGTTATGAAGTTCAAACATTTAACGAGTGTTTTCATCGGTCGGTAGTATCATGTTGGTCTTTCAAAAGTTCGTGAAACGTTTTACTTAAAAACCTGTGAACTCACCGGCATTATTTGCTGACGTTTTTAGCATGTTTGTCTCAGGTCGCTAAGGTAGCAGCTGTCGATAGGCGCACGCAGTCTCACGGCGTCTAGGAATCATATGCACGTTTTGTTAAACATTTCAGACTTTATATTTCATTTTGAGTTGTAATACATATTATGCTTCCGCTGTGTTGGAACAGTTTGAACCTTAATGGTTTACTTATGTCAGTTTTACGTATCATATAGTGTTGTTTATTGTGACCGTTGACTTGGATCCTGGTGTGTCACGCGCCTCGCGGTAAAACTCCGCAGTGGTAATTTGAGGGTGTGACAGACATGAACAAAGGCCACGTTTGTTCGTTTTACGTTCGTGAACGTTTGGTAACGTGTTCGTTTATGTTCGATAGTTTAATGGAGTTTTTAATTTTTATAATTATATTTTATATTCTTTAATTTTTATTTATTTTACCCAAATAAATAATTTATGTGAGGAAAGTATATGGCAAACCTTACTTTTAGTATAATCATTAAACAAATAATTAACCAGGACTTCAATTTTAAACAAATAACTAATGAAGACTTCAAGTTTAAGATGAGAGTTTAGTTTTTTTGAGACAATTACTTTATTATGTTTATCAACATTATGTTAGGTACTAAGTAGCCAATGATCTCCAGCCCAGCTGGTTTGAGGTGGGAAGTTTACCTCCTTGGAGGGTTCCTGTCCGGGTTTGGTCTCAGGTTTGAATCTCACGCTCCACCGAAAAAATAATCGCTTTGGTTTGAAAGGAAAAACCCATGTGGTGCTATGAGATTCGATCCTGGGTAGTGGTTGCTTTGCAACACAAGATTTACCGTTGAAACACTACTCTAAAAAATGTTAGGTACTAAGTATGTTTGTATAACTAAGTTATATTATGGTTGGATCTTGTTAACTTTTTAATATATGTGAATTCGATCTTATACGAAAGTTAATATATGTACGTATTGTTTCCGTTCATGAACACTTCTTTGTGTTATTGAACACTTGTTTGTGTTCATTAATGTTCGTTTATGTTCATGTGATTTATGAACAAAATTAACAAATAAACACGAACATAAGTGTTTTCTTAACAAACGAATACGAACAAGACCTTGTTCGTATTTGTTCGGTTCGTTTCCAGCACTAGACTTGAGAGATCAATGTTTTTAAAAGTAAATGATATAAAGTCACAGGTTTGACAAAATAGTGTTTTGCATCGAGTAACACTTGCTTGAACGCGAAGGCATGTCTAGATGGACCAATGGTCGGCACCACTTCTTGCCCCTTCTCCGCATTATTTGGACCATATTACCCTCATTTAAAATATATTTTTTTATACTATATTTGATTTTGTAAATATTAATTATTTTGTAACTAGACAATAGTACAATACCTAAGATATATATAAATACATATTCTTCCATAAATGCAACTCTCGACTTTGTTACTACTCGGTCTTTATTCACTCTCTTATTACTCTCCTCACCTCTCCATGCCCCCTCCTCCTCGGTCTTTATTCGCCCTCCACCGTCACCACCACCCGCTATGGTAGCCATAATTTCACGATCACACGCTACTCTATTCGCTCTAATCGCCCTCTCATTCTTCCTCTTATGGTGCACCACTACAACCACCTTTGTTCTTTGGAAGGCACAACCAATTGTAACCACCATTGGAGTTGTAAAACAAGGACAAGAGGACACACGTGACCAATCACTATCAACACGTCGAGCATTGATAAACAGGAACACATTGGCACCATCTTATACAGAATTTGACTTCGCGCCATTCGTTCATGGACATCTACACCACCATCACCATCATCTTCATCACCGGCATCCGGATGAAGGATCAGAAATCGATCCGCGATATGGAGTCGAGAAGCGGCGTGTCCCCACAGGTCCAAACCCATTGCACCACTGAGAGGTTTCTTGGACCATACTTGATAATTGATATACGTAGTTGTATATATGTTGTTTATTAGAAAAAAAAAAATACTCTAATGAGTACAATATTATAACGGGATTTTATTATAATTACATTTTTTTTCAACGTTCCTCTTGATCATTCTTACAATTTTAGTCATATAATATCCATTTTCATTCTTTCTAATTTCCATTATATGGCTTTTTTTAGTTATAAAAAAATAAGGGTACCCTAGTCGTTCTCATGATTCTCTAGTCGTCATTTTAAATGTAATGTTAGTTGGCGTGTTGGACTGAGTGGATGAAAAATCCATTTTGAATATGTAATTGTTTTTGGTTTTCCCCGTGTTAGACTATCCGTTGTGAAAGCACGAGCGGGATTACGCAAACGGAGTTTTTGCACCAGTGTTCACCTCTAGCCACAACATCCCCACGCGAACCCAGCGCGAGCGAGCACAAGCGACGGTGGTCGCGTGGGCTAACGGGAGAAACTGACATTTGGTCGCGCCGATGCTCACCTCCGACTACAACGGGGTCAAGTGATCGGGTTAGTTGAGAGTCACGTTAGTGGCTTGTGCCCGGTCGCTTGCAGCTCCACAACGGACGGTATTAGTGTTTTGCTAACCGGATGTTTCGTTTCTATAAAGTTTGCCGTTCAACAAAAAAAATAGGGTTTTACTAAAATCTAGCACCCATATTTTAATTATAATAAAATTAGGTTATTAGGTGTACTAGTTTTTTAATAGTAATAATATAATCATACTAATCTGCAAGTAATGATGTATAGAATCCATAAAATCTAGCTTTTAGATGATCTATCTGATTAAAAATGAAGTTATATATGATATAGGAGTTAGACTTTTAATATATTACGGTTTTCTATATTATTATACCTTTTAGAACAGCTCTGTATATTATTATCTATGAGTAGCACTTGGTACAATGGAAGAGTGAATGTGACGGCAAGGCGTCTCCATGTTAAATTACTTATTTTCTTTTAGTTTATTATCAAGAACCATTTACTAACAGGTCTAACTTTGATAATTTTGAAAAGAAAAATTATCTTAATTACCTTTTTCTATTGATTCGGTCATATCGACAAAGTTATCAAACGGTGAAAATGAACTTTTCTTCGCCATTTGTGTGTTTTAGTTAAATTTTAATATAATTACAACAGAATCATAATTAGGTAGCCCATAATTTAACTTTTGTAATCAAATAATTTTATTGAAAAATAGAAATCAAGAAACTAATTTCTTTGCACTATGCTATAGAAAAAGAACATCATTGTATGTTTAAGAGATGCCACCTCATCTTAATAATAAGTTTTTTTTTTTATTAATAGACTAAGAGAGTGTTTGGGATTGAGTTTGGAAATGTAAAAGTGTTTTTGGTTAGAAGTGTTTATTGGTTTATGACTTTTTGAAAAAGAGTTTTAAAAAAAGTGTTTGGATTAGCTTTTGTGATGAGAAACGTCAAAAAGTTAATAGATTGTCTTTTTTTTAAGTGTTTCGCTTAACTTATTGTAAATATTGGTTGTATGGGTGGTAGATTTGTAATTTTTTTTCCAAAAGTCAAAAGTCAAAAGCCAAAAACAGGATTTCTAACTTCTCAAAAACAGTTTTTCCACCCTTAAAAGCCAAAAGTCAAAACAGAAAGTGATTTTGGGTTACACAAACAACTTATTGACTTATTAGCTTCTTGAAAAAGCAAATAAATCAATAAGTTGTTTTGAAACTCAATCCCAAACACCCTCTAAAAATAATTTCAACACGAACAAAGAAAACTAACGATATAGGTTGATCACAGTTATCCAAACAATATTCTTAAACACACTACAATTTAATTTCCATATATTCAATTTTATTGGGTAATTGTAATTTGGGTTGGGTGTTATAAGGATAATCCATCTACATAGCATCTTGCTAATAGATGATTTTGTACATATTGGTTATGGAATAAAAGTTGTTTGCCATTCAAAAAAAATATATTCAATTTTATTCTAGAACTATTTGTGTAATACATACATTTCAAAAAAGCTTATTGGGATACAACCTTTTTATTTTTTGAAAAAAAAAAAAAAAAAAAAAAAAAGAAGCTGTTACAATCATTATTAGAAAAAGGGTGAAGTGGGTGTTGACTTATGAAAATTGACTTAATAAAAAAGGCATAACATAAAATGGATCCATCGGCTTGTAAATAACTACATAACAACGGGTCGGTGGATGTGGTTAGAAAATAGAATCCACAAGTGGCCCATCAAGTAGCATGGTTAAAGTGGTGTTTGGATCAACATGGTTGTTTATGACTAGTTGTGGAGAGGTTAGCCATCATTGACTTTTGTTGTAACTTTGTTTAGTGAAAGGTAAGTGAGTGGGTGGGTAACACTAGCTAGCAAGTGGGCATAAATCTCATTCTACATTATAATAATTGCTTTTACTGTACCTACATATTATTACTCTACCACAAACCCATTAAGCACCGCTCCATTTGTTATCATGATGTATCTTATCATACGAGGCATATTCGACACTTTAGTAGACTTTTATTTTATATGTTGTAAGAGATGGTTATTAGAGATTAAAGAAATTCAAACCAAAGAAGTAACAAGCTTGTGGTTGTGAAGTTGAACGTGTATTATGACCAATAGCGCGAACGCGTATTTGGTTGTGAAGTAGATCGTGTGTTCCTCAAAACTTCAAGATACATCATAGAGAAACAAATATCTTCTAATCAATCTACATGTGCCATCAACAATAAAATACATTCATACATGAAAAAGAAGTGAATGAAACACATTATAATGATTTTATTTATATTCAACTAAATCTTAACATAGCTCTAAAACGAAAAAAAATAGAGATGGCATTACATTTTTTATATAGTGGATAAAACATAAAAAAGGAGTCATTAAGTGACTAATGGAATTTTGATCTATTTTCTTAACCGACACACATGGCGAAGCATGGAAGGTTTGCTCTAATTATACGAAATAAAACTACTTGATAGTAACCACTTAGATGCACTATCACTCAAGTAAGTCGTTTTTTTTTAACAACAAACTTTTTTTAACACCCTTAATTATATCTTTACTTTACACTACTTACAAGAATTCAAACCAGCAGCCTTCCCTTTATAAGGAAACACCATACCACTAGATCAATAGTAACAGATTGAAACAATAACCTCCCATTTATAAGGGAGCATCATATCATAGTATACTTTTTTTTTTTTTAAAAGGCGAACTTCATTAAAACACACAAACAAAACGGAGGGCGTCTCCAAGACGGAGAGGCCCCAACACCAAGAAACGTTACATTACATCAAAAGAAAAATTCTTCCAACCTAACCAACCCACTGAACAATTTTTGTACCTACTAGAAAACCAAAGGAAGCTCATGGCTTTTATATCCGCTACAATATCAACAACCGTCCGCCTTTCTTGCTTAAAAATACTCTCGTTCCTAGCCCTCCATATCCTCCAGCAAGAGATAACCATCACCCCATAAAGCGCCAGCTTTTTCACCTTAGGCCAAGAAGAGGTATGTTCCATACGAAGAATATCCGCCACTGAGAAGAAAAAGAAACACGGGAGACCAACCCATCTGGCAATAGCGATCCAAACCCCCGAAGCAACAGAACAAGCCGAGAATAAGTGATCCACGGTCTCCTCACCCTCCTCACAAAAACTACATAAGCCATCACCGCAGTTGACGTTTCTTCTTAACAGAGCCGTTTTTGTAGGGATCCTGTCCATAAGCATTCTCCACATGAAAACATTGCATTTACTCGGAATCCATTTACACCACGTGTAAACCTCTTGGTCTATATACGTCCTACCACTATCAATCCAATTCTTGACATCCGAAACCGAAAAACCGTGAGAATCATTAGTATCCCAGCACCATTTATCAGCGACTTCACTAAGTTGAGTACCAGCGATCATACTCGAACAATCCTGCAGCTGATTAACCTCCATATCCGTAACCGGCGCATGTCTCCAGTTCCACTGAATGTTGCCACCCGTACTAACCCCCATAATTCTATCACCAACAACGCAAGATTTCTCCCGCTCAATTCGGAATAGGTCTGGAAAAAGAGTTTTTAAAGGCTCCCGAGAAATCCAAGGGTCTGTCCAAAATCTAATCGAAGTGCCATTCCCAACCCTTCCCCTGATCATACCCAGACTGCTTACGTTACCCACTTTTAACTTGGAACCACTTTTCACTATTTTAGTCCATGTCCCCACGAATGTAGAACTGTGCGGATAAATCTCCCATTTCCTGTTGGACCCATGGATGGCGTCTACCACCCTTCTCCACAGGGCATTACCCTCTTGCTTATATCTCCATAACCACGTGACCAGAAACGCAGTGTTACAGTCCTCAAGCTTTCGAAGACCTAAACCACCTTTTTTTAATGGTCTAGTAACTTTGTCCCAACCCACCCAATGAAGTTTCTTCACATCACCATTGCCTCCCCATAAAAACTGTCTAACCAACCCTTCCAATTTATTTACTACCCCAACTGGCGCTTTAAACATGGAGAAATAATAGGACGGAAGACTTTGCAAAACAGATTTAATTAGCGTCAACCTCCCGCCAATAGACAAGGCGGTAGATTTCCATCTAGATAATCTGGTCTTAAAAACTTTTACAACCGGGTCCCAGTTATTAATTCTAGACATATTAGCCCCCACCATAATACCAAGATAAGTAAAAGGAGTTGTACCTGAACGACAACCCAACCCTCGAGCCTTATCTTCATTCGCTACAGTATCCACACCCACGCCATACAAGGTAGACTTATTCAAATTAATTCGTAAGCCAGAGCATATATGAAAAATACGAAGCATGCGTCTGAGGCTAAAAAAATTACTTTCTGACCAATCACCCATCACCATAGCATCGTCTGCATAGAGAAGATGAGAAATGACCGGACCACCCCTAGGGAGCACCACCCCCTGAAACGACCCAATGCTACAAGCTTTTTTAATGATACCAGAGAGGGCCTCCATAACCATGATAAATAGAAAAGGCGAAATGGGATCCCCTTGTCTAATACCCTTGCCACAACCAAATTCAAAAGTCGGGGACCCATTAACCAGAACGGAAGACCGCGCCGAGCCCAGAATACCACGAATCCATCTACACCATAAAACCGGAAAATCCATCTGTCTCATAACTGAAATCAGAAAATCCCAGTTAACATTATCATAGGCTTTTTCGAAGTCTATTTTAAACATAAACATCTCCTTCCCGCTTCTTTTCGACCACGACATAACTTCACTTATAACCAGGGGACTATCCAGAATATAACGACCAGCAACGAAAGCCGATTGAGTTTCATTGATGACACTGTCCATAACCATCTTCAATCTATTAGCCAGGACCTTGGATATTAGTTTGCTCACCACCCCTATCAGGTTTATCGGCCGATACTCCCCTAGACACGTAGGATCCTTAACTTTTGGCACTAAAGTAATAAAAGACGAGGCCACATGACAGCTAATATTACCAGTAGCCGCAAAATGGTTCAAAATTTCTACAAAATCAGGCGCAAATAGATCCCAATACCTCTTCACAAAACGGAAATTAAATCCGTCAGGGCCTGGGGCTTTGTCGCTCCCACACTGAAACACCGCCTCCTTAATTTCCGCCTCTAAAAACGGACTAATTAACTGGTTCGCCTCTACCTGGCTAATTTTCTTCAGACCGTAACAAGTAAGCGATGGCCTGACAGGCATGTCTTCCACAAATTTAGCTCGAAAAAAATTAAACACCTCTTTTTTAATCAACTTTGGCTTAGTAACCCATTCTCCATTCACCATCAACCCCGTAATAGCGTTAGCCACCCTCCTAGTGTTTATCGAACCGTGAAAAAAGCGGGTGTTCTCATCCCCCTCTTTAGCCCAATGAACTCTAGATCTTTGCCTCAAATCTTTCACTTTTAAAAAGTCCAGCTTTTTCAATCTCGCTCTAGCCTCTTCCAATATCCAAGATTCTTCTTCCAGTAAATCCCTCCCCTCCAAAATACCCTCCAAATCTCTAACTTCATTATTCAAGCAATTCACCTCCTCCATCTCTTCGCACATCATTTTCTCTTTCCAAACTTTAATCTTTTGCCTCAACATCTTAAATTTGGCCATAATTCTCACGTACGGATCACCATGAAAGTCCGCATTCGTTAACACCTCATTAACCAAACCATCAAAACCCTCCCTTTGTAACCACGAGTTGAAGAACCTGAAAGGTTTTGCTCCAAAGTTCTTAGAAACAACTTTCAAAAGAATAGGAAAATGATCCGAACCTTTCCGATCCAACACCCGGTACTCCGCATTGTGCCACTCGTTAAGAAACTCCCAGTCAATGAAAATTCTATCCAAGCGACTCATCTTATTTCCCACCATGTATGTAAATTTACGGCCTTTAAGAGCAAACTCGTGCAATCCCACTTCATCCACAAAGTCGTTGAACTCACTAGACTCCACAGGATTAAAATACGAATTGCGTCTGTCCTCTTTATCTCTTACACTATTAAAGTCGCCCCCCACGATCCACAGACCAGCATCAACATTAACCAGGGATCTCAATCTTTCCCAAACCAATCACTTGTCCACTAATCTTTGCGGGCAATATACATTAACTATAGTCACTCTCCTGCCATCATCTTTAAGAATACCCGAAACAAGCAGAATATTTCTTTCTGCAATAACCGAGTCCTTCAAGAAAACCTTCGGGTTCCACATCGAAATTAAGCCGCCTGACCTACCCGACGCATCCACATGAGCAAACTCAACGTCCCCATTACCCCAGAATCGGTTAACTAGAACACTCTCCAGAGACTCAAACTGAGTTTCTTGGAGCATAATACAACTAACCTCGTTTTCCACTTTAAGCTTCCTACACCATGAGCTTTTAACTTCCGAACCTAGTCCTCTGACATTCCAGGATAATACATTCATTGGTCCACAAGTTGAGAACCTTCTTCCTGAATCGCCTTAGACACCGACGCATCATACTTCTCGAACTCTTCCACGCCTAACTCTTTACCAAAAGAAATAGTCTCAACAGTCTCCATTTGAACATCCTCATTAACGCCACTGTCCAGAACTCTTGAAGCCGCGTCGACAGCTCCATTCAAGTCAGGAGTGATGAAATCAATAGGATCTTTCTGCCCCACAGTACCATGCACGATCCTAGCCTCCTCACTGTTCACCGTGTAAATAAATCTATCAATATCGAAGATATCCTCTCCGTCTCGAGCCCTTTTCTTTGGTCTATCATGTCCCAACGACGATGGCGATTTTTGCGATCTTACTTTCTTCCTATAACCCTTCCTCTTAGATGTTCTTGAACAGGACCCTAGATCATTCCTTTCACTCATATCAAACCCACCCTCGGCTTCCACCCCACCCTGATTATTCATCTCAGCCACATTATTTTCCTTTACTGGACTCACACAAACCGCATCCGTCTTCTCCTGCACAACAGGTTCTGCAACATTAATCGACCCAATGTCAACACTACCCTCCACCTCCGCATCACTTACCACATTAAGATTGACATCGACATCATACTCATCGTCTAACGCCTCTAAACATTCAGGTTCCCAGTCCCCCAGCTCCTCTTCAACTAACACCGAAAAGATAAGATCTTTCCACTTAACACTCACCCAATCATTGATGCGTCGATCTTGTTCACAAATAATACCCATTAAGACATACGACAAGTCATTCACAGACGCATCAATCTCCGCCGACTGAGCCACCGTACCAAACAACCTACCAATGTCATCCAGCACCTGTCTCTCGTATAAACATAACGTAATCCAATTACTTTAACCCAAGCGATGCGTTCTTTAGGGAGTAGTTGACCCTCCCACTTCTCCAAGCTACTAAAACAAACCTTCCACACGTCACGAGCACGTAAAAATTCATCCATGCACAACATAGACTCGAAGACCAACATAACCCACAAGCCCCCAAGGTATCTAATCCGAACCTTTGGCTGACCAACCAAGAAAAGCCATACCCTCAACTTTCCTAGCTTTTTGATGTCTTCAACCCTTCCCACTAGTTCACAACCCACCCCCATAGCAGCACCTTGAAAGTTACTATCAATGACGACTTCCAAGGTATTACTACGCTGATCCGTTTCAACATTCATAAGCGTATCCCTAAACGATCTCCCAACTCCTCCGCCCCCTTTACCAACTGCCACGTTCTCCACTATTTTTTCAGTCTCAACCTCCATGTTATCCCCATTAGGTTTACCATTATCATTCTTCACCGGTGTCCATCGTTTACCCCCCTTCCAATTCTTTTTCTCCCCATCCACAAAACGAGCAAGAGCAATAAAAAGCTTGTATGACCCAATCCAAACATCTTTCAACTCATTCTCTAATGCCAAAGGATCCCGAACATTAACAAAAGAAACGAAACCAAATCGCTTACCCAGTTTGTCGTATTTTCTTGCAATATAAGTGTTCTGAATCAAACCATAGCCCTTCAACGTATCCACCAGATCCAAAGAAGAACACCCTCCCGGCAAGTTAGACACAAAAAACTTGGTGATTTCAACCTCCTTCTGTTTCGATACCTCTCCTTGTTGCCCCCGAGACCCTTTCCTTGTTGGAGCGTCATACCACGTATCTACCTTGTACCTTTCCCTAGCCGCCATGTTGATTGAAGAAGAAGAAAACCAGTCCGCCGTCACAATCGCCTCCGACAATCACAGAGCTCCTAGGGTTATTTTATCTCTTTTTATATCATAGTATACTTATATGAGTTTATTAATCATTGGTTCTTAGAGGTAACCCCTAAGCAATAGGATTCCAAAAAGGCAAGAGGGCATGACCCATGGAAGTAGGGTCTAATGGGCAATAGCCCTAGGCGAAGTCAAGGTGCATAGCCCCTGACTAGTATTATATATACATACAATTAGTAAATTGGGTCTCCGCTAAAAATCATCACTCTTTCCCATTACTTGGCACCATTTTACAAATTATATACATACAATTAGTAACTTGGGCCACCTCTAAAAGTCACAACTCTTTCCCATCACTTGACACCATTTCACAAATTAATTAATAATTATCAACATGAATCTCACTCAAGAGTCACCACTTTTTCCTTATCTCTTGGCACCATTTCACAAATTAATTTTAAATATAAGTCTCCTCCAAAAGTCACAACTTAATTACTAACATTACATCTTTTTGCAAAATCATAATTAAACTTCCTTTTTTTTCCTCTTCATCTTTAGATGTCCTCTTAAATCAACAACTACTGCCACCGACCCAGAATCGCCAAACCTTTTACAATTTTGATTCCAAGAAAAAGTGATTTCAATGCATTTTGATTACAACGAATAATTTTGATTCCCCCCCCCCCCCCATGAACTTTTGCCCCCTATGTTCTTCAGTTTTTATCAGAAAATCTTATTGTGATGTTTCTTTTTTGTTTAAATCGAAGATCAACGATAATGTTTTGTTTTTCCTTTTGAATATATCAATTGAAAAAAATTGTTCTTGCTTATTTATGATTGCGAATTTTGATATCAAAGATGTTGAAGGCTTGCGATTTGAACACAGGGACCTGTTCGGTAAAGGAATTCCTTCAAAATTTGATTAATCGTGATACAAAATGGGTAGATTTCAAAGAACAGGAAGGGGACGTGTTTCCATGACAGAATTATGAGTCATTCGGGAGTAAAAGCCTGCAACATAACTCTGTTCCTCAATTAACTGCATAGGATAAAACAATTAATGGTTTCATGCAATATTATGATAATTTATTTCTATTGATCAATGGGAGAAAAATGAAATAAAACAATTACGAATCCTCCTCATCGTTATCTAATTTAATATTTGTCCACCATCTCCATTGTTATTGCCTAAGTCATTGTTTATGCCGCTTCCGGGATGTTGGTTACGATTCTAGGATATCATAAATTTAATAACAGCTGCGAAATTTGGAAGGAATCATGAACATGAGGGAAAGACGACCCATGTTACTTCATGTATTACTTAAGTCCCATTAGACTTGGTCTATTTGTTCAAACTTAACATCCCGCTGTAACGCGCGGGTTGGCGTCAACTCGTTGAGCTTTATTTTGCAACCTGGTGATACAACCCAGGCCCATCAGAGTCATGACTCGGCCCAGGCAGGAAGGTCCAAGAGGGACATCAAGAAGCCTGCTCGTTTTGCAAATTAATTCATAATTATTATTTCAGTATTTCTTGTTTATTTCTTTGAGTATTGACTAAGTTTAGAGGTAGTTATACATGATTCTCTTAGTGGAGATCATGGCCTAAGAATAAGGGGTATGACATGGTGTACATGCCTTAGTGGGATGGTGGACATGTAACCTCATTTGTTATTTAAGTTGCTTAGAGTTAATGAAAAATTCAGAAAATTTTTTCACAAAAAATGTCTTTTCTTAATCTTGTTTTCTAGAGCTTGATCCACTCAAGGATTACCCTATCATTGGTGCTTTCATTCACCAACTCACCTTCCATGGCACCCCGCAAAGACTCCACATCCGATGACACACAACCATCCCTAGCCGATCTCCTGCAACAACTTATTACTAATTCTGCAGCCGCATCGACCCACCAATCAAACCAACTCCAAAATTTGATCGACGAAACTCGTACACTCTACACCAAATTCGACCTTCAAGCTAATATGTTAACCACTATGTCCGATAAATTAACTTCCGAAACCTCTCCGGGTAACAAACAGAAATCACCCTTCTCTTCTGCCGGATCGCTATCGTCCTCCAATCCACCAAATTCTTCCCATACACTCAAAATTTCCCTACCGTTATTTGATGGAACCAACCCACTAGGTTGGATTTTCCAAGCCAATTTTTTTTCATACTATTAAACGCCAATTAATGAACGTGTTTTGTTGGTCGTTTTCTACTTTATTGGCAACGCACTCGCATGGTATCAAAATCTCGCTAACAACGACTTACTTCCATCTTGGACGGACTTCAAACGAGAAGTCGAACGACGTTTTGGTCCTTCAGCTTTCGAGGATCACGAGGCTGCCCTTTTTAAACTCACTCAAACCACCTCGGTCACGGCATATCTCACCAACTTCGAACGCATAAGCAATCGTGTTTCGGGTCTCACCCAACAAGTACTACGAAGTTGCTTTATTTCGGGTCTAAAACCGGACATACGGAATGAATTAGCAGTCCTCCGACCCACCACTTTGTACGAAGCTATTGGCTTAGCCAAAGCGGTCGAAGACAAAGTATCTCAATCGATCAAATCCACTTCCACAAAATTTACTTACCACTCAAAAACCTCGGCTACCATTTCAAACACATCCCTTAACCCTTCACAACAAACTGCAACCACTTTCCCTACTTCATTGCCTTCACTTTTGCCTACACCATACAAACAAATAACAACCTTACCTTTCACAAAGCTTTCTGCTTCTGCACTCCAACAAAGAAAAAAAGAAGGTCTTTGTTTTAACTGTCCAGAGAGGTACTTTCCAGGCCATAAGTGCTCCCCACCGCAATTCCTACTCATCGTGGACAACGACGATAGGGAAGACACCACCGAATCAGAAACCATTCAAGCCGAACCCATGCCAAACCCGGACCCGAACCAACCACAGCTTATGTCCCTGTCCGAAGCAGCCTATTTCGGCTTAACAGCCCCACAAACGCTTCGCGCCACAGGTTACATTAATGGTCATCCAGTTACCGTGCTTATCGATTGCGGTAGCACGCATAACATTGTCAAACCACGCATCGCTAAACTCCTACAACTCACCATCACACCCATTTCGCAATTCAACGTCATGGTTGGCAATGGCGAATGCATTCAATGTGAAGGTTTTTGCCCATTGGTTAGTTCATAAGTCCAACGAGCCGCCTTCCAAAGCCCATTCTACATCTTACCAGTTGAGGGAACCAACATCGTTTTGGGAGTCACGTGGTTAGCATCACTTGGCCGCCTTTCGGCCGACTTTTCCATTCCAGAAATCCCATTCCTTCGAAATGGGATAAACCACACCATCCGAGGCGAATCAATGAGTAGCTGGCCACCCTTTTACGCCACAATTCGGTTACATTTTGTAACACCCCAACCGATGGCGGAAACATCGAGGTGTAACGTAGTGACGATTGTTCAATAGCTCATGGACTAAAAGTGTAAATATTGATACATTGATTGAATAATTTATTACATGAGAAAACAAAGGTACAATGATTCAAACTAACTATTTAAACTGAAATACAATGAATCAAAATCTAAATATGAATCCAAAAGCTTAAAAGTGATCTCATAACAACCTTAAACATGTACGAAAATAATTTTTGTCAATACAAAATGTATCGGCGAGCATACCCTGTTTGAATATATATAGTAGGAAAAGAGTTTCGCAATTCACGTGTTGTATACTGTTTGCAATTATGTAATAAGTAATATCCGTTCAAAATCAACCCTAAGAAACAAGTATCAAGAATCAAGAATCAAACCATTTTTTAGTAATATGAATCACAAGACAATGACCAAGGTCTCTCAATAGAGTCACAAGGGGTATATACCATAGTACTATTCATTGAAATGCTAGGCCCTCAAAGGTTAATGATTTTGACAAGTCATAGACACACAAATTAACATAAAGCAAACACACATGAGAATTGCATTTAGTGAAAGAATAACATTTAGTCATAGTGTACATGAATAGCCCCAAAAGAGTAAAACATGAAAAAGGGAAAGATATACTCACAGTTTGCGAAAGCGATCAAAATCCAACTTAAGTGGTTGTGAGCTAAGTAATGGGAATTCCGAGGAATTCAACCTATAATGTATAAGAGTACTAATAAGGAAATGTCTAAGAGTCTAAAGTATCTAGGGTCTAAGGCATTATGGTTTGCTAAGTCGATTTGGGGAATTAAAGTTTTTATGATAAGTCAAATTACTATAAAAGCTGTATAAAAATAATATACCAAAGTTTGTAAATATAGTTTAGGTAATACAATTATTACCAATTGAATATTTAGATAAAAATATGTTTGGGTAATTAAGACAAAGTAATTTAATTAATTTCTTTCACTAAGTTATTGTAAATAAATACAATAATCATAAATGTTTAAATAAATAATTATGAGTCACACCATGATCCAACCAATGGTAATTAAGATTTTCAAACATAGAATTATTTCTATTTTATAAGAAAAGTATTTATAAAATAGATATTTAATAGTATAAATAAAAAAATAATTAATTATGTCTAATTAAACATAAATAAGACTAATAATTCAAGACATGATCCAAAAATACTATTTTTATAGAAAATATATACTTTCTGATGTAAAGTAATGAAAATAATTTATCCATAATTTTTATAAACTTATCTATATTTAAAACTGATTTAATGAGATTAAATCATGTTTAAATGATTAAAAATAGAAAATCAATAGAAATAAGTGTTTTCTGAACCAATAATTTTTATGTCAGTTCATAATGATGAGAAATAATTTTCCAAAAAGTTTGAGATTAAAATCATTAAAAATGAATTTTTAATCAATTAAATATGATTAAAACCAATTAAATAATAAAAATTATGAAAATAAAATATTTTCCAGAAATAAAAAATATGATAATTTTCTATGAGGTGTCAGGAAGCTATTTCTAAATTTTCATAATTTTTGGGTAAAAATTGGATTTATTATGAATATTTCAAGTTTAATGTGTTTATTTATTAATATATAGATATACAAAACAAAACTAAAAAAAAGAGTTAAAAGGGACGCGGGTGGTGGGATTCGAACCCACCCCCTTCTGTTTACATAACAAGCATAATACCACTACACCACAACTACTCTTTGTTGAATAACTTTGACAATAAAATTATATAAATCTTTATTAAGTTTCATCTTCTTCCCCAATTCCCCTTATGAAACCCTAACCCTAAGATAAAATATAATCAGCCCGAATCCTCACGTTATCAAACTGAATTCATAGGGCTTTCATAAGGGGGGATCTAACTAACAAAATGACATAAAAATAAAAGACTTACAACCACGATTTGAGGTTCGAATTTCAATGTGCAGGTCCAAAACATGGAAGCCGATTTTAGAGCTTTCAGGATACAATTATGCTAGGAATTTTGTGGGTTTAGAACATGAATGTGTGCAGAAAGATTTTGGCGTGGTCAATTTATATAATTGTTCGATCAAGAGAGCATTATGGACATTGCTTTAAATCCGGTCGGTTACACTTCATTAAGACCCGAATTAACTTGATTTACACACTTGTAACTGTCCGAACTCGTGAAGAATAATGAAAATACGTTTTAGGATCATTGAAAGAGTTGAAACGGACATTAAAAGGGTTGGATTGGAGTTCGCCGGAGACGAACTCCGGTGGCCGGAACTTGCCACGCCGGAAAGATGCAAGAAGCATAGGGAGGAGAGATTTCTGTTTTAAAACTTTGACGTATTGGCACAAATGGTCCCTCACTTCTTAACCTTGTAAGTTTTATCATATTTTAGTTAGTTTCTCCTTTATAAAAACTAACCAAGTTAGCTAACTTAACCCCAAATGTTTTTAAACTTTATGAAACTTTATAAAACTTGGAATTTTTATAAAATCCATTGCGTAGACGTTTCAAGATTCGTATTTGATTAAAACTTATACCCGATCCATAATGATAAAATTTTTGTTCGCTCTAAAATTAAATTTGAAAACGACGAATCTTACAGGGACTATGATGGAAATATTTGAAGGGCTATTATTGTCAATTAAATGAAAGACGAGGGTGACGGATGTCACACATTTCTCCACACCTTAACCCTCGAACCAAAACCTTCACCTCCTTCTGACTCACTACAACCATATGCGACCATACTGATCCCACCATAGCTTCCATTTTAACCCAATTCCAGACCCTATTCCAAGAACCACAACACCTTCCACCAAACTGTTTTCATGACCATCACATTCCCTTGTTAACCGAATCCACAACCATCAACGTCAAACCATACCGTTACCCACACTACCAAAAACAAGTTATGACACAACTTATTTCAGAAATGTTACACAATGGTGTGATTCAGCCAAGTCAAAGTCCGTTTTCATCACCGGTACTTTTAGTAAAAAAGGACGGATCATGGCGTTTTTTTGTAGACTATCGAGCTTTGAATGCAACAACGGTCCGTGATCGCTTCCCCATTCCCACAATCGACGAACTCCTCGATGAAATCCATGGAGCAACAATCTTTTCTAAAATCGATTTACGTTCGGGGTACCACCAAATCCGAGTTGCTCAACAAGATGTTCACAAAACCGCTTTTTGCACAACCAACGGTCACTACGAGTTTCTTGTTATGCCATTCGGTCTCACGAATGCACCGTCCACCTTTCAAGCAGCCATGAATGATCTTTTTTGAAAGGTACTTCGTCAATTTGTTCTTGTTTTTTTATGACATACTCGTTTACAGCTCCAACCAAACCGCACATTACAACCACCTTCACTTTGTCCTTAACACACTATCCACCAACCAATACCATGCTAAGGCATCCAAATGCGTTTTCGGTGTTCATGAACTCTCATTTTTGGGTCATAGGATATCGGAAAACGGCGTTGCACCCGAACCTGACAAAATCCATGCCATCCAGCAATGGCCTCCTCCAATATCCTTCACCACCCTTCGAGCTTTCTTGGGCCTCACCGGGCATTATCGAAGGTTTGTTCCTTCGTATGCACGAATCGCCTCTTCGCTTACTGACATACTAAAAGCAAAGGAATTCTCTTGGAATCCTGATGCTCACCATGCTTTCAACAGCCTTAAAGAACACATGAAGTCATTGGTCACATTAGCCCTTCCAAATTTTTCCGAGCCCTTTGATGTTACAACTGATGCATCTGGAACCACAATTGGCGCGGTGCTTTCTCAAAACAATAAACCCATCTCGTTTTCAAGCAAGAAACTTTGCCCGACAATGCAAGCACAATCCACCTATACCAAAGAGCTTTTTGCTATTACCGAACCCGTCAAGAAGTGGCGGCAATATCTGTTGGGCCGTAATTTTCGTATCTTCACCGATCATCACAGCCTCAAGCACATCATTACCCAAACCATTCAAACCCCGGAACAACATAAATGGGTCACCAAATTAATGGGCTACTATTTCGAAATTCATTTCAAACCGGGCCGCGAGAATCAAGTTGCGGATGCGTTAAGTCGCATTGATATACTGTCCATGTTAGCTTTCTCACACCCAACCGCAACGGGGCTGACTGAACTTCGCACTTACTACTCCACAGATACCGTTGGTCGCCAATTGGTTCATGATATCCAAGCCGATTCTTCATCATTTCCACATCACAGATACTATGATGGTTTGGTCTATGTTCATGACAAACTCCTCATTCCCCCACTCTTGAACCTTCAAACTCGTCATTTACAAGAGTTTCACTCCTCTTTCACAGGAGGCCATTTAGGAATTAATTCCACCACCAAAAGACTCTCTGGTACGTTCACTTGGCTTGGATTAAAGAAAGATGTTGCCGACTTTGTTGCAAAATGTGAAGTTTGTCAAGCCATAAAAAACCCAAACCATAAACCTTACGGTTTAATCCAACCGTTGCCAACTCCGCCTCACCCATGGCACGACATCTCAATGGATCTCATCACAAACCTCCCACCGTCAAAAGGCAAAACCGCCATTTGGGTCATCGTGGATAGACTTTCAAAATTCGCGCATTTTATTTCACTTCCAACCGGTTATACATCTGTTTCACTTGCTTATATATTTATGCGCGAAATTTACCGCCTTCACGAATTACCCAAAACCATTGTGTCCGATAGAGACCGCGTGTTTATTAGTAGCTTCTGGAAAGAATTGTTCAAGATAATGGGCACTCAATTGCTACATTCAAGCGCTTACCCCCACAAACGGATGGCCAAACGGAAGTCGTCAATCGGT
Source organism: Ambrosia x helenae (assembly GCA_030844895.1). Lineage (NCBI taxonomy): Eukaryota > Viridiplantae > Streptophyta > Magnoliopsida > Asterales > Asteraceae > Ambrosia > Ambrosia x helenae. The sequence continues at coordinate 59,708,820 of CM061231.1, forward strand.
GTTTGGAGATGTACTTAAGAGCCTTTGTTTTTTATGAGCTGAAAAAGTGGGAAAGGTATCTTTACTTGGCCGAATTTTCTTATAATAATGTCTTCCATTCTTCAATTCAGATGTCTCCATTTAAAGAAATGTATGGTCGAGAGGTATCATCAATTCATGATTATCTACCGGGGTCTACCAAAACAGCTTCTATTGAATCCTCTCTCCTAGAACATCAACGTCTGATTGAGCAGCTCAAAACTTCAATTGAATCGGTCAAGAAAATAATGATTAAATACGCCAACAAGAAGCGTATGGACAAAGAATTTGTTGTTGGCGATTTGGTTTATCTTCGACTTCAGAAGTATCGACAATCTTCGGTGGTAATCCGCTCTAATCATAGGTTGGCTCGACGCTTTTATGGTCCTTATAAAGTGTTGGAGCGCATTGGTGAAGTCGCGTACAAAATAGAGCTGCCAATCGGGTCTCGCATTCATCCGGTTTTTCATGTTTCGCTTTTAAAGGCAAGCCACGTTACTCAATTTGCCACCAAGGGAAATTTAAAAACTTTTGGTGAAGACCTCGACATCGGTCACCTTCCTGAAACTATACTCGATATCGTTTGGACGACAAGGGAAACACTCAATACTTGGTCAAATGGGACAACAAGCCAATGGAAGAAGCATCTTGGGAAGATAAGAGTCTACTTGAAGACTTAATTCCTCATTTCAGTGACATTGAGATCAATGCACAATCTCAAGGAGAGGGGGATGATACAACCCAGGCCCATCAGACTCATGAATCGGCCCAGGCAGGAAGGCCCAAGAGGGACATCAAGAAGCCTGCTCGTTTTGCAAATTAATTCATAATTATTATTTCAATATTTCTTGTTTATTTCCTTGAGTATTGACTAAGTTTAGAGGTAGTTATACATGATTCTCTTAGTGAAGATCATGGCCTAAGAATAAGGGGTATGACATGGTGTACACGCCTTAGTAAGATGGTGGACATGTAACCTCATTTGTTATTTAAGTTGCTTAGTTAATGAAAAATTCAGAAAATTGTTCCACAAAAATTGTCTCCTCCTAATCTTGTTTTCTAGAGCTTGATCCACTCAAGGATTACCCTATCACCTGGGCTTGGAAATTTTTTATTTCGATCAATATTGCATATATAATATGTATAGAATTTTGGCTCTAATATTGAAACATTTGGTGTTGGCTAAAAAAAAGTTGTAGCATCACATGGCAGTTAAAACATATACTCAATAATATCAAACAAATAATATATGCACATGAAGCATCATTATTATTTTTATAAAATTAACAAACTTGTTCCTTGTACATATGTTCTGATATTTAATGATCATCCCCCTTCTTTATAAGCAACTGGACAACCAACACGGCGGCTGCTGCTACACCCAACCCACAAACCAACAACACCATAGCCACCACGAAGAACATGAGAATACCAGTCGGAACCCATATTGGGCTAGTGACAATGATTATAGGTGTAAATAATATGAAGCTGATAACCGCGGTTGTAACGGTTGTGCCACTAAGAACTAGCAAGATTGTGGTCGAGACTAGTAAGCCAATAAGACCCCTGAGTTGGGTTGTTTTGGGCGACCGTGGTAGCCGTTTTCGACTGAGGGATGATGCACCTCCATGGTTAATATTGGTGGCTTTTGGTTGTTTTGCTAGGGGGTCTTGGCCGGTGAGTTTGTACCGATCGGCCATTATTGAGACCGATATGTGATGGTGATAAGTGTGGTTTTGAAGGAAAATATTAATTGGACACGTTAAGTGGTGACTTGTAATAAGACATGAACAAAGTAACACGTGTGGTAACATAGTTTAAGATTTTGTAACTAGGTGGTACTTTGGTGTTTGTATTTTTTAGATACATAGCTTGTTATAATTATTGTGTACGTTTTTTTGTTTGTTTGGAGAACGTGGTGTGATTAAGTGTCCAATATATAAGAGAATAATTTAAAGACTAAGGAGTGTGAAACAAATTTTGAATAGAATGATCTTTTGCAAATTTCAGGTTTAATTTGTGATTACTCTCAAAGTGTGTGATTTAAATGTGATAGTGTTTAATTTATGTGTTTGCTTTCTTGATGTTTACAATTATATACATGTCAATCAAAAAACATGATTTATGCTTTTATTAGTTGCATCTCTTTTTAGATACAAGTCATTTGTGTTTTTTTCCCAAGACTTACACCATTCCTGATAAACAAAGTGCTATGGGTTTGGAGAAAAGTGTTTTGCCTTAAACAAAAGATTTAAAAGCGTACAAGGTACACCTAGACAGTTGTATGATGTGAGGCCAGTGCGTCTCAAGAAGACACAAGGCAAGGTTCTCATCTGATCCACGTGGAAAGATATATAAGACTATCCGTTGTAGCCCGCGAGCGACCAACCGCGAGCCACAAAACCAGCCACGTGGATCACTCGAACCATAACACGCTTCAGCGAGGCCATGCGCGAGCGAGTAGCCGTTAGTGCACTCGCGTCTGTTAGCGAGGCAAAACTAGCCGTTGGCAGTCAACTAGTTTGCCTATTTAAATACAAAAAAATACCATTTTTTATTCACAAAACAATCAAATACACTTCAAAAATCAAGCAAACAAAAAATGGATTCTTCACAATGGCGTGGATGCTACCAACCCGCTATGGAATTCCTCGATGAAGAAGAGTATGATGTTAATCCAACGAACGAAATCGAACATAACCTTAGCCAAATGCCACCACTTTCACCGGATTTAGTAATCCCGCATACACAACCACCAACAACTCAAAGGCGAGGTCGTAGAGGTGGTGGTCAAGGTGGTGCTAGAGGAAGTGGGCGAGGTGGTGCTAGAGGTGGTGGCCGAGGTGGTGCTAGGGGTGGTGGTAGGGGCGGTGAATCGCCCAAGCAAGATATTTGACCAAGGCGTCAAGTGACCCCTTGGACCAAAGAGGAGAAAATAGCCCTTTGTCGGGCTTGGGTTGAAGTATCGGAAGATCGAAAAGCGGGTATGTATTTTTTTAACAATATACTTTTTTTAATATACATAATTGATTTTTTTAACATTAATATTTTATTTTCTTATGTAGCCGATTATCAAAGGGCTAAGGTCTTTTGGCGACGAATCCGAGACCTCTTTTATGAGCAAGTAGGGAGTGATACGCGTTCGGCGGATATGATTTCCAGCCGGTGGGCCGAGATTAGGAAATATGTTGGTTTGTTTACGAATCTTCATAACAGGAACGATGCTCGAGTGCGAGCGAGCGGGTCGAGCGATCTTGACGTATATCAATTTACTTGTGATGAGTGGAAAGAAGAGGTCTTAAACAAGTACAGGATCAACAAGACGTGGGATGAGAACTATTTGTGGAAAATCCTACGTAATTGCTCCAAATGGGTGGAGCTAATTTCTGTTGAAGACATGAGTGAAGGCGGCTCGTCATCAAAGCGAGCCAAGACGTCTTCATCGGGTGGGTACATCTCCTCTGCGAGCTCGGATGCTCACGAGGGGATTGACCTAAACAGTGATGAGGGTCTTCCCCCGTCTCCCCTAGGTCGACCCTCTGGGAGGGACAAGGCGAAAGCCAAACAAACTGCTAACGAATCCGATACGGAGTTCTCGGGGGAAATTAGCAAAATAAGGACGACAATGGAGATGACAGCGAAAGCTAAAGTCGATAAAGTTCGAATGAGGAACATGGACTTTTTAGCGAAAGACTTCAGCCACATACCAATGCCTCGTCGGAAGATACTTGAACTAGAACAAGCGCGTATTGTAACATCGCATATTTTCCCTAAATTTTAGATTAATAAAAAGAATGTGTTGGTTTTAAACAATATATGTTTTTTAAACGCCTTAAACTAATAGCTATTTAATAAAATCGTTGGATTCCCAACGTTTTGAATAATTTAAAAATTATTCGTAACATTTTTAATCTTGTGTGATCATAATATATATATATATATATATATTAAAATAGTTTATATAAAAAATGCTTCAAAAAAATAAGTGTTGGTGTCGGGACTCGAACCCGAGTCCAACCTGGTCCAACGTTTTAACACAAACCCATAACCAACTGAGCCACACGTTTTTTTGGTGAATGTATCCTATACATGTAAACTTAACACCTTCCTAAATTATCTCCAGTCAACAACAAAAGTCAAACACTGATCGAACCCATTCCATTTGAATCGTGATCCCGCATTTGATTCGTGATTGAGTATAGAATGTTTTAACCGATGTTACATCGTATTCCTCACGCCAATTTCCATCAAAACATTCCTATTATATGTAATTACGCGTTTTTTTTTATTTTAAGAATGAGTCAAACTTTCCAATCAAGCTAATCCTTCCTATTTATATAAATTGAATCTTTCTTCAGAGCCTAAACACGCCGAGCACAAAAACCCTACCTCCAATTCTCGCAAACCATTCGTTCTTAGCCGGAATCAATACACCTTTGACTTTCCGTTTGACTTGTGCTTCTCCTTTGATACTGCTCTATAAGTCGAAATTAATCACGTGTTTTTGTTCATCGTAGTTGTCGCATCAATAACCCCATAAGCCCGGTGGTTATTGGTTGCTAATTAATTGAATTAGAAAACTAGGGTTCGATTTGGGGAAGATGACTCGTAGCAGTTATCACTTTTATTTTAAAACAAACTGAAATAATCACCAACTGATCTATAGATCAGTTGGTAATACTATACACGTTTAGACAATGAATCGGCTCGTGAATTGGGTTCGAATCCAGTCACAACCCTTTTATTTTGCTGATTATTATGAATGGAATCAAGGAATTGATATAACTAATTGAATCGAAATCTAAAGTTCTCAGGGTCTAGACCAGATGGTCTAGGCTTGTGATATAAGACGCGAACCGGCCAGAGGCCCGGGTTCGATCCTCGGAAACTACAAACCTTTTTTTTAACCCTTTATTTTAATATTTAACCTAATAATCTTTTAAAATAGTTTTTAAATATCAAAAGTGGTTTATAAATTCTATAAAAATTATTTTATGTTATTATAATGGTAAAGTTTATCATACAATTTTTAGTTTTTCAAAAATAATATATTTAATATATATATATATATATAATATATTACAAGTTTATTCATTTATAAATTAGAAATTCTATAAAAATATCTAAACGATTTTATAAAATTTCACAAAAATTATTTTAAACTTATAAATCAACAAATGTTCCAGAATTAAATTTTAATTTCAGAAAAACGTTTATTTAGTATTTTTAATGTAAATAAATTATTAAATAATTTAAATTGTCTTACATGGATGAAATGAGAAAAATACATAAGTTTGAACAAAACATGAAATTTGAAATAAATTATTAAAAGCAAGCACTAAAATCCAATGCTATGGAACTAAGATCAAACTGCACCTGAAACATGTACAAAATAAGTTTTGTCAACATATGAAATGTTGGTGAGCATTCCTAGTTTTAATATATATAGTACATTGGAAAATGTTATACAATTCAAGTGCAAAGCTACAGTGCATTTATGTAAACTATGTATCACTAGCAGGAAACCCGCGCGATGCGGCGGCGACGACAATTTACCAAGTGGTACTCGTTTTCTATTACTTTATCAATCCTCATGAAATACATTATATAACACGTCTTTTAGTTTTGTTATCCGTGCCATCATTGTGGTATATATATAACATGATCCTTATAGATCCTAATTAAATAATAGTTTAACATTAAAATTGTCAATTAATTTCACACACCAATAAATAGACAAACAAATAACAAAATACCAGTTATTTTTAATATAAAAACTAGATATTTGCCCGCGTTGACACGCAGTTCAACAACGTACGATTATTTGGAGTAGTATAACGTATAAGAAAAATAAAGTAGAAACATTTTATTAAAATTTAAAAGCAACGAATACACATTTATTCAAATATCGCTGAAAATTTCCTTATAAACCACATTTTTTGTTTTAGTCATCACTTTCCCACCAGCATCAAGTATAAGTAACTTCACGCCTGCCCTGCTTTTAACTCTTGACAATGCGACATAAAGCTGGCCATGTGAGAATACAGGGTTTCTTAAATACAATCCAACCTGAATAAGGCGACTTAAATGGTATGTGTTAAAAATAGACTTATGGCATATTCAACAATAAGAAAGTAATAAAAATGAAAATAAGAAACTAACTAACACCTAAATTTCACAATTTAATTTGACACGTCTGAGAAGATGAGCATTACCCATATCGACCCGCTAAAAAAGCTTCGAGCATATTTTATTCTATTTGACACCTTTGAAAAGGCAAACATTACCCAAATCGACCCGTTAAGAAAAGGGAAGATTGCCCCAATTCACCTATGGCCTATGTATTAGATAAAGGAACATCAATCTAATCAAAACACCATAAACACACTGTTGGCGACTTTTACCCTATTTGACCCATTGAAAAAGTTGAACATTACCCAAATCGACCGATTTATAAGTAAACAAACATGAACCTACACCACTAAAACAACATTTTATAACCCTCTTTTAACTAATCAACTAATTCACATAACCCATATGCTTGCATTTGATAAAAAAGCTACCGTTCAAGGTCTCTGAGTAAGCAACTTAGAACTTCCTTAACTTTGCATCAACATCGATATGCTTACTCATTTCAGAGTGTTGCCTACAAATATTTAAGTACTAAGATCAAGTAAACTAACAATACAAAAAACAGTGTGTTTGGATGTGCGTTTTAAAAGCGATTATATGAGCTTTAAGCGATCAAAATCATAGAATTAGCTGTGATACCTCAAAAATCCACATATAAGTCAAAAGTCAAATACCAAATGGACATTCAGTTTTCAAATAAATAATCAATGAACTTCAGCGAGAGGTAATTACGTATATAACATTACTTACATGTAGAAAAACACCGATAGGATGACGCCCGCAAATAGTATTATCAGAGACAAACCTGTCCTCAAAAGTCTTTAAATTTCTCGTGCTCCATATTTGCGAAATCGTTGCTAACCCCACATTGTGTAAATCTTCTTCCACCTTTTGCTTCCCGGACTACTCCACAGCCGGGTGTTTAATAACTTTCCTAAACACTATAATCCATAATTTTTAATTTTTTTAAAATAAAAACATTTAATAACTATTCTATTTTTAAAATTCAAAAAAAAGTCATTAATGTTTTTATAAATGTTTTTTATTTTTTAAAAATCGAAATCATTCATTAATGTTTGGGTCAACGTGTTTAATAACTTTCCTAAACACTGTAATCTAGATTTTTAATTTTCTTAAAATAAAAAAAATTTAATGACTATTCTATTTTTAAAATTCAAAAAAGAGTCATTAATGTTTTTATAAAATTTTTTATTTTACATCAACGAAAATTATTCATTAATGTTTCGGTCAAAGTGTTTAATAACTTTCCTAAACACTATAATCCAGATTTTTAATTTTTTTATAAATAAAAAACATTTAATGACTATTCTATTTTTAAAATTCAAAAAAGAGTCATGTTTTTATAAAAGAATTTATTTTTTAAAAATCGAAAATCATTCATTAATGTTTCGGTCAACGTGTTTAATAACTTTCCTAAACAATATAATCCACATTTTTTGTTTTTTTAAAATAAAAAACATTTAATAACTATTCTATTTTTAAAATTCAAAAAAGAGTTATTAATGTTTTTATAAAAAAAATTATTTTTAAAAATCGATTCATTCATTAATGTTTGGGTCAACGTGTTTAATAACTTTCCTAAACACTGTAATCCATATTTTTAATTTTCTTAAAATAAAAAACATTTAATGACTATTCTATTTTTAAAATTCAAAAAAGAGTCATTAATGTTTTTATAAATTTTTTTATTTTTTAATAATCGAAAATTATTCATTAATGTTTCGGTCAAAGTGTTTAATAACTTTCCTAAACACTATAACCCAGATTTTTATTTTTTTTTAAAATAAAAAACATTTAATGACTATTCTATTTTTAAAATTCAAAAAAGAGTCATGTTTTTATAAAAGAATTTATTTTTTAAAAATCGAAAATCATTCATTAATGTTTCGGTCAACGTGTTTAATAACTTTCCTAAACACTATGATCCAAATTTTTACTTTTTTTAAAATAAAAAACATTTAATGACTATTCTATTTTTAAAAGTCAAAAAAGAGTCATTAATGTTTTTATAAAAATAAATATTTTTTAAAATCGAAAATCATTCATTAATGTTTCGGTCAAAGTGTTTAATAACTTTCCTAAACACTATAATCCAGATTTTTAATTTTTTTAAAATAAAAAACATTTAATGACTATTCTATCTTTTAAAATTCAAAAAATAGTCATTAATGTTTTTATAAAAAAAAAAAAAATTTTAAATCGAAAATCATTCATTATAGTTTTAGTTATAAATTTCGGTCAAGTGTCCTCATGGACTTTGTTTTATTAGATGTATAGATTTGAACTTTAACTTGTAACTAATTTGAGAAATTTATAACTAAAACTATTATGTGTTAAATTTTAAATATATTAGGGAATATCTAATTAGTATATCTTTATTTTAAAGGTAATAGTAGGATTGTTTGTTACAATTATTAATTTGAGAAAGTTACAACCAAAATTATTAATTGTTATATTTTAAATATATTATGAAATCATAATTTAAAGATAATAAATAGGTGTAATGGTTACCATTATTAACTTTAATTTCAAAATTTTAATATTTTTTTAAAAGATAAAGTCATTCAAAATGTGTAATTAAAAGGATAATTAGTATGTGTAATTTCTTACCATTATTAAACAAAATTTGAAATACATTAATTTTGTCTATATCAAATTTAAATGTTTCGAAATTTTGTGTATATCGAATTTGAAATTAATAATTCATTATTTAATTGATTACCAACATAAACTAAACTAATATTAGGATCATATAAGGAAATTAATAGGATCAATTAATGTATTATTAAGAGTTGACACAACTTATGTAGGGACTTTGAATCATATTAACTGTGTAAATAAAATGATAATTAATATGTGTAATTTCTTACAATTATTAACCAAAATTCAAAATTTTAAATTTTGTCAAATTCGAAATTAAATATTTCGAACTTTAATTTGGAATTTGAAAATTGAAATTTGAAATTCAAAATTCGATATTTAACTAATTACCAATATAAGCTAAACTAATATTAGAATAATATAACACAATTAATAGGATCAATTAATGTATTAATTGGAGAGTTGACACTACTTATGTAGAAACTTTGAATCTTATTAAATGTGTAATTAAAAGGATAATTAGTATGTGTAATTTTTACCATTATTAACCAAAACTCAAAATTTGAAATTTTGTATAATTCGAATTTAAATATTTTTAATTTTAATTTGAATTTTGAAATTCAAAATTCAAAATGTAATTTATTACCAATATAAATTACACTAAATTTAGGAAGTGAGTAATTTGAATGTAATAAGGAAATTTAATGAGTTCCTAATTTACGTCAGTTTCCTTTCTCATTCTCATTTTTTTGCTTTTTTTAAAAAAAAAGAAGTAAAAAGACTAAAACGTGAAAACGTGACATATCTTCAATTTATCAATATCTCTATCATACAAAGCATGAACATAAAAAACAGCCTTGGAATATGACACATTTAACAAATTGCCACTAACGCCGTTTTAACAACACCTTTTAAAAACGACCCAAATTGAAGACTTTGTTTTCCAAACCATTTTTTTCTTTATAAATTTACGCATAAATCCAAAAACAATACATTATTATTATCTATAACTGAACCTAATAATCGTTTTAGAGGTGAATTGAATGTAATTCATAACATGAGCATGGGAAATATTGATGAACAACTAAATAAAGAAGATTAGAAACTCTTACCGTGAGGTGAACCGTCTCTGGGATTGAAGCTAATAATTGCCCGTCCTGTATATCGAGATGAAAAAACTCGTGTATTAAAAGCCGCCTAATCAAACACCGAATGATCCCAAATGCAAACCCGAGCAGTCTAAACAACCAAAAAATATGTTGATAAAAAAACAAATTTGTTGATAAAAAAAAAAACAAATCAGAAAAAAAAATTAAAATTATCAACTAAAGTTTGCGAATGAAAGGGGATGCCTAAATACTTGTCGAAGATTGACTAATATTACGAAAGAAGAAAGTTATTAATGTGATATAAAAATAATTTTGATTAAAATGAGATAATTTTTGTATTGTTACCTCATATGATATGTTATCAATATCGAGCCACCTATCCATGCCATAGAACATTAACCTGAAAATCAAATTAAATTACGAAATGATACACACTCGAACTCAATGAGCATACTGTAAATTATACATACACATTCGAGCTTCTCCGATTCACATAGAGCTTCTCCAATATCTTGAGGCAACTCCTGAAACATACGAATTCGAACAAATAATATATGTGTTAGTGCGTGTATATCATATATGCATGAATTATGTATGTAATTATGTACGTGCGACATTAAACATACCTGGCAATCTCTGCTGATTTTAACCGGTTTGTAATCATTCAATGGGTTTTTCAAGTGAAAAGTTTTCTGAAAAGGCAAGTCAGATGTTTTCCATTAAAAATTAATGGACACTGAGATGAGGCTATAACGTGTTATAGTGTAGACAAATAATTTGGATTAATCTATAAATTAATCTTTAAAACAAATACCTAATTCGGTATTACATGGACGTGCGACCCCACGGTTTGCTTCCACCATACCCATTGCTCCAAACATTGTCTCTTCTCCAACCAACCGAGGACATCATTTGGGCATACCCTTGGAAGTAGCCACTCATATTGACACTAAATATTAATATCACCTTACCAGAATTCTGCAAAGACATGGCGTGCACTTTAGACGGTTCTAGAAAACACTGACACAGAGAACAATGAACTTACATGATAAGCTTCTTCCAATATCGGTTCGTTCATCACTTTCTCTCTCTAGATCTCTGCGTGTCTCTCTCTCTGTATTATGTTCTCTATGAATTTTGAGTTTAAATTGTTTTAGGGAAGTTAATTAATTCAATGAGAAGCTTTGACCAAATCATAATGAATTACCTAATTTAATATAATTACCTAATTTAATATAATTAATGAATTTTGATTTTTAGAAAAAAACGAAAATTTTATAAATTCTCACAATGGGACACTTGGCACAAATTGATTGGCTATGTAATTGGAGGCACAATGTGGGATTGACAAGTGTCCTCATGGACTTTGTTTTATTAGATGTATAGATATTAGTGTCAACTACTACTTGCATTGGGTGTGAAATCGACTATCTCTTAGTATTGTCAAGATTTGTTGGATTACATTATACTATATTAATAAATCTTTTGATTTTAACAGGCAAGATTGTAATTTTTGTTTATTTAAGAGGTTGTTTTGTTTTTTATCTCTCTGTTATCTATAAGTCTCTCTATCTCTTATTCAATGCTTTCTGCGATCACGAACGTATGAGGCCGCTTTTTACCATTGGGTTACCCCAGGTTTTCTCTTACTATTGAAATATCTTCAATTTTTATTTCTACACACGTCTTTTTTCGTGAGTCTATATGATTTTTAAGTGACATGAATAGTGTTTTCCACTTCGGGATGAAGTGTATATTGGAATAATATTTTACTTTATTTTTGTTTCTATCTTATTATCTGTTTTTAATTCAAATTTAGTTTATTTTTTTAGTATTATCAAAGTAATCTTTTAATATCTTTTGGTTTACATCTTTTAGTTTGTAAGATTTGATATATTGATGAAAACCTTCTTGGCAGATCACAACTTTTTTTTGGCGTATTTCTTTCGAGAGTTATGATCAAATACACAGTGAAAGAAAAATAGGAAATCGTAGGAAGGGTACCAAATGGACTCCGATTGAACTCATTCAAACGGCATTGGAACTGTCTCATTGAACCCTACGATCTTAGTTTTTAAGTTTTCGCTTTTTTTTATTTTTAGCTTGAAGTTTTTAGAATTTACGTTATATCATTGTGTCTTTTTCTTATTTTCATCGTTGTCATTTTGTGATTCATCTTTTTTTTTCAGCATTGTGTTATATTTTGTGGCTCATTGTGTCAAATTTGGTGATTTATCGTGTCTACAAAAGCACCATAAAAGCACCTTAATAAAAATAACATTGTAAAAGCACCTTAATCCAAAGAACATTGTAAAAGCACCTTAATCCAAATAACATTACACAAAAGCACCGTAACCCAAGATCCAAGCATATTGGATTTAACTTTTTTTTATTTTTGGGTGGCAGACTCGCAAGAAAGTTTGAAGTGTGCAAGCTTTTCTCCACATTATAGTATTATTAATAATAGCCGCGGAGCTAGACATCTGAGTCTGATCCATAAAAAATGAAGCACTTTTCAAATATCACATTATAATTTTAATGAATGTAGTGATTTTATGGTATATGACCGATTGATCACATACTTGGTTTGTTGGTTTTAAGTACTAATGCCTTTATACAACGTGTAGAGGAATCGAACACAAAAGATGATGGAGGTTTCTTTCCAAAACAATTTCAATTTCAAATACCTATCCCTATGCTAGTGATTGGATTGTTGCTCTTTTCATCACTCTCTTTTGGTCCACGTGAACAAAAACAGGTCAGCAATGATTAAATTTTATCTTATATAAATGTGGAATATTAATGTTACCATTTTTTTCATTTTTCTTTTATTGTTTACAATTAGTTTCCAAGAAGGGTGGTTATATTTAAACCCCCCACCTTCTATTTTAACCCCCTCAAAGCATCTCGCTTAAGCCTAAGCGAGGCGCTTTGGAGCTGAATTCGAGGAGGTCAGTACGAGGGGCAGAAAAAGCTGTTTTTTTTAAATTCGAAGCTCCTCGCTTAGGCCTAAGCGAGGCGCTTCGAGGGGGTAATTTATTTTGGTAGTTGTTTTGATGTTTTGAGTTGTTTTTTTTTTTAATTTAATAATTATAAAAAGTTAAAAAAATTTAAAAAACAAAGTAATAACCCTCAACATTGTCAATGACTTAAACTTGACATCATCAACCACGTAAAGTCAATGAATGCGGTATGCGCGTTAAATTTCATTAAATGCGGCAACACAGGCAAGTCCTCGTCTGATAACAACTGAAAAGTAGCCGGTGCAAGTTATGTTGTAGCTTCCAAAACACGACGTCGTTGTAGCTCATATGTTATTATCTCTTCTCTTATTCTCTCTTTCTCAAGTTCTCGATGGATTATTGCTCTCATATCATGGATCAGAGAGATTTAAGCTAATTAAACTCATATCTCAAGCCGGTGCAAGTTATGTTGTAGCATCCTTGATCATCTTCTTGTAATTACTTTTCAGTTGTTATCCGAGAGATAGCGATCAACGATGAAGACAACCTGAAAGTGGATACCATGGATCAGAGAGATTCAAGCTAATTAAACTCATATCTCAAGCCGGTGCAAGTTATGTTGTAGCATCCTTGATCATCTTCTTGTTCAACACACACCAGCTTTTTCATCACAGTTTCCAACCACTAATACCAGATTGATGATACTCAATTTCGGTTGATATAGAGTATATCAGAGAAAGATTTAGTTGAAAGTGGATACAATGGATCAGAGAGATTTAAGCTAATTAAACTCATATCTCAAGCCGGTGCAAGTTATGTTGTAGCTCATATGTTATTATCTCTTCTCTTATTCTCTCTTTCTCAAGTTCTCGATGGATTATTGCTCTCATATCATGGATCAGAGAGATTTAAGCTAATTAAACTCATATCTCAAGCCGGTGCAAGTTATGTTGTAGCAGTCAAGATTCCAATGCAAGCAAGTCAAATTTAGTTGTTAGACCAACTTGAGATATGAGTTTAATTAGCTTGAATCTCTCGGATCCATGGTATCCACTTTCAGGTTGTCTTCATCGTTGACCGCTATCTCTCCGATAACAACTGTTTTTAATTCATTTTTAAGGCGCTTTTGATTACTTTTCGAGTAATTAAAAGTAACATTAATCGGTTTTATTAGCGTAAAAAGGTAGATCGTGGAAATCAATTACAGTTATTTGGAATGTTTCTGATCATTACAGTAACGAAATCATTCTCACATGAATATCCTTTGAAATCAATGGTAAGATAGATAAACAATCCTCATCCACAATGTTCTTATCTATAGCTACCAACGATGATTGCTAGTGAGATTGATAACTGGACAGGTTAGCCATATGTTTGTAAAAAAGGTAGAGCACACCACTAGAGCAAAAAGTTGTGTGTATGAATAGTGACCCTCTGGCAAACCTGCGTAAAGGACTAAAGCCACATATCTTGCCATTAATACCAACGATGATTGCCAGAGGGTATGAACAATGGTTTTATTTATATATAAAGAACATTAATCGGTTTTATTTAGCGTAAAAAGTTCATTGTACATATACCTCCTTATCTAAAAACAAATCACATCATTGTACATATACCTGATTAGACCACGTACAATGATTCATCAAACTCATCGTTAGCGCCGATCCGATTGTTAAAAGTATCAAGACTATGAAATTAGTAAAACAACTGAATTTTACTTGCTTGCATGAAAAGTTCATTGTACATATACCTCCTTATCTAAAACAAATCACATCATTGTAGAGGTTACTAGGTTACTCATTACCGTTGGACGTTGAAGGTAAACATGGACAGTGAGAAGTGAGATTGATAACTTCTTTATGGAAGTTGCTAAAATAGTTAAACAAAAGCTGAAATTGAACAGTTATTTGGAATGTTCCTGATCATTACAGTAATACTTGGATCCGGTTCGAGTCTAAAGCTTCGTGTGTCATCTTGGTCGAACTCATGTTGCAACATTCGTCTTGTGTGGCAATATTTGAAACAACTGAATTTTACCTGCTTTGCATGAAAAGTTATTTTTAAATGTTTGTTAATATATTTTTAAATGTTTGATCTGCAATATTTGAAAATTATCATTTCTTGACATGCTTGGTAACACCTTGATCTGTAATATCTGAAAATTATCATTTCTCAAAAAGTAATTAAAAACACTTAAAAATGAATTAAAAACAATTGTTTGGAGTTAGGTTTAGTCGGAGGACCACGTACAATGATTCATCAAAGTTGTACAAAGCTGGATGTTTTTACTGGAAAACCAAAACGAGCAATTAACGAACCGAAATGGAGAGATATAATTTTCTTGGCTTGGAAACAACTTAAAAGAACCAAAAATGAATTAAAATTATTTTTTGGTGATTAACAGATAATTTTAAAGAATTAAAAGAAATTCAATTTTTTTTTAAAAAAAGGCCAAAGCGCCTCGCTTTGGTCAAAGCGAGGCGCCTGTGGTCTAATCAAACCACTAAAGCACCTCGCTTTGGTCAAAGCGAGGCACTAAAGCGCCTCGCTTTGACCAAAGCAAGGCGTTTTGGCATTTTTTTTAAAAAAATGAATTTCTTTTAATTCTTTAAAATTATCTGTTAATCACCAAAAAAAAAAATTTAATTCATTTTTGGTTCTTTTAAGTTGTTTCCAAGCCAAGAAAATTATATCTCGTTTCGCTTCGTTTATTGCTCGTTTTGGTTTTCCAGTAAAAACATCCAGCTTTGTACAACTTTGAGGAATCATTGTACGTGGTCCTCCGACTAAACCTAACTCGCAACAATTGTTTTTAATTCATTTTTAAGTGTTTTTAATTACTTTTCGAGAAATGATAATTTTCAAATATTATAGATCAAGGTGTCACCAAGCATGTCAAGAAATGATAATTTTCAAATATTGCAGATCAAGGTGTTACCAAGCATGTCAAGAAATGATAATTTTCAAATATTGCAAGTCCAAACATTTAAAAATAACTTTTCATGCAAGCAAGTAAAATTCAGTTGTTTTACTAATTTCATAGTCTTGATACTTTTAACAATCGGATCGGCGCTAAACAATAGAAAGTAATTACAAATATTGCTAGAGGGTCACTATTCATATATAAAGAGCATTAATCGGTTTCATCTTTGTTTTCTTGAGTTCAACTTTCCATGATCTACCTTTATCATCTCAGAGAGATATCTGTCAACGATGGAAAGGAACCCGAAACAATAGAAAGTAATTACAAAGAAGATGATCAAAGATGCTACAACATAACTTGCACCGGCTTGAGATATGAGTTTAATTAGCTTGAATCTCTCTGATCCATGGTATCCACTTTCAGGTTGTCTTCATCGTTGACCGCTATCTCTCGGATAACAACTGAAAAGTTGTCTCATTAATTCCAAAACCTAAAGAGAAGATATCATCTCAGAGAGATATCTGTTAACGACTGTGACATCCGTCACTTTTCTTTTTCTAAATAATAATAATAATAATAATAATAATAATAATATAAAAAAAAATATATATATCTGCTGCTGCTGGGTTTCGAACCCGAGCAGCCCAGCACAACACCACACGCGACACAACCACCTGAGCTACGGCTCCTTCTTGGATTAAGCCCAACCCTAAATATATTTATCCCCTTAAATCGCTGTCACTTTCTTCTTCTTTTTCCTTTTTGCTGCTGTGCGCGGCTTTGGCCATGTGATTGGCCTCAAATCATGCAGTAATCACCTATAATTATTACACTATGTTGAACGAAAATTTAAAACAAGTCAACCCTATGCATAATCATCGCGATTGACAAGCTCCAATCCTTCCTAATTGAACAATTTTCACGCGCATACATTTAACCATGGTCAAACCTTGCTAAATCTTTAATCCGACCATTACACTATAAATTAGACATGCTTAGACAATCACAACTCGCTCACACTCTCTTCTTCACCTCCAATTATTCTAAAACATCTCTGATAATTATCAAACTATACGTTGTTTGACTTTTGGCTTGACCGGGCAAACGAACACGATTCTACACTGTGAGTCCAATTATCTTTGTGGGTTTTGTTAGTCGGCAAACATACAACAAAAGCCCCAACATTAATCGGGTTCAATATGTATGATTTGTCTGATTGTAGAAACTAGGGTTCATGACATATTGAATTGGGGATAAACTGATTTCGTGTAATATATTTAATTTATATAAAACAGAACATATCACAACCACAGGCCTAGGCCAAGTGGTTGTGACTGTTGCTTGTAACCATGACCACCCGGATTCGAGTCCCGGCTTGGACGCCCATTTTTCTTTTGTTTTCATTTTTTTACACAAACCATATATATATATATATATATTACATTTAAACTTATAAATTCATTTTAAAATACCAAAACCCTTTTATAAGTTCTACAAAAATTATATTATGTTAATCTGATGAAAAAGTTCAACACCCAATTTTTAGTTTTCAAAAATTTATTTATTTAATATATATAATAAATAAATCAAGTTTATTCTATTTTATTTATAAAAATCCATTAAAATATCAAAACGATCTCACAAATTTCCACAAAAATTATCCTAAGTTTTTATGACATTAATCTTTTCAGAAATGATTTTTATTTCTGAAAAATCATTTATATAATATTTTTAATCAATTTTTGTTAGTTTTAATCATAATTAAATCATAATAAATCCAATTTTTAATATTTTTGCACCAAAAATTTATACAAATTATTTTTAATCATTTAGAACAGAAATATGATTTTTAAAATAATAATTCTTTAATTTTAGTATTTTTAAATATTAAAGTTAAAGTTTGACAATTTGTAATAAATAGATTTAATAATCTATTTTAAAGAAAATAATTTTATAAAAATTATTTTTATACTTTAAGCACATTCTTGTGACCATCCCAGGTTTAACATTTATAAAAAGATTTTTAGTTATTTATTTACTAAATTTCTCTCAATTGGCGAATATTTTTAATATTAATCAAACGAGCAATTATCCCCAATTCGAAGCCCTAGAAATACATGTATCCTAGAGTTATTTTCACTCACACATTATCAATTACTTTAGGTTAATCATTTGGGAGTAATCTCAAATTCATATTTCGTTGTCCAAGTCCAATTTCAAGTTAATACGTGAACTGTGAGTATTCCTACCCTTTTTGCTTTTATACATTTTTGGGGTGTTACATGTACACTATTACAATTTCAAATACAAGTTTACATTTTTACAATACAATTCTAGTACTATGTGCATTGCTTACAACGTGCTTTATGCTTAGACATTACATGTGGATTACATTTGTACTTAGTGAAATCATTAACATGGTACAAGCCGACCTTAACATTGGATAGCGCTATTTGGATTGACACCCCGCCTAGATTGATTCTCCCCCTTTTTCATCGGAGAATCCGTGGCCAGTGTTAAGTTATCATCCATTCATTGGTTGAGTACACTACAGTTCATACAGTACATTATACAGTCACAGGGTTGATTTCGCTCATTTGTATGATACATAGTTTACATATTTGCACTGTAGCTTGCACTTGAATTGTATAACTTTTTAACCTACTATATATATCAAATCTAGGAATGCTCACCAACATTTCATATGTTGACCAAACCTATTTTTGTACATGTTTCAGGTGCAGTTTGATCTAGTGCTTTAGCAAGAAACATCTAGTGTTTTATTTAAATTCAGTTATTTCAATATTTACATTTCATTTAGACAATGTAATTTCCATTTTCCTGTAAGACAATTTTGATTATTCAATAATATTTACATTTTAGTACCATGAGCTTTTGAACAATCGTCACTACGTGGCACCTCGATGATTCCGCCATCGGTTGGGGTGTTACAGATTGGTATCAGAGCCAGGTTATAGGGAACTAGGTTATTAGATAAAAAGGCCTAGACTATAACCGAACTACAACTTGCATGCATAATATTTCCTGAATTACCCTACTCCTCATTTCTCCCTACTTTCCTCCTTCTATCTTTCCCTTCTTCTCCCTCTCTATTCTTCTTATCTTTCATCATGGTGCATAGAGATGGAGTCCTACAGAGAGTGGAAAGTTTACATCATCATGGAACGGGAACAGTACCTTTTATGAAGACACTCTTAGATACAATATCTACTCTTATTGTTACTCCTTCGAAGTTGTTGAACCTTAATGAGTGTGATAAGGACACGTGCAATCTGGAAGGGTGGACGCCTGTACACTGGGTTTTCTGGCATAGGCAAGCATAGCGCATAAATCCATTTACGGACCTGTTATGCTTACCTGGGGATTCCTGGAGTGAGTGTCCACTTATAGGCTAAAGCATGTCTTCTTTGATCACCATTGGGTTCAATTCCTTTGAAAAGTCAACGTCCTTGTTGAGCTTTACAGCTAGACAAGGGCACTCCAAGCATTTGTACAAGTTTTTCCAATACTACCCTCTCGTTTCATATACAATACTTTACATATCATGAGTGCTTACAAGATCATATCTTCATAATTATCTATACGATTATACACTTACATTTTCTAATCTCATGATTATTAATTAACTACCTCATAGATGTCTGCTCGCCGCATGCTCCGTGATGCCAGCCAACGCCCTGTTCGTGCTTCTGGACGACGTTCTGATCGTCGCCTCGCATCTTTAGTCACCGAGCAAATTGCTGCAGTGATCCCAAACCTTGTCAGTGAAATAACCCAGAATAGTAACAGTGCCAACACAGGGAGTACTACTCAATTTCGGTGCACTTTCAAACACTTTAACTCCTGCAACCCCACAAAATTCACTGGTGAGGAGGGTGCTACTGGCCTCCTCCAATAGTTTGAAAGCATGGAGAGTACTTTTGTGAACAGTGAATGTCCTGATGAACTCCGCGTTCGCTATGCTACTAGTGTCCTTCAAAAGGGAGCGCTAACCTGGTGGAATGGCGAAAAACGCAATCGAGGGGCTGATGTTGCTTTATCTTTATCTTGGGCTGAGGTTAAGGAACTCATGATCGCCAAATTTTGCCCTAGGAATGAAATCAGGAAACTGGAGGAAGAATTCCATGGACTGAAACAAGACAGTGGTGAGAATCTTGCGTATAATACCCGATATCACGAACTTAGCATACTGGTTCCACACATGGTCACCCCAGTCTCTCGAGCAATCGAAAATATATCGAGGGATTACCTGACCTGATTCAAGACGTTGTCACTGGAGGCAAAGCCACTACGGTAGAAGAAGCCATCCAACTTGCAGCCACATTAACAGACAAACACGTAAGGAAAGGAAACTTAGTTAGGAAGGGCACCAAGACACCTACTGAGAAAACCACCAATGTTGTTGAACAATCTAAGACTATTTTAGCAAAGGCCGCCACTACTGCTTCGAACTCTAGGAAACGAATGGGCGATAATCAGAACCATGCTGTTGTTGATCCGGTGGCTCAGCCTCCTATCAAGAAAGCCTACACGGGAATCCATCCTCTATGCAACACCTGCAAATATCATCACCCTGCAAATCTCCCATGCCGTCAATGCACTAGATGTGGAAGGTTTGGACACTTTGTTTCCACTTGTCGAGTAATGGTTGGGACACATAGTAATCATCAAACAGCTGCCCAGGGGCCATTACAGATTACTAACGGTCGGGCATGTTATCATTGTAGAGACCCTAATCACATGCTACCTCAATGTCCCAAATTGAACAATGTAAACCTGGTGGCACATGGACGAGCTTTCAATATCAATACCAACGAAACAACTGATCAGGATGACGTTAATCCCACTAGTTAAGCCATGGACGAAATCTTCCCAAGACTCGAGAAATCCAATACCCGTGTTTTCATTTTCTTGATCTTATTATCATTTTGTACCCAATTTTGTCGCACTCATTAGCATACAACATCTAGAAATTTCCTTGCGTATTATCGTGTATTAACACAGATTGGAAATTTATTATATTGATTACGTTTATTTCTAATCATACAAGACTCTACCTTACATTTATTTGAAACGTTTGGACTTGATACTTGATCTTACAGATGCTTCTCTAAGAAAACATCATTGGTTATTACATGAAACTAGATTTTTTCCCTTAATTTGACTACGCATTGAACATCTAATTATTCATGATACTCGTAAACATTTAATTATTCATGATAACACTTACACTTAATGGTTGTAGTACTTACAAACTTGCTTGCATAAACATGCTATCAATTTGCAATCTATGTGAATAATAATTGCTGCACTTAATAGAGATCATCATGCCTTTTTCAACAGTCGGAGAGGCCCTACAACCTGCTCCACGACTGGTGGGGGCTATCGAACATACTCAACGATTGGTAGAGGTTGCTATGCCTTTTCAAACAGTCGGGAGAGGCCCTACAACCTACTCCACGGCTGGTGGAGGCTATCAAACCTGCTCAACAATCGGTGGGGTCATAGAAGGACACAAAACCCTAATGTAAGGTAAATTGATGATTCCGGTCCGGAACGTAATCATGAATTTACAGGTGCGTTAGGGTAGTGTGAAATTCTATTAGAGTTGTTGGTAGGCGTCCAGTACGTTTTCAAGGTATCAAAGGTGTGGTGGGTTAGCTGCGGTACACCCTGTATACAAACACTAATGATGCATTGAAGGTGAGACTGGAAGTCGGACCAGGAACAAACTCTGGTTACTTGGTAGTTCATTCAGTCTTTCTGTAGTCAATCAACTCATGCAATTATTTTAGGAGTCCTAAAACTTGAAATTTATTGATTTACTAGATTCTTACTCTCTTTACTATTCGAGGCGAACCTAATGCAATCCTTAACCCACATCTATCAAACCTACCATCCAAATCATTTGAAACAGTTTACTTTGTTACCTATAAATTTACGTCGTGCCTTAACCCAAATTTTCCAAACCACAGTTATCTTAATTTTACCCAAGCATCCATAACCCTATGTTTCTAATAACTTCGGGACGAAGTTTCTAAAAGTAGGGGATGCTGTGACATCCGTCACTTTTCTTTTTCTAAATAATAATAATAATAATAATAATATAAAAAAATATATATATCTGCTGCTGCTGGGTTTCGAACCCGAGCAGCCCAGCACAACACCACACGCGACACAACCACCTGAGCTACGGCTCCTTCTTGGATTAAGCCCAACCCTAAATATATTTATCCCCTTAAATCGCTGTCACTTTCTTCTTCTTTTTCCTTTTTGCTGCTGTGCGCGGCTTTGGCCATGTGATTGGCCTCAAATCATGCAGTAATCACCTATAATTATTACACTATGTTGAACGAAAATTTAAAACAAGTCAACCCTATGCATAATCATCGCGATTGACAAGCTCCAATCCTTCCTAATTGAACAATTTTCACGCGCATACATTTAACCATGGTCAAACCTTGCTAAATCTTTAATCCGACCATTACACTATAAATTAGACATGCTTAGACAATCACAACTCGCTCACACTCTCTTCTTCACCTCCAATTATTCTAAAACATCTCTGATAATTATCAAACTATACGTTGTTTGACTTTTGGCTTGACCGGGCAAACGAACACGATTCTACACTGTGAGTCCAATTATCTTTGTGGGTTTTGTTAGTCGGCAAACATACAACAAAAGCCCCAACATTAATCGGGTTCAATATGTATGATTTGTCTGATTGTAGAAACTAGGGTTCATGACATATTGAATTGGGGATAAACTGATTTCGTGTAATATATTTAATTTATATAAAACAGAACATATCACAACCACAGGCCTAGGCCAAGTGGTTGTGACTGTTGCTTGTAACCATGACCACCCGGATTCGAGTCCCGGCTTGGACGCCCATTTTTCTTTTGTTTTCATTTTTTTACACAAACCATATATATATATATATTACATTTAAACTTATAAATTCATTTTAAAATACCAAAACCCTTTTATAAGTTCTACAAAAATTATATTATGTTAATCTGATGAAAAAGTTCAACACCCAATTTTTAGTTTTCAAAAATTTATTTATTTAATATATATAATAAATAAATCAAGTTTATTCTATTTTATTTATAAAAATCCATTAAAATATCAAAACGATCTCACAAATTTCCACAAAAATTATCCTAAGTTTTTATGACATTAATCTTTTCAGAAATGATTTTTATTTCTGAAAAATCATTTATATAATATTTTTAATCAATTTTTGTTAGTTTTAATCATAATTAAATCATAATAAATCCAATTTTTAATATTTTTGCACCAAAAATTTATACAAATTATTTTTAATCATTTAGAACAGAAATATGATTTTTAAAATAATAATTCTTTAATTTTAGTATTTTTAAATATTAAAGTTAAAGTTTGACAATTTGTAATAAATAGATTTAATAATCTATTTTAAAGAAAATAATTTTATAAAAATTATTTTTATACTTTAAGCACATTCTTGTGACCATCACAGGTTTAACATTTATAAAAAGATTTTTAGTTATTTATTTACTAAATTTCTCTCAATTGGCGAATATTTTTAATATTAATCAAACGAGCAATTATCCCCAATTCGAAGCCCTAGAAATACATGTATCCTAGAGTTATTTTCACTCACACATTATCAATTACTTTAGGTTAATCATTTGGGAGTAATCTCAAATTCATATTTCGTTGTCCAAGTCCAATTTCAAGTTAATACGTGAACTGTGAGTATTCCTACCCCTTTTGCTTTTATACATTTTTGGGGTGTTACATGTACACTATTACAATTTCAAATACAAGTTTACATTTTTACAATACAATTCTAGTACTATGTGCATTGCTTACAACGTGCTTTATGCTTAGACATTACATGTGGATTACATTTGTACTTAGTGAAATCATTAACATGGTACAAGCCGACCTTAACATTGGATAGCGCTATTTGGATTGACACCCCCGCCTAGATTGATTCTCCCCCTTTTTCATCGGAGAATCCGTGGCCAGTGTTAAGTTATCATCCATTCATTGGTTGAGTACACTACAGTTCATACAGTACATTATACAGTCACAGGGTTGATTTCGCTCATTTGTATGATACATAGTTTACATATTTGCACTGTAGCTTGCACTTGAATTGTATAACTTTTTAACCTACTATATATATCAAATCTAGGAATGCTCACCAACATTTCATATGTTGACCAAACCTATTTTTGTACATGTTTCAGGTGCAGTTTGATCTAGTGCTTTAGCAAGAAACATCTAGTGTTTTATTTAAATTCAGTTATTTCAATATTTACATTTCATTTAGACAATGTAATTTCCATTTTCCTGTAAGACAATTTTGATTATTCAATAATATTTACATTTTAGTACCATGAGCTTTTGAACAATCGTCACTACGTGGCACCTCGATGATTCCGCCATCGGTTGGGGTGTTACAACGACGGAAGGGAACCCGAAACCATATACCTCCTTATCTAAAAGAAACCACATCATTGTACATATCGGTGGAAATGGGAGCTGGCCATGCCCGTAGTGTTTGAAGCCTAGTTCTTTTGGCCACAGGTACAGAAAGGTTATAAATGTTTTGGGACGTTTAGCGGTGTGTGTTGATCGTTGAAGGTAAACATGGACAGTGAGTAATATAACTGGACAGTGAGATTGATAACTTCTCTATGGAAGTTGCTACAATAGTTAAACAAAAGCTGAAATTGAACAGTTATTTGGAATGTTTCTGATCATTACAGTTATGCCTTTTTTGGTGAAATGGACTTGAAGAAATGATTTGGTGGATCTATCATGAGTTAAACAAAAGCTGAAATTGAACAGTTATTTGGAATGTTTCTGATCATTACAGTTATGCCTTTTTTGGTGAAATGAACTTGAAGAAATGATTTGGTGGATCTATCATGAATTAAACAAAAGCTGAAATTGGACGGTTATTTGGAATGTTCCTGATCATTACTTTTCATGCAAGCAAGTAAAATTCAGTTGTTGGACAGTGAGATTGATAACTGGACAGGTTAGCCAAACCATACGAGGGTGGCAGGAAAAAGTTGACATTTTGATCCAAAGGAACTTCAGGTTAGCCAGACGTTTGTCAAAAGAACATTTTTTATAATAATTAAATTAAAAAAAAAACAAAAAACTAACTCAAAAGACCCAAAAAAAAAAAAAATTATCCGAAGCGCCTCGCTTAGGCTTAAGCGAGGCGCTTCGAATTAAAAATCAGCTTTTTCTGCCCCCTCGTACTGACCTCCTCGGAATGAGTTCAAAGCGCCTCGCTTAGGCCTAAGCGAGGCGCTTTGAGGGGGTGAAAATAGAAGGTGGGGGTGCCAATAGACCGGGCCTTCCAAGAATTCAAAAACAAGCTTCTGGAACCAGGCTTAGTAGATAACATAGTTATATCTAACAAATCAGTCGAAAAAGTATATGTCCGAAACACACCACGAAATCAATCAACTGATGGCTCTATGGAAGGAACCGATTCACCTTCAAAAGTGAACAAAAGCCAATATAAGGAATCGGTCAGTCGCCACTCCTTTGCCGGAATCCGCTGCAAAAAAAATGAAATATGCACCCTCGATAGCTTAGAATCACCACCTGTACGGTTGTGACTACAAAGTCATCGGAAATCATATAAGCAGAGATAATAAAATAGCTAAATCTTACATCAGCTAGGCTTTTGCAGGATATTTACCATCTTATGAACTAACATCAAGAAGGTCTATTGTAACAATGATTTTTATATTATTTGATACAGCCATTTGAAATCATTTAATAAAATAAACAAAAGAAGTGATCCATTGCATTATGTTTTAAATATGTGAATTTATTTCGTATATATTCTTATAAAGTTTGATAATTCAAAACATTAAAGATGCTATAAATATTAAGCGATAAGCGTTATGGTGTTAAAAAAAAAAAAAGAAGATAAACGTTATGGTTATAAAAGGAATATCACCTCTACACCCCTCTTTGTGATCTTGAGTTCACAGGTGAAATAGCATCAATTGATTATCCCTGCAAACATGAAAATACATCATAAGTACTTGAAGCATACAACAATAACTAAACCAATAAATTAGTATAATATTAACAAATAATATGATGGTTATAAGTACTTGTGTTTACCAGTGTTCTCCAAATCAACTTCCAAACAAAGTGTTCTCCAAATCAAGTTCAAAACAAATGTGCGGACGATGGTAAGCTTTGAAGCAACAACTTCTTTTGCAAGATAACGTACGACCCATCAATCCATTTGACCCGCGTAGAACTGTAGATAAAGTAAATATATAAGTCGTGTCCTCTCAACCCAATAGCCCATCACAAGTACCATCCCTAAATTTAGAGATGCTTAAATATAAATACAAGTTTGTGTGGTCAACAGAAGACAGACTTTTTTGCAACATTCATGTTAATGTGGCTATGGTATGTCTCAAAACAAACTTTAAACTCGGATCTACAACCACATAGGCATGTTTTTCACTAGAGTTTAAACCAATATCACTCTTTTTCAATAGAGTTTATATTGAATCGCAGTCACATATTTGCATAACAAAATTGTAGAAATTACCAAAGATACAACAAAAACTCTCAGTTGAAAATAAAGTAAACCATGGTTTTAAATTTATTGTGATTTAGGGTTGAAGTGCAAAGATAAAATGAGAAAAACTAAGTTATTTGACCAGAATACTAACAAAATTGTTACAAAGTGGTATTTCATCGTTTGTAATTTAGTGTTCTCATAGTCTATATATTTTTGGTCCTTTATGTTATTTTATTTTTCGGTTCATGTCGATTTTCGAAGATATTCTAATTATACATTTAGTTATTTTTAAGTAAACCTCAAAGTCACATCTTGATACATACACATCCATACACTCACATATACAACACACAACACACTATACATTACACACATGATTTTTGTTAAACGAATTAAATTACCCATAGATTCTACAAAGTATTACAACTAGATAGATTAACATACTTAAAAATACGATAAACTGTAGATTTTTTTGTGACATTTAACCAGAGACAACTTATCGTTAGATATACGACTCGCCATTAAGGTATGAATTCTATAGTTATCTATTTGTAGCGTAATGTTATATTTGCTATTGTCATAGTTTTTGTATTTTTAATCTAATTTTTGGGTGATGTTTCAAATTATTTTTATAAATATTTTCAAAATATTTGATTTAGATTAATTATATATTCGCGCATCCCATCGATTTATCAACCACACAATTACACTTATACTTGTAAATTGTCCACCCCGTCGCATCGCGCGGGCTCCCCACCAGTAATGTAGAAACAAGTAAAGTATCAATAAGGGTTGCTAAACAAGTTATGTTAATGGATTTGCGGACTCATTTAGCTAAATATTGGTGTAAACTACACAGCCAATTTAAGTTGTATAATAGAAAACTTTTTAGAAAATATGTATAAAAAAATTATAGTCAACGCATAAACTAGACTTATTCAACTAAATAAATATTTAAATAACTTTGTCACAAACAAATATGGATAAAAAGAACAAAAAATATATTTCATCAACCCAACCCAGATGTACAAACCCTAAATAGCAATCTGAAAAAAATGCAAACAAATCTCTCCAACAACTCTCCAAAGAAAAAGATCACAGAATGATGATCTCCACAACTAGATCTAACCGAACACTAGATTGCAGACTCAAGACAAGTACAAAATCTATTTGAGATCTAAGAGAGAAAACCCTAAAATATAGAGAGAAAGAATACTGATAAACAAGAATAAGTGAACCTTATTTATAACCAACTCTGGAAACTTCTCAACCGACTCAATCCAACAGTGATGATAAACAACAATGAACGGACAAGATCAGTTGATAACAAATATAACCCACAAGTGGGCCATGGGCCAATGCTCTCACACAACAAATACAACAACTGGACTGGATTGGGCCCGAACATATAATGACTTGGACCTGTGTCACACCCTCAAATTCCACGTGCGGGGTTTTACCGCAAGGCGCGTGACAAACCAGGATCTAAGTCAACGGTCACAATAAACGACACTATATGATACGCAAAAATCACATAAGTAAACATTAAGTTTTCATAAATAATCCATCGCTGCATAAGCGTAAAACTTTATTACAACACGAAAGCAAAAGTACTAAAGTCTGAAAATGCTAAACAAAATGCATGTGGATCCTAGACGCCGTGAGACTCCGTGCGCCTATGATATGATGTTACCTCAACGACCTGAGACAAACATGCTAAAAATGTCAGCAAATAATGCCAGTGAGTTCACAGGTTTTTAAGTAAAACGACTCCAAAAGTTTCAAAGAATACCCTTGGCCAAACCAGGCCACATGCATACCAACCAGGACGAACACCTGTCACTACTACGATTGGAAAACCATTACTGGACACGAATACATGAATACAAGAATACATGAATACACCTGGCCAAATACACGAATACAAGAATACCGCAAGAGACAACATGCACCCGTCCGACCACCAGTCGACGAGTGGGGCCGGTCACGCCCAAATAGATCTATCCATATTTTCCCCCGTTGTGCAACCACCGCACATTCATGGTTTTCCCCCGGGACTTTAACGAATCGTATAGCAACCCAAAAGAATACCCCAACACATAAAGAATTCAAGAATACCAGTACGTAATACCATATAGTAACCAACGACTACCCTGTAAGCTTTACCAATACGAGTACTTAGCAAATCATAGGTTTTATGAATACCAAAACGTGATATGACACATGTTTTATGAATACGAATACGTAAGTTGACACACACCTTTTATGAATACGAAAACGTAAGTTAACACACCTTTTATGAGTACGAAAACGTAAGTTGACACACGTTTAATGAATACAAGTACCCAGCATGTTTTCTCCCCCGAAAGTAAAACCAGTAAAAAGTGGGGCCGTGAACTCACCTTAGAGTGCGTCCTCAGTAATATAGATATCCGATACGTGTGTGATAGTCCCTACTAGTGGCGACCTATCAATGAGTTTACATAAGTGTGATGACTACTAACCGAAGGCTAATCAGTCCCCAAATTGTCTAGACCGTGACCGTGTGTGTTGAAAACATGTTTAAACGTTAAACCGACCAAACCAGACAAATTCCGACATCCCATTGGTGACCCGACATCCCACGTGTTAACCACATACAAGATATCATGCAACTTATGCAATTAAACACTTAGCATGCGCAAACATGCACCCTATCTAGCATAACACCCGATTAATGCATAAACAAGTCTGAACACGTGTTACTAAGTTATTAGACATGTTACGGGGTTCCTAACATGTTCCTAGGTGTTAATCCGTGTTTCGGGATGTTAAAATGCACATATGACAGCAAAACACGCGATTAGGAATCAAACATGCAATTAGGAAAAGTCAACTGGTGATTAGGAGAGTCAAACTAGCGAGTAGGGCTGTAATAACCCAGTAATAATGGCGATTGGGCTCCCAATCGCCTATAGTTCAGGCGATTGGGGGCCAATCGCCTATATTATAGGCGATTAGGAACCCCTAATCGCTAGTACTGTTCTGTTCCGACTTTTTGCGCGTTTAACCCTCCAAATCAGATCCAAACATGTGTAAACACCCAATATCCAACCCAAATATTAACCCAACTATTTCAAGCAAAAAACCCCTAATTTATCATCATCCTAACTGTCCCGAATGCATGTGTTTTCCCAAAATAGCAATATTATCATGTAAACATCACATCCTCATGCAAAACTTACCCTAAATAGCATATATTCAGATTTCATCACATAATGACGTTGTCCAAACAATATCCTACTGTTTCTAGCATCATCCTAGAGTAGACCCTAACCTCAAACAATCAACAAAACACAACATATCATCATCAATCCACCATAATCATTCAAACGGGTCAAAACGCCTAATATCAATATTACACATCTATGAACCTTCAAACTCCTAGGTTATCATCATACTAACTCATTTAGGTCAGAAACACAATAATAACACAAGAACACTCATGTTTAAACGATAAAAATCCTATCTTGCCTGAATACATCACATATAACAAGTATAGAGGTTTGGGTTTGTTTTGAAACTGATTTTAATGAGTTTTCAAAGACACAATTGTTTATAAAATCAGGTATGGACCTTTAGAGATCAAAACAATATCATTACAAAGGTTTAGGATGAAGAACACACCTTGAAATGATGAGATTATGAGGTGTAAAGCTTGGAAATGTGATTTCTTGCTCAAAAACGTGTTGCAGAGGTTGGATAAGGTGTGGGGTGGCTTTGGGGTGTATTAGGTTTCACAAATGATGTTTTAAAACACATAAGGGTGGTATTTATAGGCGTTTTTAGTCGTCACATGCAGTATAGGCGAGTAGACAGCAGCTACAGGCGATTAGGATTCTATAAGACATGTATAACTGGCGATTGGGAGCTATACCACATGTAATTATAGGCGATTAGGCCCTAATCACGTGAACAGTACACGTGATTAGGATGCTATAAGACATGTTGCTATAAGACATGTTGCTATAGGCGATTAGGATCCTAATTGCCTATACTATTGGTGATTACGCGTAATCACCAATAATGTCATGCAATTACGCGAAATCACTATTTTTAACACATATAAAACACGTATTCACATACCGGCAAGTCACATAATGATTACAAACATATAATGCACGATAACTAACACGTTTGCGTCCGTTCACCAATTCCCGGACTCGAGACTTGCGTGTGTGCGTTAAACCCGGCGATTCCACGAATCACTGATCCTTGTACACATGGTTATGGACCGACTCCCAATGATCCCGTGGATCATCGTAACGACTCCCGATGATTCCCGGAACCATCATAACGACTCGACTGACCTAGTTAAGTATGTTTGAAAATGTTTTTCGCTAAGGTAGACTTATGTGTTTTATAAAATGTTAACCTAAACGTGCCAGGTGTCACAACCTGCTACCCGCTACACCAGCTACTGGACTTGGACTCGTAAAACAATCAACAGCTGGTTGGTTGACCATGGACCACCAACATAACACCTTAACAACTTGATGATCAACCTACAACAAACACTTATGCAACATATCAAAATAACCTGAAAAGAAATAAAATTGACACATAAAAATCTTATGAGTTTTAACAAACATCAACCAAGAACCTGTTATAATTAGAGTTGTACATTTCGGTCTTTGTTTTTACAAACCAGTTCGCGTTGGTCAAAATTGGTTTTAGAACAAACCGGTTCTAATCATAAATCGATTTTATAGGATATTAATTAAACCCAATCCAAATTGAGTGGGTTGGGTTTAAATCGGTTCAGGCCCAAACCAATACCCAAAACATGTTGATTGGTTCGGGAAACTAGTTTCACTACTTATGAAATATGCATACAAACCTACTGGTTGGGTCACGTTGGAATCGAATTGAATGAAGTCGTTTTATCATGTGGCACCGGACTGGGTTAAAAACTGGTTTGGATTTTATACACCACTAGTCCACTACACCTATATTTTTAAAGGTGATGGTATTTATACAGCCTCAAATTATTTTCACACCCCCTATACGTGGCGTATAAAGTTGCACAAGCCCCCATGTATCATAAATGCATATCAATCACAGACCTATACGCCACGTATAGGTCTATACGGGGTGTATAGGTTTTTTTACACTACTTATATGGGGCTTATAGGTCTTTTTATTACAATACCAATACGGGGCGTATAGGTTTCTTTTTACAATACCTATATGGGCCTATAGGGTTATATGTGACTTTTTTTATATATTATTTTTACATACCTATATTTGGCGTATATGTCTAGTTTTTTTACAACACCTATAAGAGGCATATAGGTTATAGATCTATATATGTCATATAGGTATATGGGTTTAGGATACATCTCGTATAGCTATACAAGTTTAGTAAAAAAAATGTTTGCAAAATATATTGACCTATATGCTTCTTATATACCTATACGTCTCTTATAGATATTGTATATAAATGTTTGAAAAGAAAATGAGCTATATGCCCTAGGGCTGAGCATACGAAAACCGATAAGAAAAAAACCGAAACCAAATTTGAAATAACCGAAATCGACTTA
Organism: Ambrosia x helenae; assembly: GCA_030844895.1. Classification (NCBI taxonomy): domain Eukaryota; kingdom Viridiplantae; phylum Streptophyta; class Magnoliopsida; order Asterales; family Asteraceae; genus Ambrosia; species Ambrosia x helenae. The sequence goes on from CM061231.1 coordinate 59,740,763, forward strand.
ATCGATCGGTTACGGTTAAGATATGGCCAAAACCAATCATTCAGTTACAGTTTCGGTTTTCCCTTCTTTCATAATTGAAATAACCGAAACTGAAATGATAGTTATATATTTATGTGTTTTCATGTATATCCGTGTATTTGAAACATATTTTCATGCATTTTCTATGTATTTGTCATGTATATCCATGTATTTTATATATAATTTCATGTATTTTTTTTTTTTTTGGTATTTCATCTAATTTGTATGTATTTGTATGCTTGAAAAAGGTTCAAAACACTTGATTAACTATTTTATGTTTCTAGTTTTGCACAACTTTTGCTTTAGGTAATTAACCGAACATAAGCGAAACCGAAATGATAACCGACATATTAACTGAATTAAGCGAATTAAATTAACCTTTGGTTATGGTTTTTCTTGAAACCGAACTTCGGTTGTCGGTTTTGGTTATGTGTAAAAACCGAACCAACATTCGCTCACCCCTAATATGACCCATATAGAATGCATATGCTCCATATAGATATTGTATAAAAATGTTTTGTTTTAAGTTAGATCTATACGCCACTTATAAGTTTATTTGCCCCATATAGATATTGTATAAAAATGTTTGTAAAATAAATAAAAGGACCAATTACATATATCCCCCCTCCAAACTTCATAAATTACATATATATCCAAGTCAAAATTTTATTTACATATCTCCCCTTCCTAAACTTCATAAATTACATATATACCCAAGTCAAAAATTTTATTTACATATTTCCCCTTCCCAAAAACTAAAAATATCAAATATACTCATTCTATTATTAAGCACATCATATCATTACATGTTATGATGAATGTAATGATACGAGGGCTTAGTAATGATTATGTAAGAGTGTTATAACACTCGTTTCGGTGAAATCAAGTTGTAGGATACATGGGAACATTTTGCATGTTACATGTTCTTAGTGTTCATAACTTACTAAGTTGGAAAGATCGTATGGTGTATAAGTTAAACTATGCGACGCCCATAGTGTCCCTTTTGGAATCTAGGATGTTTGTGGTTGCGTAAATTGCTACTTTGTATTATCTTGTTAACAGTTGTTAGTCATTGCCAAAACTGACAAGAACTTATTCCTCGACTGACCAACTTTGTCAACTTATGCCTCGACCAGGGTTTTATATATAACACATGTTACTCATAAGTTAACGGTTGTTAGTCAATTCGAAAAAATGACAATGCTCGTGCAATCCACTTGTCAATTTTAGTCAATGTGGTTAACACGTGTTAGTCTAGTCCACCATAAAACAACTGTTAATACATGTCTAACTCTAATCCACGTGCCAACATAGTCACCATTAACTTCTAACATACTAACAGAAGTAACACATGTTAACCAGTCAGGCATTTCATCAAACACATGGAGTGCATCTATCCAAAACACAAAAGACATTATAGCACCACCATACCGATGAGAACATCACCAAGATGTTAGCCATCTTTGACAAAACCCAACAGAACCAGTCACCACAACCATTCGCCTTCTTTTGAACTACATAAAATCGACCACCATAACCGGCCGCCTCCGGAATCACGACACACGAGCACCACCGTAACTTGTCATTTTCGTTGGTGTTTGAGAAGAAATGGGTGAGAGATGAGAGATATCTGGAGAACAATGAGGTGAGAGGTGAGAGATAATCGTGTTTAAGAAAAGAAAAAAAAAGGTGAGAGGTGAGAGATATCTGGAATCACGAAGCACCACCACCTCCCGTTATTTGCTTCTGTCACCCATAACCACCACCCACCAGATATCAATGGTGTTCGAGAAGAAATGGGTTATGGGTGAGAGATATCTGGAGAAGAAAAGGGTGAGAGGTGAGAGATAAAGGTGTTTTGAGAAGAAAGATGAGAGAGGGGAGAGAAGTTGGTGGTGGAGCTCCGACGAACCCACGGTGGTGGTAGTGGAGCTCCGGCGAACCCACGGTGGTGGTGGTGGTTGATGATTTCTTTGAAAAATAAACTAAGAAGATGATGTAGAAGAAGAAGACGGAGGAGGAGAGAGATAATTGTCTTGGAGTTTTAAATATGATAAGAAAGATGAAGAGAAGAGAGGTGATGGTATTGGGAAAAGAAATCTGACAAGAAAGAGGTGAGATGAGAGATATGAATTACTTGTGTCCCCAAAATGCCCCGGAAGGTCCTTTTATGTATTAAAATATTAATATATCCAAGGGGAAGTACAATGGTTCAATCTCAACCATAGATGGTATGCGATGGATGACCAGGATTGAGTTTCCATAGTTTACTAAATAACAAGAGTTTCCTCAATATCCATTCCCTAGGGAGATATATGTAATTAATCCTAAATAAAAGAACCTGGACCATTATGTTATGTGGGTGTGTGAATAGCAAAAGCCATTTTTAATGAACTCAAATCCATATATTCAATTTAGGCCCATTTAAATAGTTTGCACCTTAGGGCTGAGTTCGGTTTGGCCCATGGATAATCCGGGTTTGTAAAACGGTCCAGTCGGGTGTTTATGATCCGCAATACAAACGAACAGGGAGTAAGTAGGGTTTAAGGTTTTTGAACAAGACAACACACACACATCAATGGCGTCTTCTCTTTGTAGAACAATTTATCGTTCTTTCCTCTGTAAACCAACCCCTTATTCCAATCCACACCAATCGTTAATAATATCCGCTCACCATTTCACAACCGAAACCTCTTCCGACTCCACCTCCCATTCCGATTCCGAATCCGATTCCACTACCCTCCCTGAATCCGATTCCATTCCGTCATCCCAATCTTCTGATTCCGTTTCCCGCCAAAAGATCCCTGTAGACCGCCCTTGGAGAACGGTTTAGATGCAGGCGTTTACAAGGTACACAAATTGCTTATATGTTGTTGTAGAATGCATAAAGTTGTTAAATTTGATATGGGTTTTTCTTGTTTTTTGTTGTAGAATGCATCAAGTTGTTGAATTTGATATGGGTTTTATTTATTTATTATTATTTTGTAGAATGCATAAAGTTGATATGGGTTTTTTTTTGTTGGGTTGAGTAGGCGATTTTGATTGGGGTAGTAGGTCAGAATGCTATAGAGAAGAAGCTGAGGAGTGGGAGGGCGGTGACATTACTGTCGATAGGGACCGGAGGGATGAGGAATAACCGCAGGCCGTTAAAGAATGAAGAGCCCAGGGATTATGCGAATCGGAGTATGGTTCAGTGGCATCGGGTCTCGATTTATGCGGAGAGGTTGGGTGCGCTTGTAGCGAAGAATGTGGTTCCTGGGTAAGCGTTTTAAGTTTCCGTTATCGGTTCAAGGTATATAATAATATTCTGATCATTGGTCTGGCTTGTAGTTCAACCTTATATTTGGAGGGGAATCTGGAGACGAAGATTTTCAATGATCCAATATCAGGTCTAACTCGGCGTGTAAGAGAGATTGCCATTCGTGGAGATGGTTAGTTTCTTAAAAGCTTCATTTTATCGTATCATACTATCATTTAACGTGAGTGAATTTATATGATGGTATCATCAATGTTCATTTGACCGGAACCCGTTTTAACTTGTTACCTAGAAGGCAACCCCCCCCCCCCCCCCCCCCCCAAAAGCATCACTACCACTATTTGCTACGTACCAACACTAAGAAAGTTGTTTTGGTAACAGATGGTGTTTAAGAAACAATTTTGATCGGTGATGTATGCATGGTTTAAAAAAACGGGTGAGGCGTACGCCTCGAGGCGAAACTCTAAGAAAACGAGTCTGAGGTGCGCCTCATGGGGTTCAGATTGTACATACGCCTCTAAGGGCTGAGGCGCAAAAAAAATGTGCGCCTCATGTGGATTAGGGTGTTTTTGATGTGCTTTTTTGGTGTTTTAGACTTTTTGGGACAATTATTTTATTTTTGATATGCGTTTTTGATGTTTTAGACTTTTCTAGGTCAAGTATTTTATTTTTTGACTGCGCCTCGAGCTTACGCCTCAATTCGCCTCGAGGCTCGTTTCCATTCTTTTAAACTTTGGATGTATGACAGTTGACAAGCATGTTTCGCATCGTGTTACAAGTTTTATATTTCCATGGCAGGTCGTGTTGTGTTTCTTGACAAAGGGAATGATGGCCAAGAACCCCAACAAGCAGAACTGAAGCGGGTCGGTTATTACTGACAGATTGAACGCCAACTGCTAAGTTTGTTGCTTTTGGTTCTTAGTTCTTAAGATCTTTAGTTACTACTTGCATGATAGTAGGAGGTCATCGTTATCATTTCAAAATCGCCTTTCCAGGTAAGGCGATCATGATTTATGCTGACTTTTGTTTGTTTCATGATGATGTGAATTAGTGAGCAAGTGTACAACACACTGTTTGGAAGAATGCAGCGATTGTGAAAATCATCAGTTAATCAAAGACTCTACTTTCATTTATGTAGACTTGTTTATAGATAAAACGGATTAGTTTAGGTTATGTTTTATTTCTAATCAGTATGAATGAAACTAATATCTTTTAGCTCAAATGGAAATGCGTCTAAAGTTGCCCAAAGTGGTTTAAATACGTAAATCGTGTTATTTAAAGAAAGTTTGATTTTCAGTGTCATAATCAGATTTGGGTCGGTTTTAATCAGCCTTTTGGGTTTGACCTTACTCGGCCAAGCAACCAAATCACGTCGGTTCTTACCTCTGCCCTTTTTGTCCAATGGTGGCAGTTTAGACCACCTTAAATGGAGAGGGCTCACAGGTACCTCCTCCCTTCACTTTAGCAGCCACCCGTCTACCTGATCACTCATCATTTTTCATAGATCTGGACGGATTCAGACCCTATCTTGTCCCCCCTCTCCTCCCCCTAACACACCTCATCCGAACATGCCCTTCATCAAGATACAAGAACGCCCTCCTTAACTCTTTCCTGAAGGGAAACAAGGCAAGACTAATGATATGCAGAAGCGTGAAATATGGGCCAGCAATCCATTTAACATATGTTAAAACCATATAAGCTTGATTAAAGTTTGTTATAATCTTGGGGCGTGCGGGTTTAATATAGTTCTTGCTTTGTTTTTGACCAAATGTACAGGTAAGTCAAGTATGCAATGTTAAGAACACCGTATGTTAAAAGAAAAGTTGAAACTTATCTTGATAACCTATCTAACCTTAATTGCACCAATCAGAAAGAAAAATATGTAAGTTCGATAACCACAATTTCGGGCAAGTGATTTGCATACAGCGGCTGGTATGTATGTTGTTGCAAATTCCACGATCATATGATTTTTTGGCATTCGTAACTTCTATTTAATTGGATGCGTGATTGGGTAGCGTCTATGCTTGTTTTAAAATGTGTTAAAAGACGTTAAAGATTTTGAATAATAATCTCTACCCTATGTAGCACTGGGACGGGTACGAGACCGGGGTACAGGGATAACAGGTACGGGAACGGCAAAATTCAAAAATCCAAAATACGGGTACTTCAAATCCGGTGTCCCCAAGCTTCTGAGTCTCTACCTACAGGATTACTTTTAGTTTCTTATATTTTGTTAACATGAATGAAAAAGGGACTAAGTTCATTGTTTTTGTTACTTTATACACATTTTGTATTTTATTTAATAAATTTGCATTACCTTACATGACTTTTTATAGAATATGCATATTATTCATAAAGTATACACTTGATTTATTTAAATTAATAATATATAAAAATTTAATAAAATATATAACTTTTATATAAAAATAGAATAAAATGAATAATTATGTATAAAATGGATCAAAGGACTTTTTTAATTAAAATTTTCCTTAAGGATCTCTAAAACTCTCCAAATGTAGCCATATATATATAAAAACGCAAACTACACAAAAAGATTGTGGTTTGTGATAAAATGGAGATTTCTGGTCATTGTGGATGGGATTACCATCTCTTCTTGACCACATAACTTATACCAACAACCAGCCCCACACACCATCTCTATCTCTTTCTCTATCTCTCTCTCTCTCTACACACACACACACACATACACAAGACAGAAGCCATTGATGGAGAAGATATTGCAAAACCTGAATATCCTGCATTCAACACCTGAACACCTTCATCGCCAACCGCCGCCACCACCAACACATGTTCAAAGCACCTCAACTTCCCCTGCAGCCATCAAACTGTCACGTAGACAACTCGCAACATGCACCAAGTCGTCTCTGCTACTGATCCTCACTTCCCAGTTTCAAGACCACTTCCATCTGCCCAATGCCAGAGCCCAAGAACAGAACTTACCTGTACCCGAGGATCCTCAAAGCCTCGAAAACGACATTCCAATTGAGAATAACACGACTGCAAGTCCTGCAGACGAGAATGCAGCTGACACTAGTGGCACCAACACTCCAACTGAAGAGAACCCTTTGGAGACTAGCAGCACCACTGGACCCATCGAAGAAAGCACAGCTGAGAATGGTGGAACTGACGGTCCCACTGAAGAGAACCCGCCTGACGCTACTGCCACTGCCAATCCCATTGAAGAGAATTCAGCAGAAACTAATGCTACTGCCAGCACTACCACTGAAGAGAATCAAGCAGACAGTAGTTCTGGGACCTCTACCACAATTGAAGTAGACAGTTGCATCGACAAAGTTGTTACCAAGCGGGCTTTTCTAGACATAGCGATTGACGGGAAGCCTGTCGGACGAATTGTCATTGGGCTGCATGGAAACAATGCACCTAATGGAACTACTAAGTTCAGCGACTTTGTAAGCGGAGCAGCAGGTAATTTCTACTTTTCTGGTTCTTAAAAATTTAATATTTTCTCCGAAAGTACACTTCGCTGAATCTATTTTCGTTTGTGTACTCGATAGGTATTAGTTACAGAAGGAAAGAATTCATAAAGATCACACCAAGTTACATTCAACATGGCGGGGTAAGATCATACGGAGTTGATGCTGAACTTGCAGCTAAAACCGGAAGGAGTTTTGCAGTCGAAAATCTCGTTGCTGAATTGGAAAGCGAAAATGGAAGATGTCCGGGGACTAAGAATGTTGCAGGAAGTGTTGGCATTATTGTCCGAGACCCATTCAAGCCGCCACCTAAGCAAAAGCTGGTTGCTCGTAACGGTAAGCTGGTGATTGATGAAGAGGAAATTGGGAAAGAGCCAAACGGGACGGAGTTCGTGATCTCGACAAAAGATTCACCAGAGCTGGATACATCAACATTGGTTATTGGGAAAGTTCTAGAAGGTATGGAGGTTGTAGAGAAAATTGGTCAGGTTAAAACTGTGCAAGAAAATACCAGTTCTCCCTATTTCAGGTACTAAACCACCAGTTTGCATATGTTTATGAGTAATATACTAAACAATCTTAATAAAAACTGATGCAATTTACCTGCTTTTTAAACAGGGTAGCGAAGTTGATTGGGGATAAAAGGGCGGTGGTTGCAGAGAGAGGGTTCAACCGACCCTATTCGAAGGTAATCGTCACCAACTGTGGGATAATGGTGTAATATGAGATATCTTCATGAGAGTTGTACATCAATGCGAGTCTTTTTCAATGTTTGATTATGTAAAAGCCCAAAAATTTTGTCCATTGATGTACTACAATCTAAATTTTTCGGTTTCTATCAATATTCTAAGCAGGGGAATTGCAGTCATTATAAAGAAATCAAAACCGGATGCTAACAGTTGATATTATCACTAAACGGGAACCTAGTAATGGTTGAACCGAACAAAAAAAGCAACTTACTTTGACAAGATATGTATAATCGACGGGATCTTGTACCTGCGTGATAGCAGCAGATTACAAGTTTGTTGCAAGATCAGTTTAGAAAATTTCCATAATCCATGTTTCAGGTTTCAGATTTTCATAACCAATCGTTTACAACAGATTCGGTTAGCTTACAAATCTATAATCCAATTAAAAAACAAATCATGGGGATTCAAGCTTGCAATGGTAACAAAATATCATGAAAATGATGTAAGCAGCCTTCTATTTCATTTCCCTGTCAACGATAAATCATCCAGCTACATTATGCCCAACAAATAAGATGTAGCTTTCGCTTTGACTTTGACTTTGACTAAACCTTACTAATCAGCAGGCATATAGACATAAACTAGGAGTACATACATATTACACTAAGATTCAAACAGGTAATGGTAACCTAAGCCAAAGGGACTTTGTACATGATAGGGAGTTGGGGTTAAGGAAGCTTGCCTATACTTATAAAGTACAACTTAAAAGGGTTCTAAGAGTTGGCTGTTCAAACTTGATTCGGCTTCAGGTGGTTTGGAAGCGGTTGCAACACCATTCATTCTAGCACGTGCTTCTGCAAACATCCTCTGTTGTTCAGCTAATGCTTCTTCTTCAGTCATCTCTGCTCCATTTGTGCATTTTCCACCTTTAACAGTATCCTGTTTAATCATTTCGGTAAAAGTTAGCACAACGTTAACCTCACCTTATTACAAAACAAATATGATGCAGATAACCATGATAACCGCATAAACACTTTATACGGTCATATACTTATTCAGTGATACTAAAGTTGGTACTGTAACAGCATAAATCCATAAATCTGACTTGCATGATGTACAAGTGAGGTGTTGTTTTCACAGTTTTTTTTACCTATAATTGGTTTGTGACACTACAAATATATTTATATATACACACCAATACACTATATATATACGTACGTTGGTACATAACTACACACATATATATAATATCAAGAAACAAATAGTTACCACTGTTTCAAGTTTGTGTTGTTCATACGCAGCATAAACGTCTTCTATGTACTCCCCAAAACCAAGAACCTGAAGAAATAAATAGGTCAGTAATGAACTTCATCACAAGTGGATATGGAATAATGAGCTGACATCTGGACAATATATATGATTAATCATGACTGTGAAAGCGATTAACAAACCTCTAATGCCTTGAGAACGTGCTCTGGTGCGATGGTTCTTCTATCTTCTCTGCCACAGACTTCATTCGATTCTGATGAAACGAGATTAATGAACTCTGCAAAAAAAGAGAATAAGATAAGTGAGGTTTGAGGCAACTATGTTTTATATAAAGGATTAAACTATGATAATGATCTAACCTACGCAACACTCGATCAATAGATCTTGAGTATCTCTTGCAACACGTACATCCGGAGGCAACATCTCCTTTATTATTTTAGTCATCGTAGCTGCACATAAATTTTACAAGGAAAAAAAAACTCTCATTAGCAAGAAACAATGTTAGTATGAACAAGATATAAGCTGAAAGATATAGAATGTGAAACTCGATGGTTAACAAAGCAGCATTTGTATAGCAAAACACCAAATGAATACAATAAAGCGTACAGCTACACATAACAACTTATTACCCTCACACCTTTGGCCAATACGGTAGAAACTAAGCAACATTAAAAAATAATTAACGTAACGGTTCAACAGACCACAGCCTCTTGAATTCTGTGACTAAAAAAACGTTAACCATACATTCGAAAAGACAACTTTTAAGCAGACAAAGAGCCGAAAAATAGTCTAGCAGACCTGGCAATAAGAAGGTTTGGGTAGCCGGCTCACATGCCCCATGCATAACAGTTAACAAAGGGTGCCCCATAGTTATCAAAGGCGCTAAGCGCACTCAAGGCGCATAGGGCTCGGCTGGGGCCTAGGCGCGAGGCGCAAAAAAAGCGAGGGCCTGAGATTTAAAAAAAAAAAGCGAACAAGAAAATAAAGTAATTGTACATTAAAATAATACTATTTTTCATTTAGTTAGTATCAAAAGTTTTGAAATATTGATCTATTAGTGCATAAAAGTAGTGTTTCTGAGCTAAAAGTAGAAATCTTGCTGAAATCTAGCCATAATTTAACGAAATTGGTTGAAAACTCTTCGGAATTCGGGAATCTAGATGAAATCTGCGCCTAAACCATCACCTGGAGAATTAAAGCGCAATTTCCTCGACTCAAAGCGCAAATGCATCGCCTCGCCTCGCCTAAAAACTGGGCCTGGGCGCAAGAGGCGATGACTTTTAACAGCTATGGGGTGCCCATAACATAAAATTTTGAATAACTAGTCATTTATCGATAGAAATCGTCTGATTGACCAAATAATATAAAAAAAAATGTAGAGTTGCGTAACGGCGACTTTGTAATTGTAGGCACAATAAGCCAAATCAACAGGCAAAATAATAGTTAAAAGAACATCACAAGTATACATACAAGAACATGAGACATACAACTATACAAGAACATGCTTTTATATATTATTAATAACATGTATGACAGTATCTATGTCTGCATCATAATCAAATGATTAAATCAATTAAATAGATTGAATAATACAGTTCTGACACTCAGATCTTTCACAAAACGAAGTCATCAGGAAGCTATTTATCATATAAAATTATTATTATTATTATTATTATTTACAAAAAAATAAATAAACAAACCTTTGGGTAGTGAAGCGTCTTCTTTTGTCTTACCAACAATATCCATGGGTTCCATCTTTGACTCTACAAAGTCAACTAAAAAACACTCGTAATAATCAATCCAATAATAATAATAATAATAATAACCACAGATCTAAACAATAAAAATTAAAAAAGTTAAAAACTAACCGATCAAAAAAAGAAGCAATAAAACGACGTCGTGTAATCGGATAGAAATTAATCGAAACGGCGTCGAGTATTGGATCGAATTAATAGAAACGACGTCGTGTACAGGATGGAATTGGAGGGCGGAGGCGGAGACGATGGTGAACGATTATAGGGAGTGGAGGCGACTAGGGCAAAATTCTCCAGGGCGCGTGGGAGAGTGGGTGTGGAGGCGCGTGGAGGGTTGAGAAGGTTGGTTGTGAGGGGGGATGGGCGCGTGGGGTAGGGGTGAGAGTGGGGGTGAGTCATGGAGTTCGGGGTTTTATAGGTTTTGAATTGATTTAAGTATTAAATTAAAAGATGGTCGTAAATGAAGAGGTGGTGTTTGATGATCGATGAGACGAAATGAAGCCTTGTGTTTCTCCGTTCATGGAGCCAACGACGGATCACGGGTCGTTGGAAATTGGGCTCGGGGTTTTGGGTTATGGGTCATGGACAATGGTCTCGTAAAAGGTGGGCCACTTGGTACATTTAGGCCTTTTGGGGGTTGTGGACTAAATGGCTAATGGATTTTTGGGATACGGTCATATACAGGGGATGAGCTCAGGACGGTATTGGTTGATTCTGAAAATACCGATTCTAAAAACTTCTAAAACCTAATACCGATATCGAAAACATACGGTACGGTACTGGTATGGTATCGGTATTTTACCTTAAAATACCGATACCGAAACCGAAAACCTCTAAATGTGAGTACCGATATCGATACCAAACACCCTCGGTTCGGTACGGGTTCGGAATCGGTTCAGTATTCGGTGCAATATGCTCATCCCTAGTCATATAGATCGTTTGGTTGCAACTATAGCATTTATATATTTACTCTATGGGTGATTCTATAGCTTTTGCATTTTACCTTCTAGGCAATCTTATATCTTGCAAGTATTTATACTATGTTTTTCTAGTGATAATAATACAGATGGTCTAAAGAACTATTTTTTTTATTTTACTTTTTCATCTTTATTTCACATTTCTACCACCCCACCACCTCCAGAGTCACTTATCATAAAAACAAATACAATAGGTGAATCCGCCATTATCAGTTCGATTTAACATGAACCAGTTCAACTTGATTACCAATCTAATTTCTAACCTAACTTACAATAGCATTGAAGAGGTATAAAACCTCCCGTCCGAACCTCAACCTCCCAGGACGTGGCATCATGACCATGTGGCGCGGCTCACCAAAGACACGTGCCCGCCACTAACGACCGGAGGTCACTAGGACGAAGGTTAGTACACCTGGACGAAGGATAGTACAACAAATTCTGACTAGTATAAATACCCCCTCATAAGTACAAGGAAGTCACGTTCTGACACACTCCGAACCTCTCTCTCTCTCTCTCTCTCTCTCTCTCTATCTATCTATCTCTATATTCTCTTTTCTTCTCCAAACAAATACTTATCCTCACGCCGGAGGGTGGTCACAGAGAGGCCCTCCCTGCCCCCCTTGTGACGAGCCTAACGGTTTGTCTAGTTTTGCAGGTTAATCACTCAAAGATCTTATCAAGCTAGTCGTCTTCTACCTCGTACCTAGGGGTGAGCAATAAACGGTTCCGACCCGCGAAAACCGTGAAACCGACCCGGAACCGCTAGAACCGAACCGAATTAATGTTATAGGTTCCGGTTCCGGTTCTCATATTTTGGCATAATCGGTTCCCGGTTCGGTTCCGGTTAGAACCGACGGGTCCGGTTAAAAACCGTTAGAACCGTTTTGAATTAAATTAAATATTTAAATATTCTATTATTAGTTTGAAATAGAATGTGTTGTTTCCTTCTTTATAATTCTTAACACTTTTAAATTGTTTTACTAGGTAGGAATGTAGAGTATTGCCTTATGTGATGGTCGGCAGTCAGCACAGCTTGTTCTGACCCGTTTAATCTGTATAAAAAGAATGATCTGATCCGAACAAAACATATTTTGATAGGTAAACTACTATACTTTTAGTAACCATGTTTAACACAAACTGTTGATAATTTTTTTTAAGAAAAATCATTGTTTTTGTTTATTTTTTTTATTTAATTGTTAATGTTAATTTTAGGATTTTATTGACAAGCGGTTCCGGTCTAGAACCGTTCATGAGAACCGTTTCACCCGGTTCTGGAACCGAACCGTTTAGTAATTATCGGTTCCGGTTTCGGTTCTCATATTTTGGAATAAACGGTTCGCGGTTCGGTCCGGTTCGGTTCGGTTCGGTCCGGTTCTGAACCGTTGCACAGCCCTACTCGTACCTGAGGTCCGTCCGGCTTTTGGATCTTCATTGGCGCCATCCTATTGCAGATCTACTCTCTCCACTCAGATCTGGAATGGCTATGGAAAATTTAAACATCGTTGACATCACCAACAAAGAAAGTGACGACATCACTGTTTCTGAACAACACACCGCTGGCTATTCCAGGGTGTTGTCAGATCTTGTATCGGCTGCTGCCACTGAAACAGTCACTGCACCCAGCGGGATGCAAACTGTATCAGCAGAGTTTGATGAAACTTTTTTACAACGGAATCGTGATTTCTTGTTAAAGTTAAAAGAACAACAGGATAAAGACGAAAAACTTCGCAGTGTACAGGTTAATTTGTTCCCTTCCGAAGGAACAACATCCGCAGTGATGTCCACCCCTGCTAGTCTCCAAACATACTCCACTGTGGTTACGTCCGTCCCATTGCAAACACCGTACGGCTTCTTGATGCCCTACGGATATACCGGACCGTTGCCAACTGGACTCACACCCACGGGGCCAATGGCTACCGCGTCAGTGCAGTCAGCCAAGCAACAAACCAGCTCCGGTACGGTTAATGAAGAACTTACAGCTCCATACAGACCAGCATACATGACTCAATACTCCAAGTTTGCACCTCGAATTGCTAGTGCCCCTTTGCCAGCTAAACTCAAAATGCCAACAACAATAAAAAGAAATGAGGGCACTTCGGATCCAGATGACCACCTTCATGACTTCGGGGGGGGGGCTGCAGAAATTGAAATGTGGCCCATGCTCGCCTGGTGCCACATGTTCGTGCAGACCCTTACAGGTGCAGCTAGAGTATGGTTTGATGGTCTACCAGCAGGGGAAATAGCAAATTGGACTGAACTTCGCCGAGCTTTTCTACAAAACTTCTCTCAACAACGGCGATGTTCAAAAGATATCACTGAAATACACAACATCCGTAGAAAAGACGGAGAGTCACTCGAAAGGTTCATCGACAGGTTTAACAAAGAAAGCATGCAAATACCCGGAGCCGTTGATCAGCTGCGGATATCTGGTTTCTGTCATGGGGTTCGAAACAATCAGCTAGTTGAAAAACTGCATTAAGACTTACCAAAAACCATGGAGATACTAATGGAATGAGCGCGTGCTTTTGCAAGAGGAAAAAGTGCTTGTGGTCAATCAGCAGAAAGTGACCACAAAGGAAGCACCAGAGGCAATTCCTGGAAAAAAGGAGCCTCGGCTCCAGTAGAAAGAAACAGCTCATGGTCGAAGCACAGATCACAACCATACGGAAGAAGCGACAGAAATGAGAGGTCCAGCTCCGGACACTCTGCACGAAGTACCAGTTACCGCGACCTTAATAAAACCCCAAGCGAAATCTTAAGCACTGAACAAATACGTTTCCCAACCCCACCAAAACATAAACCCACCTCCGACCGAAATACCAAAAAGTACTGTGAATATCACCAAGCAAAAGGCCACAACACGGATGATTGTTGGTCGCTAAAGCAAGAAATAGACAAAGCATGCAAAGCAGGGAAATTGTCCCACCTGATTCGAGAACTAAAAGAAGGAAAACCAGCCACGCCACAAATCTCCAATCCGAACAATCAAGCAGGAATCCACATGGTGCGGTCCATTCATGAACATGGGACCAAGCGAAGTAACGAACATATAGCACCATGGATGGAAAAATTGTTGTTCTTCCCACCAATTGACCCGAGAGATGCGAAAGAAGCTCCAATCATCGTCTCCGGTGTCGTGGCAGGACACAAGGTCCGACGGATTTACATAGACAACGGTAGTGCATCCGAAATCATGTACTACCAATGTTATCAACAGCTAGCTCCAGCCACCAAGGACAAGTTAGTCGCAGTCCAAATGCCATTGATCAGTTTCTCCGGAGAAGTCATACACCCCTTGGGACAGTTAACTCTTCCAATCACCCTTGGGACTGAAGAGCATCAAAGAACAGTTGTGCTTACCTTTTTAGTGGTTGGGGCACCCTCAGTTCATAATATCATACTGGGAAGACCAGGTATGAAGGCTTTCAGCATGGTAACTTCCACAATTCACGGAGCTATCAAATTTCCTACCGAAACGGGAGTGGCAACAATGCACACCGAATCAGGAGTATATGTAGCTGAAGTACGACAGGCTTCAGGCTCCCCTCCCCCAGAAAACAAAGACTCCGAAGTCAACACGACAGAAGATTGGTCCATCAATCCGGCATTCCCAGAATAGAAAATAACCATCAGTACCCAATTACCAGATGCCATAAAAAAAGGTCCTTATGGAGACTATTATCAACGTCCCTCGACGTATTTGCTTGGCAACAATCAGACATGACCGGAGTACCAAGAATCTTAGCCGAACATAGGCTCAACATTCGTCCGGACAAAAAGCCAATGGCTCAGAAGAAGCGAAGTATGGCCCCGGATCGCATCAAGGCAATAGCACATGACGTAAGTGTCCTGCTAGACGCAGACATTATCAGAGAAGTAAAATACCACACCTGGGTCTCCAATCCGGTGATGGTTCGGAAGCATGATGGGTCATGGAGGATGTGCATCGATTTTAAAGATCTGAATGATGCATGTCCTAAAGATTGTTACCCCTTACCAGAGATAGACTTAAAAGTCGATGCCGTGGCAAACTTCAAATTGAAATGTTTTCTAGATGCTTACAAGGGATATCACCAGATCCAAATGGCCGAAGCTGACGAAGACAAAACAACCTTCGTCACCAGTCAAGGGTTGTATTGTTACAAGAAAATGCCATTTGGGTTAAAGAATGCCGGAGCCACATATCAACGAGTCATGGACCAAGCTTTCAAGGGGCAAATAGGTCGGAACTTAGAGGTGTATGTGGACGACCTAGTAATCAAAAGCTCCGATGAAGAAGTTTTACTGAAAGACATCAAAGAAACATTTGACAAGCTCCGAGAGATAAACATGAAGCTCAATCCGAAGAAATGTTCGTTCGGATTAGAAGAAGGAAAGTTCCTGGGCTTTCTAATGTCCAAGGAAGGCATTCGAGCCAATCCTGAGAAAGTGGAAGCTGTTACAAACATGAAGCCCCCGTCCAACTTAAAAGAGGTCCAAACACTCAATGGGCGGCTGGTCGCTCTACACAGGTTCTTGTCCAAGGCTGCAGAGAAAACGCTGCCCTTTATGGCGGTTCTAAAGAAGTATTTAAGCACAAAAGAATTCCGATGGACAGAGGAAGCAGACGCGGCTTTCAGTGATCTCAAAAAATGTTTGGCAGAATTACCAACATTAACCGCACCCGAACATGGGGAAACTCTCACCATATACTTGTCAGCCTCGGAGGCATCTATTAGTTCCGTACTAATGGTCACCAGGGGTAAAGCACAAGTACCCATCTTTTATGTAAGCCGCGCCCTCCGAGACTATGAGACGCGATACCCCGCCATGGAAAAACTCGCCCTCTCTCTTGTACATGCTTCACGACGATTACGCCGATACTTCCAAGCTTTTGAAATTGAGGTACAAACTGACCAGCCGATTCTGGGCGTACTAAGAAAGCCAGAAGTCTCCGGAAGACTCGCCAAATGGGCAATTGAGCTCAGAGCATTCGACATAACCTACAAGAGAAGAGGCCCAGTCAAGGGACAAGTAGTCGCAGACTTCCTCACCGAACTAACAATGAGTCTTGACGAAGTTGTTACCCTAACAGAATCAAGTGAATGGAGTATTTTCACCGATGGAGCATCCAGCTCCGAAGGGTCTGGAGCCGGAATAGTCTTGAAAGATCCTAATGTGCCACACCCTCAAATTTCCACTACGGGGTTCATACCGCGAGGCGCATGACATACCAGGATCCCATAGCCATAAGTCATATGAACGAACTCTAAATGCCCAAACCATTTAGTTCGTTTCAAAAACCAAGTTTAGTTAAGTTGCGGAAGCGTAAACCAAATTTAATCCTTTTAAAACCATGCGCAAAACAACGCGCCCAAATTAAAACCATATGAAAGAAAATGTAAAAGCATAATATGTAATTTAGGTGTATGCCCAAGACCCCAAATGCAATGAAGTGTGCAGTGCTTTCTAATCCTGGCACCGGAAGCTAACTACCTGCAAAAGCATGTAAATCGTGGGTCAACAAACAATGTTGGTGAGTTCACTAGGTAAAGTAAATGAGTATGTAACTGCGCTGGTTTACAAAACCACGTAAGTAAGTGAGTTGTGTTGGTGCCCCGCACCATGTAACCACTAATTCATCGCATGCCAAGGGTAGCTAACCCATTCATGATAACTAACCGAATATACCGAACTGCTATATACGTGTAGCCACATAAGTGTGCCGTATGCCTGACATCATTGTCTATCCACAATGATAATGTTTCGTAGTTATAGTTCACGCCCGCGCTCCCCGAGCCGGTGTGAGGTTTGTAAGACCTAATAGCGCTATCAACTAATAACCCGCTTGCCAACCCTGGCAACTCATTCGGTACGTGAGGACTTACAGATGATAGAAATGGTTTAGTTTATCAAGGACACAATTGCGAACCAGCAAAGTAACCGACCCTCATAAGGATCCATGGCATCCCAACCCGGGATGTGTAAGTAGTCCTAAACCGGACTAGAAAATAGTAGTCCCAAACTGGACTAGAAAAGTTAAATAAGTTGTCTCAACCCGAGACGCATGCTTTTGAGAAAAGAGTAGTGAAACTCACCTTAGGTCGCAAGTGAAAATCCAAATTCCACGAATAGTAACGTGCTACCGACTCCCTATTACAAATGTCACCAGGTGAGTATACGTGCGTAACCAACACACCATGTAACTCGTTTATCCAAGACTTTTAAAAGTTCAAAACCGTGTAGTGACACCTAATGACTCTACATGCTCAAGTATGTCCTACGGATCCCGTTGGTGATCATAGCAATTATTATCAGTTTAATGCATCAAATACATCTCATACAAGTTTCCACACAAGTACATGTCAATTACAAACCACATAGAACTCCAAATAGTCACTTAAAGACCCCGTACACAATCTGCGTTTTTAGGACAGATTGTGCGCTGTGAAAAACAATTTATTTAAAATACTTAACGAATGAATTAGAGTCCCAACTTTTTACTGAATTTTATTTGGGATTCACTAGACAATACCTATTTTTGTTTTGTCTTAATTCCAAACACAAAAGTTATAAAAATTCGTACAACACAGCTGTGTCCAGAAAATTTCCTCAACAGGTCAGTTTAGTAGGAAAATTCTTAAAAATTGTGTATTCATCCAAACGAGATGAATCCACTTGGAAAAGCTCTATTTTTCCAGTATTGACCTACTGTAAAAATTTCATAACCTAACTCCTTGTAAATCTCAAGTT
Organism: Ambrosia x helenae; assembly: GCA_030844895.1. Taxonomy (NCBI): domain Eukaryota; kingdom Viridiplantae; phylum Streptophyta; class Magnoliopsida; order Asterales; family Asteraceae; genus Ambrosia; species Ambrosia x helenae. Next base: position 59,758,910 of record CM061231.1, read on the forward strand.
ATGACCATTTAAAGTTAGCCCAATTTACAAATCCGAAAATCTGATATGACCCCTAATCAATTAAAATTCCAAAAACGACTCATACGGTGTCCAAAATCGATGGTTTTGCCCATTATGAAAAGCTAAGACCTTGTACATTACAATCATGCAAAGAAATCATCAAAACAATCGATTTACCAACCCGTTACAGCCCCTTCAACACGTTCAAACAAATCTGTCAGAATCTGAAACTTGCATCCCAAGTAATCTACAAACCCTAATTCTTCATAAACATCCCTAATACATGTATAACACCTATAGTACTGATTAAACACCATATTAATCATAGCAAAACACATATATTATCATGTGAAAACCCTAATCATGGCTGCTAATAACAATCATCATCATCAAATCATCAAGAACATTCAAGAACTCCTATACATGCATGTATGCGATTTTGTATATATTATTTTTAGGGTTTTTAAAGTTTTTCAATCATTATAATTTATCAAAAATCGTAAGAACGTATACCTTGTGAAAGATTAAACTCCCTAGAGCCTTGAAATCAAACCCGAACTAGCTTGATTAGTGAAAGATTGCTTGATTGCTTGAAAACAAAGAGAGAGGGGGTGGGGGGTTTCGCACGGCACCAAGGGGGCAAGGGAGTAGGGTTTTTATCTTTTTCCTTGCCTCCTAATTGTAAAAGGGCTTTGCTTGTTCCCCAAGCAATTGGTATTAGGGCCCTTCTAGTCCATTAACTTGACCCGTTAACCATGTTCTAGCCCAATACCGGACCCAATATTATTAACCATGCTAAATTATATAAAAACCATTGTTTTTATTATTACATAGCTTATCATTCATGTTGTGCACGTAATTTGCATAATCTACGCATTACCTTTCAGTTAGGCGATCATTCACAAAAACATGTAATTCACATAAGCACGTACTTCATGTTCACCAAAATTCACTTGTATATATTATTGCTATGTATGTCACATAATTCACCAACGTTTGGGATACAGGACTCATGTGTGTGTTTAACAAGGATTTTCCTACGTATAACATATGTTAGCATCTTCTAACATATGTTAAACCTACTTAACTAACCCTAGTTAAGTATCTAGCCATGTATGAACATGTAAGTTAACTAGAGTTCAGTAAAAGTATTTAACCTGAAAATGCGGGGTGTCACATCATCCCCAAGTTGAAAAGAATTTCGTCCTGAAATTCAGCAAGTAAACAGTAAAGCCAGCTATAAAAATGTGTGCTTGGTTCTCGGATGTCACATCATCCCCAAGTTGAAAGGAATTTCGCCCCGAAATTCACTTTGAAAGAACTGCTTTATGTTCCGCGTTGGATCTATGTACGATTTCAGGTTCAGTAAAGAGGTGTGGGTATTTGAGCCGCATCTGGTCTTTGCGTTCCCACGTGTATTCCGGTCCTATACGGGAATTCCATTGTATGTTAATAATAGGTATAGTGTTTTGCTTGAGTTTCTTGACGCCCCGCTCAAGAATCTCCACTGGTTCTTCCATAAACCGTAGCCGATCGTCCACCTGGATGTCCTCCAGTGGCACCATCAGTGTCGTATCGGATAAGCATTTCTTTAGATTCAATGCGATACGTGGGATACATCATGTACCCCACCGAGTTTATTACACGAGTTTAACTTGTAAGTTACCGGACCAATTCTTTCGACAATCCCGAATGGTCCAATGTATCGCGGGTTAACTTCCCCGTTTTTCAAAGCGTATCACCCCTTCCAAGGTGACACCTTTCATAGAATCTTGTCCCCAACCTGGAACTCCAAAAGGTTTCCTACGCTTATCAGCGTAGCTTTTCTGATTTGCACTAACTTCTCAGAAGTTTCATGCATGAGTTCGGGACCTGTTAGTTGGCTATCCCCAACCTCAGTCCAACAAATAGGAGACCTACACTTGCGCCCGTAAAGTGCCTCGAAAGGCGCACACTGTATCGAAGTGTGGTAACTGTTGTTATAAGAGAATTCGATTAAGGGCAAGTGCTTATCCCAGTTATTACCAAAGTCCACTACACATGCTCGTAGCAGATCCTCTAATGTTTGGATGGTACGTTCACTTTGTCCATCCGTCTGTGGGTGATAGGCTGTGCTCATATCAAGACGAGTTCCTAAAGCATCTTGGAGGGTAGTCCAGAAACGAGAAGTGAATCGCCCATCGCGATCAGATATAATGGAAGTAGGCACCCCATGCCTAGAGACTATCTCCTTGATGTATAGGTTCGCCAGCTTTTCTAATGAATCCGTTTCTTTTATTGCCAAGAAGTGGGCCGATTTGGTTAAATGGTCCACGATAACCCAAATCATGTTATGGCCCGTTGGCGTTCTAGGAAGCTTTGTAATAAAATCCATGGAAATTCCATCCCATTTCCACATCGGAATCTCTGGTTGTTGGAGTAGGCCTGAAGGTTTTTGATATTCAATCTTAACCTTCGCACAAGTCAAGCACTTACTAACATAAGTGGCTATCTCAGCTTTCATGTTTGGCCACCAGTATAGAGTCTTAAGATCTTGGTACATCTTGTCCGAACCAGGATGTACCGAATAGCGAGAGGTATGTGCTTCATCAAGCACCAGTTGTCTGCGATCCCCAAATCGTGGTATCCAGACTCGATCCATGAAGTACTGCAGACCATCCGTCTTTAGTTCCAAGTGCTTATCAGCACCATGTAAGGTCTCAAGCCCGATGTTTCCTTCCTTCAAGGCTTCGCCCTGGGCTTCACGTATCTTATCAGGAAAATTAGAATGGATGGTGACTTGTAAGGCTCGCACCCGTTTGAGTTTCGTTTCCTTTCGACTGAGAGCATCAGCTACTATGTTAGCCTTCCCTGGATGATACTTGATGGCACAGTCATAGTCATTTAAAAGTTCAACACAACTATGTTGTCGTATGTTCAGCACTTCTGGTCAAATATATGCTGAAGGCTCTTGTGGTCAGTGAAAATTGTGCACTTGGTTCCATAGAGGTAGTGCCTCCAGATTTTGAGAGCGAAAACTACCGCTCCCAGTTCCAAATCATGAGTGGGGTAGTTCTTCTCATGGACCTTCAGTTGTCGCGATGCATATGCAATTACCTTATCACGTTGCATCAGTACGCACCCTAAGCCTTGGATAGACGCATCACAATATACTACAAAGTCCTCTGTACCCTCAGGAAACGATAATATCGGTGCACTGCAAAGTTTGGACTTTAGTAGCTGAAAGGCAGATTCTTGGGCATCTCCCCACTTATACGTAATACCTTTCTGCGTTAGGGCGGTGAGAGGTTGAGCGATCTTAGAAAATCCCTCAATAAACCGGCGATAATATCCCGCGAGACCAAGAAATTGGCGCACTTCAGTAGGGGTCCTAGGAGCCACCCACTTTTTGATAGCGTCAATCTTGGCTGGGTCCACATGTATTCCTGCCTTGTTGACCACATGCCCAAGGTATTGGACCTCCCGAATCCAAAAATCACATTTAGAAAACTTTGCATACAGCTGCTCATTCCTCAGTAGTTCCAAGATTAACCGCAGGTGCTGCTCGTGCTCCTCCCTGCTCTTGGAATAGATCAATATGTCATCTATGAACACTATGACGAATTTGTCCAAGTAAGGCTTGCACACACGGTTCATTAGATCCATGAACACCGCAGGTGCATTAGTTAGCCCAAATGGCATAACCAAAAACTCATAATGTCCATAACGGGTTCGAAACGCCGTTGTCGCCACATCCTCTTCTCGGACTCTCAGCTGATGGTACCCCGACCTCAAATCAATCTTAGAGTAGAAGCTCGACCCTTGCAGTTGGTCGAATAAATCATCAATACGAGGCAAAGGATATCGGTTCTTAATCGTTACCTTGTTCAACTCCCGATAGTCTATGCACATACGAAAGCTCCCATCTTTCTTCTTAACAAACAGAACTGGAGCTCCTCATGGCGAAGAACTGGGTCTAATGAAACCCCTATCCAATAGCTCTTGGAGTTGGGTAGACAGTTCTTGAAGCTCCCCTGGTGCCAAACGGTATGGTGCGCGCGCAACTAGCGCTGCTCCAGGTGCAAGGTCAATCTGAAACTCCACTTGACGAACGGGTGGGAGTCCAGGTAGTTCCTCTGGGAAGACATCTTGGAAGTCTCGGACCCCTGGGATGTCCTCAATTCTAGTTTCGGTTTCGGCTCGAGTATCAGATATGTTAGCCAAAATGGCCGGACAGCCCTTACGAATACACTTCTGGGCCTTCAGATAGGAGATGATGCCTACCATGGCACCACCACGATCACCCTGTATAGATAAAAGTTCTCCACTTGGGAGGGGGAATACGAACAATCTTCTCCTGACAGAGAATTTCAGCGTGTTGCTTGGACAACCAGTCCATGCCAACCACGAGATCAAAGCTTCCAAGGGTGATAGGTAGAATGTTGATGGCAAACGATTGCCCATCCAACTCGAGCTTACAGTCACGATGAATATGGGTTACCTCAACAGGCTTTCCATCAGCCAGTTCAATAGAGTATGGAGTATCTCGAAGAGTAGGAACCATCCCTAATTGTTTACTAAGTTTTGATGAAACAAAACTATAGTCCGCACCAGTATCATATAAGATAGAAGCAAGAGTGTCGTTCAAGGAGCACGTACCCATCACGACATTGTTATCAGTCCTAGCTTTCCCCAGGCCAATCAAAATGCTTTTCCCCGAGCCCCGTTGTTGTTGCTACCGTTACGGTTGTTGTTGTAACACCCCAACCGATGGCGGAAACATCGGGATGTCACGTAATGATGATTGTTCAGTAGCTCGTGGTGAATAATAGATTCCATTAAATGATGTAAATGAATTACATACAATAGTTCTAGAATTTGTACATCAAATTGAATAAAACTAAACACATATCTTCAAGCATCAATTCAAATCTTCAAGCAAATAGAACCTGAAACATGTTAAGTTGAAAAGGTTTTGGGTCAACAAAAGTTGGTGAGAATTACATAGGTTTTTGATAATTGAATAAAAATGATGTGCAATTCATGTGTCATGTCAATCTAGTCCATATGTGAGAACATACTAGAAATAAATCGAGTGCATAATCAACCCTGATGACTGTTATAAAATGATACATACCATACGCTCATGGTCCAATATGTTATACGATAACAAACACCCACGTAACCTTTGTAGGAGGCACGTATCTGGGTGGGATTGTCAGTCCAATAGATCTATCAATGTATACCGTCGGCTGATCAATGTTAATGATTATGCTAGAATGGTGCTTACTCTAATCATGCTCAAGACATAATGCAACATAGAAAACACATAGACACATTGATGATTGAATTGCAATGATAATGTTATAACATGTTTCACCCCAAAAATGGTGATAAATAAAAGGGGCTATGTAAAACTCACCTTGGTAAAATGTTATATCTGTTGAGAAATGTGTTGACCGAATGTATCAAGTATCGCCCTAAAATGAAGTAATAAATATGTCTATGTATAAGTTCTAGGGCTTCGAATTGGGGATAATTGCTCGTTTGATTAATGTTAAAAATATTCGCCAATTGAGAGGAATTTAGTAAATAAATAACCAAAAATCTTTTTATAAATGTTAAATCTAGGATGGTCACAAGAATGTGTTTAAAGTATAAAAATAATTTTTATAAAATTATTTTCTTTAAAATAGATTATTAAATCTATTTATTACAAATTGTCAAACTTTAACTTTAATAATTAAAAATCTTAAAATTAAAGAATTATCATTTAAAAAATCATATTTCTGTTCTAAATATATAAAAATAAATTGTATAAAATTTTGGTGCAAAAATAATAAAAATTGAATTTATTATGATTTAATTATGATTAAATCTAACAAAAATTGATTAAAAATATAAAATAAATGATTTTTCTGAATTAAAAATCATTTCAGTAAAGTTTAACATTGTACAAACATAAGATAATTTTTGTAGAAATTAATAAAATTGTTTTGATATTTTTATAGATTTTTACAATTATAAATGAATAAAGTTGTAATATTTATTATATATAATAAATAAAAGATTTTTGAAAAACTAAAAATTGTTTAATAAACTTAACCATTTGAATTGTATAAAATAAATTTTATAGGATTTATAAAGTTGTTTTGGTATTTTAAATGTGTAATAAAAGTTTAGGATAAAAAAATTATATGTTTAAATCCTAAAAAAAAATATTTGGTGGTTATGGGGCTCGAACCCGGGTCTATGACCGGGTTGGATTTTAATCACAAGTGTGGCCACCACCAAGCCAACACCCTGAGAACGATTATTATCCAGAACGAAATTGTTTTATACTTTAAAAGATTTGAATTTTAAATCCTAAATAATACACCCGCTTAATTGAACCTGCTACAGATCTTGTTGATTCAATTAAAGAGAGGGCTTTTGTTCTACAGATCATTTCGAACAGGGTCGTGTAAGGACTTACTGATTTTGTGGCCGAAACGAAGGTATTAGAGGTTTGGCCGGAGCTCGGATTTCCGGCGAGCTTCAAAGACACGAGCAGACTAAACTTTTTAATGAAAAGTGAGTGGGGTTTGGTTTGGTGTGTGGTTTCCGAGCCGGAGAGTGTCATATTTATACTAGTTATGAACGCGTTAAGTTTTTGGTAAGTTTTCAAGGTCGCCGGAAATTACGGGAAATCACAATTAACGCTGTTTTAACGGAATAAAAATGTGTTGGAAGGTGTTGGTCAAAGGTAGGGAATACGCGGAACATTAAACGTGATTGGGGAGCAGCTTTGGAAAGTTGCCGGATTTCCTGTTTTGGCCGGTCAACAGTCGGCGAGAAGAAAGGGAGAAGACAGAGTTTACTGGGCCGGGTCTTTGGGCCGTTTGTTATTTTTTTGTGGGCCAGACACATCTGGGCTCTGAACAACAGAAGTTTTCAAAAATGGGGAGTGGGCCAGAGGGTGTTTGCTGAAATCAGTTTAGCTATTATTTTTTTATAATTATTATTATTATTATTATTATTATTATTATTATTATTATTATTATTATATAAACATATATGTATATTAGTTGTGTGGTATTAAAATAAGGACTTAGGCACGTTATGAATGATAAAAAAAAATATATAACATACGTATTAGAATTTTGAAAATTTCTGCGATGTTACAGTCTCCCCTACTTTTAGGAACTTCGTCCCGAAGTTAAGAGAAACACTAGGTTTACAATTGGTCTACCACCGGGAACCTTGATAAAATTTCACACCACCTTAATGTACCTGTAAATTCATGATTACGTTCCGGACCGTAATAACCAGTTTACCTTACATTAGGGTTTTGCGTCCTTTTATGACTTTCCGATTGTTGAGCAGGTCTGATAGTCTCCACCAGTCGTTGAGCAGGTGGTAGGGCCTCTCCCGACTGTTGGAAAGACATGATGACCTCTACCAATCGTTAAGTAGGTTGTTTGGTAGTCAACTATTTGTTGTATAAGTAAGCAAGTATGATCATAAATATAACAATTAGTTCACATTCAAACTAAGCATGCACACAGATGTTATAATAATACTCGAATTTATTACTTGAATCAAAAGCGTCATTACATAGAATTAAAAGCAAACAACATTTAAATGGTGGGACTTGCTGTTAAGTAGCTGGAGGGTCTTGGTCTCGGTTTAGTTTAGGGCATCGGTTACGGTAGTGATTTAGGTTTCCACATTCATAGCATTAACCATAGTTGAAATTACCAGGACGATTAGGATTAGTAACCTGAGCTGGGTTAGGGATAATTGCAGCCATTCGGGCATCAACACCTTTGTTGTTTTTGTTGTTGTTGTGGTTGGTGTTGTGGTTGTTGTAACTTTCCTCTTGGTTTTCACCTCTGTTATTGCGAGTGCTACGACGTGGAGACATGATCCGTAAGGGACACAATGAAGGTTCAATGTGGCGTGAAATGAATGAGGTGATATAAGGAATGTAATCATTTATTCATTAATTAAAACGAATAAACGAAAACGTTGACTTATCAAAGATTCCAGATTCTAATAACATATGAAGACATGCTTTAGCCTATAAGTGAACACTCATCCCGAGAATTCCCAGGTAGGCATCCGGGTCCCTCGTCTGATTGGGATATATGCGCAATGCCAGCCTAGACAGAAGACCCAGAATACAGGCGTTCACCCTTCCAGATTGCACGTGTTCGTTATTAAAATATAGAACTTCGACGAGATCTCAAGGTGGTTCAGGTTAAACCTGAGGATTTTGTCCTATGAGTCTAAGAGTAGATCCACTGGTGGAGAGCAACCTTCTTGTAGGAATGAAAGTAGGGATAAGAAGTAGGAGGGAGATAGAGAATAGCAAGTAAAAGAAGCAAGTACTTGTTAAATCCTATGGTTATAGACTAGATTATTTTTCTAATAACCTAATTCCCTATAACCATGGCTCTGATACCAATCTGTAACACCCCAACCGATGGCGGAAACATCGGGATGTCACGTAATGATGATTGTTCAGTAGCTCGTGGTGAATAATAGATTCCATTAAATGATGTAAATGAATTACATACAATAGTTCTAGAATTTGTACATCAAATTGAATAAAACTAAACACATATCTTCAAGCATCAATTCAAATCTTCAAGCAAATAGAACCTGAAACATGTTAAGTTGAAAAGGTTTTGGGTCAACAAAAGTTGGTGAGAATTACATAGGTTTTTGATAATTGAATAAAAATGATGTGCAATTCATGTGTCATGTCAATCTAGTCCATATGTGAGAACATACTAGAAATAAATCGAGTGCATAATCAACCCTGATGACTGTTATAAAATGATACATACCATACGCTCATGGTCCAATATGTTATACGATAACAAACACCCACGTAACCTTTGTAGGAGGCACGTATCCGGGTGGGATTGTCAGTCCAATAGATCTATCAATGTATACCGTCGGCTGATCAATGTTAATGATTATGCTAGAATGGTGCTTACTCTAATCATGCTCAAGACATAATGCAACATAGAAAACACATAGACACGTTGATGATTGAATTGCAATGATAATGTTATAACATGTTTCACCCCAAAAATGGTGATAAATAAAAGGGGCTATGTAAAACTCACCTTGGTAAAATGTTATATCTGTTGAGAAATGTGTTGACCGAATGTATCAAGTATCGCCCTAAAATGAAGTAATAAATATGTCTATGTATAAGTTCTAGGGCTTCGAATTGGGGATAATTGCTCGTTTGATTAATATTAAAAATATTCGCCAATTGAGAGGAATTTAGTAAATAAATAACCAAAAATCTTTTTATAAATGTTAAATCTAGGATGGTCACAAGAATGTGTTTAAAGTATAAAAATAATTTTTATAAAATTATTTTCTTTAAAATAGATTATTAAATCTATTTATTACAAATTGTCAAACTTTAACTTTAATAATTAAAAATCTTAAAATTAAAGAATTATCATTTAAAAAATCATATTTCTGTTCTAAATATATAAAAATAAATTGTATAAAATTTTGGTGCAAAAATAATAAAAATTGAATTTATTATGATTTAATTATGATTAAATCTAACAAAAATTGATTAAAAATATAAAATAAATGATTTTTCTGAATTAAAAATCATTTCAGTAAAGTTTAACATTGTACAAACATAAGATAATTTTTGTAGAAATTAATAAAATTGTTTTGATATTTTTATAGATTTTTACAATTATAAATGAATAAAGTTGTAATATTTATTATATATAATAAATAAAAGATTTTTGAAAAACTAAAAATTGTTTAATAAACTTAACCATTTGAATTGTATAAAATAAATTTTATAGGATTTATAAAGTTGTTTTGGTATTTTAAATGTGTAATAAAAGTTTAGGATAAAAAAATTATATGTTTAAATCCTAAAAAAAAATATTTGGTGGTTATGGGGCTCGAACCCGGGTCTATGACCGGGTTGGATTTTAATCACAAGTGTGGCCACCACCAAGCCAACACCCTGAGAACGATTATTATCCAGAACGAAATTGTTTTATACTTTAAAAGATTTGAATTTTAAATCCTAAATAATACACCCGCTTAATTGAACCTGCTACAGATCTTGTTGATTCAATTAAAGAGAGGGCTTTTGTTCTACAGATCATTTCGAACAGGGTCGTGTAAGGACTTACTGATTTTGTGGCCGAAACGAAGGTATTAGAGGTTTGGCCGGAGCTCGGATTTCCGGCGAGCTTCAAAGACACGAGCAGACTAAACTTTTTAATGAAAAGTGAGTGGGGTTTGGTTTGGTGTGTGGTTTCCGAGCCGGAGAGTGTCATATTTATACTAGTTATGAACGCGTTAAGTTTTTGGTAAGTTTTCAAGGTCGCCGGAAATTACGGGAAATCACAATTAACGCTGTTTTAACGGAATAAAAATGTGTTGGAAGGTGTTGGTCAAAGGTAGGGAATACGCGGAACATTAAACGTGATTGGGGAGCAGCTTTGGAAAGTTGCCGGATTTCCTGTTTTGGCCGGTCAACAGTCGGCGAGAAGAAAGGGAGAAGACAGAGTTTACTGGGCCGGGTCTTTGGGCCGTTTGTTATTTTTTTGTGGGCCAGACACATCTGGGCTCTGAACAACAGAAGTTTTCAAAAATGGGGAGTGGGCCAGAGGGTGTTTGCTGAAATCAGTTTAGCTATTATTTTTTTATAATTATTATTATTATTATTATTATTATTATTATTATTATTATTATTATTATTATTATATAAACATATATGTATATTAGTTGTGTGGTATTAAAATAAGGACTTAGGCACGTTATGAATGATAAAAAAAATATATAACATACGTATTAGAATTTTGAAAATTTCTGCGATGTTACAGTTGTTGTTGTAGGACTTATACCTCACACTATCCCACGTTCTCTTGCTATCACCAATAGTAGAAAATGAAGCACCATGCTTCAGAAAAGTACCATGATCGGCAGTCTCATCTGTGAGTTTGCGAGTCAAGTGAAAGATTTGTAGGTGAGCTGCAGTGGCCAAGCCACAAATCTGAGGGGCCCACCCTTTCGGTATAAAGTTCGATCCATTTGTAAGGTAGGTTAAATAGATTTGAGCCTATAGTGGCTATCTCCTATAGCCTGGTAGTGTAGGCGTCGATCTCAGACCCATCCGTCTTTACATAACAAAATTTCTGGATTTCACCACAGGGTGTTACGTTCTCCTTCCAGGTATCTGTAACTCATCGAGTGTGCATGTAGTGTACATTACTCCATCCTGCCTGGGACAAATGCACATGGCAAAGACTTATACTATCGAAGCAATCAGACGGTCTCCTTCAGTTCCATTGGAGTTATCGAGGTTTACAACCAATAAAAGGCTTGAAAATACGATGTACGTTCAAGGTATAAGAAAGTTCAAATGTGGAAGTCAGGGAAAAGAATGATTTAGCAAAATAGATATTTACTAGCTTGGAAAGATGCGAGGGCCTCAACCACCCTATCGTTGATCGTAAGAACTCAGTCTTATCTAAGTTAGCAAAGGGAAATGAAAGAAAAGATAGGTAAGAAAAGGTAAGAGCCAATCGTCGCCATGCTCTGTCTAGATAGTAGAGCCTTCATCCTCACTTCCATGTGCTCGTCCTGCTCAGGTTCCCCTTCCATCTCTTATCCTTCCTCTTTTGCGATGTCAGTGTTATATGGTTCTCATCACGTACAATCTCCTTCTCTAGTCCTATGTGAACCAGTTTAGTGGTAAGCTGTACCACTCGTTCCTCCAATCGTGGCTATCAGCCATTAGTAGGTTTCATCCTCCCTTGTGATGTTGCATTACATCGCAGGCTTTACGTAACTCCCCAAGAGTGTGTGTAACAAGTCCCGATCTAATGTGTTCCCATGAATCTACCATATACTTATGAGAAAACAAGGATATGCAGTCATACATTCGCCCGCTCATACTAGGCGTAAGGTACTAAGGTAAGACATAAGTTCTACTTGTGTATTCCAGTCCCGTCTATGTTACGAATGGAAGTAAGAAGGATCAAGTAACAAGGAACAAAAACTAATTGTCTCCTTGCTAGGTGACAAAAGATAAGTCTCAGCATTCGAATTCCTTCATAGTTGATTTAATGGTACCACGTCATGCGCATCGTGCAGCTTCCCGTGTACGTGCGCCACAACGCTCGCAAGGGCTCCCTCCCTTGTACTTTTGTTGTTTCCTCATCCATGAGGTTTGTTAGAAAACTACTCCCGGTAGTGCGTCAGGAGATAACATACCTCCTGAAATCATATGTTGTAGGTATGAGTAGCTAAAAGCTAGTTGTGCACTTAAGTTGTGAGTGTACTTATGCTATAATGGTTATAGACTAGACTCAACATGCAGTCCTAGTTCACTATAACCAATGGCTCTGATACCAATCTGTCACACCCTCAAATTTCCACTGCGGGGTTCATACCGCGAGGCGCATGACATACCAGGATCCCATAGCCATAAGTCATATGAACGAACTCTAAATGCCCAAACCATTTAGTTCGTTTCAAAAACCAAGTTTAGTTAAGTTGCGGAAGCGTAAACCAAATTTAATCCTTTTAAAACCATGCGCAAAACAACGCGCCCAAATTAAAACCATATGAAAGAAAATGTAAAAGCATAATATGTAATTTAGGTGTATGCCCAAGACCCCAAATGCAATGAAGTGTGCAGTGCTTTCTAATCCTGGCACCGGAAGCTAACTACCTGCAAAAGCATGTAAATCGTGGGTCAACAAACAATGTTGGTGAGTTCACTAGGTAAAGTAAATGAGTATGTAACTGCGCTGGTTTACAAAACCACGTAAGTAAGTGAGTTGTGTTGGTGCCCCGCACCGTGTAACCACTAATTCATCGCATGCCAAGGGTAGCTAACCCATTCATGATAACTAACCGAATATACCGAACTGCTATGTACGTGTAGCCACATAAGTGTGCCGTATGCCTGACATCATTGTCTATCCACAATGATAATGTTTCGTAGTTATAGTTCACGCCCGCCCTCCCCGAGCCGGTGTGAGGTTTGTAAGACCTAATAGCGCTATCAACTAATAACCCGCTTGCCAACCCTGGCAACTCATTCGGTACGTGAGGACTTACAGATGATAGAAATGGTTTAGTTTATCAAGGACACAATTGCGAACCAGCAAAGTAACCGACCCTCATAAGGATCCATGGCATCCCAACCCGGGATGTGTAAGTAGTCCCAAACCGGACTAGAAAATAGTAGTCCCAAACTGGACTAGAAAATAGTAGTCCTAAACTGGACTAGAAAATAGTAGTCCCAAACTGGACTAGAAAAGTTAAATAAGTTGTCTCAACCCGAGACGCATGCTTTTGAGAAAAGAGTAGTGAAACTCACCTTAGGTCGCAAGTGAAAATCCAAATTCCACGAATAGTAACGTGCTACCGACTCCCTATTACAAATGTCACCAGGTGAGTATACGTGCGTAACCAACACACCATGTAACTAGGGCTGAGCATTCGACAGAAACCGGACCGGCCCGACTTTGACCCGAACCGACCCGAGACCGAAAACAACTAAAAAATAGGAACCAAAGACTGGATCTACATATACGGTTCGGGTATCGGTTGTGTTCGGGTTTGATGCTTCGGGTAAACTGTAAAAACTGAGACTAGGGTGATGAGTAAGCTGGTCTTCGGCGGCTCAGTTTACACAGTGTGCTCTCTTTGTTTCACTACGAGAATCCAAGTGAAGAATTGTATTTTGTTATTATTTTTATAATAAAAGTGGAATCAAATAGTAACCGATTTGATGTTTGCTTTATCTGACAAACTTTAAAAGTAAAAGAAAACAAATGTATTATAATAATAATTTAATAGGTACCTACTGTGTTTTTTTATATACCAACAAATACGAACGTTTTCTTCTCCATCACATATTTTTCCATGTAACCGAGCTGTACTGTAGGATCCAACTGCTGTAATTCAATCTAAAACCACCCAAATAGTTTGATTTCAAGAACTCCATTATTAATTCATATTAGTGAGGAACTAGTTTGAAGAAGAATACATCGGTCTGCAATCATCAAAGAGATGTCTCTCTCCCTTAAACATGCTCTATTATTCATCTTCATCAACATTTGTTCTTCTCTTGACACACTAATTCGAATACCTCAACTGTCAAAGTATTACGTGTTTCCTTTCTTATTGGTATGGTATCCTTAAGTTCGGTTTCTTTCGGTCCAGACCCGAGGACCGAACCGAACCCGAGAATTGCAAAACATGGGAACCGAAAACCAACCTTTGTATAACATAATGGTTCGGGTTCGGTTATTTTTCGGTCCGGGTTCCGGTTATTTTTCGGGTAGAACCGAATTCTGCTCAGCCCTACATGTAACTCGTTTATCCAAGACTTTTAAAAGTTCAAAACCGTGTAGTGACACCTAATGACTCTACATGCTCAAGTATGTCCTACGGATCCCGTTGGTGATCATAGCAATTATTATCAGTTTAATGCATCAAATACATCTCATACAAGTTTCCACACAAGTACATGTCAATTACAAACCACATAGAACTCCAAATAGTCACTTAAAGACCCCGTACACAATCTGCGTTTTTAGGACAGATTGTGCGCTGTGAAAAACAATTTATTTAAAATACTTAACGAATGAATTAGAGTCCCAAAGTTTTACTGAATTTTATTTGGGATTCACTCGACAATACCTATTTTTTTTTGTCTTAATTCCAAACACAAAAATTATAAAAATTCGTACAACACAGCTGTGTCCAGAAAATTTCCTCAACAGGTCAGTTTAGTAGGAAAATTCTTAAAAATTGTGTATTCATCCAAACGAGATGAATCCACTTGGAAAAGCTCTATTTTTCCAGTATTGACCTACTGTAAAAATTTCATAACCTAACTCCTTGTAAAATCTCAAGTTATGACCATTTAAAGTTAGCCCAATTTACAAATCCGAAAATCTGATATGACCCCTAATCAATTAAAATTCCAAAAACGACTCATACGGTGTCCAAAATCGATGGTTTTGCCCATTATGAAAAGCTAAGACCTTGTACATTACAATCATGCAAAGAAATCATCAAAACAATCGATTTACCAACCCGTTACAGCCCCTTCAACACGTTCAAACAAATCTGTCAGAATCTGAAACTTGCATCCCAAGTAATCTACAAACCCTAATTCTTCATAAACATCCCTAATACATGTAAAAACACCTATAGTACTGATTAAACACCATATTAATCATAGCAAAACACATATATTATCATGTGAAAACCCTAATCATGGCTGCTAATAACAATCATCATCATCAAATCATCAAGAACATTCAAGAACTCCTATACATGCATGTATGCGATTTTGTATATATTATTTTTAGGGTTTTTAAAGTTTTTCAATCATTATAATTTATCAAAAATCGTAAGAACGTATACCTTGTGAAAGATTAAACTCCCTAGAGCCTTGAAATCAAACCCGAACTAGCTTGATTAGTGAAAGATTGCTTGATTGCTTGAAAACAAAGAGAGAGGGGGTGGGGGGTTTCGCACGGCACCAAGGGGGCAAGGGAGTAGGGTTTTTATCTTTTTCCTTGCCTCCTAATTGTAAAAGGGCTTTGCTTGTTCCCCAAGCAATTGGTATTAGGGCCCTTCTAGTCCATTAACTTGACCCGTTAACCATGTTCTAGCCCAATACCGGACCCAATATTATTAACCATGCTAAATTATATAAAAACCATTGTTTTTATTATTACATAGCATATCATTCATGTTGTGCACGTAATTTGCATAATCTACGCATTACCTTTCAGTTAGGCGATCATTCACAAAAACATGTAATTCACATAAGCACGTACTTCATGTTCACCAAAATTCACTTGTATATATTATTGCTATGTATGTCACATAATTCACCAACGTTTGGGATACAGGACTCATGTGTGTATTTAACAAGGATTTTCCTACGTATAACATATGTTAGCATCTTCTAACATATGTTAAACCTACTTAACTAACCCTAGTTAAGTATCTAGCCATGTATGAACATGTAAGTTAACTAGAGTTCAGTAAAAGTAATTGATGTATTGTAAAATACATCTATTTCCAGTGTAAAGTTTGTATAGTTTTCGAGTCGTTTAGATAGTGTTTTTATTAGTTTTAGGCTTGTACTGGTCAATTTTATTTAGTATAGGTTTTTTATATATTTTTATTAGCTTTGGGTCATTTTTAGTACTTATTTATTTATTTTATATTTTGGTAGGTGTTCGTGTGGAATTTGGAGCGTAAACGAGCAACTTTTGTCAAGTCAAGAACACCCGAGTCGAGAGCACGGAGCTAGAATGCTATATATATATATATATATATATATATATATATATATATATATATATATATTAATAGTATGATATAATAATAATAATAATAGTAATAATAATATATTTATTTAATATTATGGGCCAAAGGCCTTATTGAAAAAAAAGCCTACGAAAGTAGGTAATGTCAAAATTCTTGGGGGGCAGATTTGGAGGGCCGCTAATTATTATCAAAGAAAACGGCGGCGTGGATTATTATCAAAGGAATTAGAGGTGTCCCAAAATTGGGAGAGTAGCGACAAGAATCAACAAGAGGAGAAAAAAAAGGCAGCAGAATTATTCTTGGAGGGAGAGGAGGTGAAGGTCAAGGGTTGAAGCATAGGTGCCAGCACGGGTCGGTTCTAATTCAATATTTATTATTTATTTATTCTAACCCGTTGTGAACGCCATGAATATGTTTAGTTTTATTTGTTTTGATTTTATCATGCCTTTTATTGGCTAGACCTTTTCGCTACCTAGGTTAAAGATGATTGCACATGTTTGATTTATTTTCTTTTAGTCTTGGAACTTTTTGGTTGTGGGTTGAATTTTAAAGTAAAGAACTCTTTATTTTCTGGTTTGATGTATATGCATATTTAGTTTTGTTTAATTAATTTTTATAAACTCCACTTGCGTTTTTGTGAATGTCTTTCATGTATGAATGCGGGTTAGGTTGCGGACTGGGTGTTAGCAACTAGTTTATGGTTAATTTCTGCAGGTTATCCATAGGAGTTGTAATTGTCAGTTAGATGATTCTAAGTGTTCTACCAATTCTCAATAGCTGTGAGGTGCGAGATTGTTGGTCTGTCTAGGGTGTTAAATTGCTAGTTCTAGAGGCTTTGTGAGAAGATCTTCCTAGTTTCCCTAGCATTCCTTGTAGGCCAAGTCTTATCAGAAATATTGTAGTTACCCCTTGCACTTTAGGGTGTATTGTGACTTTCGCGCTGTGAGGTAGACTGTCTAGCGGGTACTTTAAGATTAGAGTAGGTAAGCCTGTGAGGGTAACCTCTCAACCGGTGGTTTAACGGCACAACAGTATTCTAGGGTTTCCCCTTGAGAATGGTCGAGGGTGTCTAGTTTATTCTTGATGTTTAGTATTTTAAGATCCCGGTTCCACGCCAGTTCCATAGCCATTAGAAATTTATCATTCATGTGTAGGATTCTAGCCTAGTAGTGCCTTCCCATCACCTGATTTTAGTTCTAGTTCCCAGCTTGTGTCCTCAATTATTTAAGTTTTATTTTATTTATTTTTATTAGTTTATTAGAAACCCCCCCCCCCTTTTAAGCAACAAAACATTATTAAGTCAGTTTGTAGATAAGTGGTCGAGTCTAGTTTACGTTTTCCATTAGAGTCTCGTGGGTTCGATACTCGGACTTACTTTAGCTGTACTGCACTGACCGGTACACTTGCCGGTTGTGTGGTTTAGGTTTAGAGAGTCTTAGGTTATAAATTTAAAACTTAGAGTGTCTAGTTTAGGTAAATTTAGTTAGTTTTTACTAAACCACTTTTAGCACATCAGTATTTAACCTGAAAATGCGGGGTGTCACATAATGGACAAGAACTCGTATACTCGGTCCGCTTAAACTTCAGAAGCTCCAATAACGAAGCCGAGTACGAAGCTTTCTTGGCTGGACTTCGACTGGCAAAAAAGGTCGGAGCTCGAAAGGTATACACCTCGACAAAACGAGGATGCTCCTTTCTTAAAAACATTCGAGAAAGAATGCAATAATCTAATGCTCAAAAATACCATGTTTTGCAAACAGGTTGTAACACATGTAGATTCAATGTTGGTTGCACGCCAGATCAGTGGGGAGTACGAAGCAAAAGAGGCAAACATGGTTCAATACCTCCAAAAGGTACGGACCTTACCTCTCAAAAAATACTTCATCTCCCACAAAAAAGGCATAGCTTCTAACTTCTTTTTCATTTGATACAGGCAAAAAGTTTGATCACAGAATTTGAAAAATGTGAGGTAAAGCACGTGCCAGGATCAAAGAACAAACAAGCCGATGCTTTGAGCAAGCTCGTGGCAAACACACCGGACCATATGTCACAAGAAGTGAAGCTCGAGATACTGAATACTCTGTCTACAGCCGAGGTAGAAATATGTGCAGTAAGTACACACACAGAGTCATGGATGTCGCCCATCATGGACTACATCATGAATGATGCATTACCATCAGATAAGGCACAAGCCCGGAAGATCAAAGTTAAATCCTTGCAATACCAAGTGATTGATGGCACATTATACCGAAAGACCTTCTTAGGCTCCCTACTCTGATGCTTAGAAGCAGAACAAGCAAAGTACGTCATAGAAGAAATTCATTGGGGGATCTGCGGTATTCATGCTGGGCCACGAATGGAAGTTACGAAGGCCATGAATGCAGGATATTTCTGGCCAGGAATGCATCAAGATGCAGTACATGAATTGCAGAAGTGTGATAACTGTCAGCGCACGCACCAATTAGTCCCCGAGCAAAAAACAAACTGGTCCCGGTAACCGCAGCTTGGCCCTTCCAAAAGTGGGGCATCGACATAGTAGGTCCTTTCCCAGTGTCCTCCGGACAAGCAAAATTCCTACTAGTCGCGGTAGATTATTTCACCAAGTGGGTGGAGGCCAAGCCCCTTTCAAAAATTTCAGGGGCTGAAGTAAAAAAGTTTGTTTGGGAAAACATTGAATGTAGGTTCGCCTACCCATGGTTATCATCAGTGATAATGGCAAACAATTCGCCCACAACCCCTTCAAAAGATGGTGCACCAATCTCGGCATAGAACAAGCCTTTTCTTCCGTTGCTCATCCCCAAGCAAACGGGCAAGTTGAACGAGTAAACCGCAGCCTAGTAGAAGGCATCAAGAAACGACTGGGAAAGAAAAGAAGCGGTTGGGTAGATGAATTGCCGAACGTCCTTTGGGCATACCGAACAATGAACAAGACAAGCACTGGTGAAACACCTTTTAGCTTGACGTATGGGACCGAAGCAATGATTCCAGTTGAAATAGGCATGCCAACCCATAGGGTGGCTAACCCACAGGAAAATTTTGCATAAGAATGAGGCTTTTTAATGAGATTTTAAGAGCTGATATGAAACAGAAAGTTTGGTTTATAAACTTGACTAAATGACTCATGTATAAAGGAAAATAATTGGGTTTTAGATTGTAAGAAAATGACCAAGTTTTGGGCCTAGAAATGCTTAAAATATGGGCTTTAGTGGTGATTTTTGAAGAAAATATAAAGTCTGATTATTTATACCACAAATCACTTAAAAGTTCATCAAATAACTTATTTTGACCAAAAACTTTGAGTATTGGTTCAAAAACTAAATTTTGGCGAAGTCCGGTACAAAACTATGTTGTAAAAAGGCGAAAAAACGGCAAAATTTGTATAAATTTCAAATCTGATTTAGAACAGGTCTTAAAAGTGTATTTTTGAAATAAAAACATATAATTAAAGGTATGTTTAAAATACTACATGTTTTTACAAGTCACACGAATTGGAATTTTGAGAAATTGCCAAAGTATCGCCTAAAACCGACAAGTTGTGTAACTAGGTGTCTTGCTACCTTAACACCTTAGACTTTTAAAACATATCCTTCATTAGCATTTTCATATATATAGGTTGAGTTCTTCGGAATTCTTAAGCCTTTACGACGAACTTTCTCGGAATTTACACTTAGCAAACGGTGAGTATATCTTTCCCTTTTTCATATTACTTTTTGGGGCTACTCATGTACTTACTATCAAATTTCTATTTCATTTTACTAAAATAGCAAATCTTATGTGAGTTTTTTGTGTCATTATGTGTATCTATGACTTGTCAAATCATTAACCGTTGCGGCCTAGCATTTCAATGAATAGATCTATGGTATATACCCTTGTGACTCTGTTGAGAGTCCTTGTCATTGCTATGTATTTCATTACTACTAGCGCATACTATATATATCTTCTTTCCTTTCACAGGGTTGATTTGACCCGGATACCAAATACTACCTTTTGCAAACACTATGTTACATTTGATTTGCTAAGTTTTACCTTACTACATATATCAAACGGATGTACTCACCAATACATTATATGTGTTGACAGATATTATTTTGTACATGTTTCAGGTGACGTTTGATCTTACATGCTTTCACGCTTAGGCTGGACCTAGTGCTTAAATAAAAGACTGAATATATATTTATCTATTTTTGGGATTTCTATTAAGACTTTTGTATTTCCTTTTGGACAATGAAAGTTTGTTTGCTATTAATATTTATAATCTAGTCCATGTGCTATTGAACAATCGTCACTACGTGACACCTCGATGTTTCCGCCATCGGTTGGGGTGTTACAAAGAACGACGAGAGACCGCGGCCATCCAGGAGGCAAAGTACAAACGGACCTTGGAAAGATATTATAATTCAAGGGTCCGAGAACAAAAATTCAGAGTGGGAGAATACGTGATGCAGAGTAATGAGGCGAGTGGTTCGGAAAAACCGGGCAAAATGAGTCCTAAATGGGAAGGGCCATACATCATTACTTCGGCAGGGGAAAAAGGAGCCTACAGGCTCGCCACTCTTGGTGGGGAAGAAATCCCCCGAACATGGAATGGAGTACATCTCAAGAAATGCTACATCTGAAGAGAGGACCAAAATAATAAAGTGTTTAGTTCCTTTTTCTTTTCTATGTAAAAGTGGGATGTGAATACCCCACAATTTTCAATTTCCAATATGTACTGCGGAATGAGAAATTCTCCGCACATATATATACATATTTGTTAAAAATGAGATGCGACATGCCTCATTTCACAAAAAATGATCTTTACAAAATCATTCCATTGTTAAATATTTACTTATATGAACTTACAAGCTTCGATAGCCGAGGTAAAAGTACCTCGATCTATAAAGGGGATAAGAATTAGGGCATGGGGGTATCGAAGGCCCTTTCGTCCGGACTTCTTGGTCAAACAGGCTCGAGGAACCAAAAATACCGAACCTAAAGAACACCCCATAAAGACTACGTAGCATCTCTGTTTCTTAAAAAACTAATTCGCGAAAAATGAACGTTCTACTTCGAATGTTATAGGCTGTTAAGGATAAAAAATTCTGAAACACTTAAAACATAATTTTATGACTGAGGCTCGAAAATCATGGACGCATGATACAGTCTCCATATCACAACAAGCTGAAGCTATTAAAACTTCAGTAAGACATACAATTAATTTCTACTTAGAAAAGGTAAGTAAGAAAAAGAATATACAAAGCATGAAAGTAAAGGCATTCCCATTCATATGGCAAAAACATAACGATTCACAGACTTAACGAGTAACGATTACAAGCCAAACATGGCCGATACCCAAAAAGGGTTTTCTACCGACTAAGATACCGAACCTAAGTTAAGGCACGGGTGGTACAACGTGTTAAAAAGCTTCACAAGAGTAAACTAAAAACCCCGAACCTATGTGGAGGAACGGGTGGTACTCAAACATTCGACAAAAGGCTACTTCGGTAAACCCTGGGACGCGTCTTCCAGAATTGATAAGTCTTGAAAAGCCTTGATAACCACGTCCACAGGCTCGGAAGAAAGATCTTGCATCTTGGAGAGAGAAGGAAAGGAGACTTCGTCATAAACTTTGACGGCGTCCATTAGCTGCTGTTTTGCATTGGGCACAAGCTTGGGCACAGCATTTACGGCCACTCCCTTAAGAGCCGCCCCATGCCCGGCTCGAACTCCAGTATTATAGCCTATCCCATGCATAGCGTTATTCACTCCAGCTACCACAGCTTTCATGGATGAACAGCTCCGAACATACTTTGATACCAGCTCCACTCCCTCGGATAGCATGAACTGTTTTAAGCCAAACAATCCTTCAATCTCCTTCAGCAAGTCTAGCCTCTCTGACTCCTTCCTCTCAAACTCCGTCTTCAAACTCGACACAAGCTTCAGAGCCTCTTTCTCCCCGAGCCACGGCTTCATCCTTATCTGAAAAAAGAAACAAAATAAAATTCACCAAGTACAAAAGAGGCATGAAGAAAATAAAAAGGGAAAGAAGAACGAACCTTTCACAAGTTGGTCTGCGGCAGTCTTGGTCTTCGCCATTACCTGCTCAAGCTCTTCAATAGAATGGATATACTTCTTTTTTCGAAGTCTCATGGGCATGCTCGGAAGCCTGTAGCTTCTTCTTCAAAACCTCCATCTCCCCCTGAAGAGCATCCCTTTCTTCTCCAGCCGCGGCAAGAGAAGCCTGCACAGACCTGACTTGTTCTTGACTTGTCTTCAAAGACTCCAGCACATTCCCATGATTACACACACCCCTCTTCTCCAACTTGCCACGCTGAAAACTCCGAATCAACCCACATTCTATAAACCTCCGACACCAGAAAATTTGATTGAGCC
Source organism: Ambrosia x helenae (assembly GCA_030844895.1). Taxonomy (NCBI): domain Eukaryota; kingdom Viridiplantae; phylum Streptophyta; class Magnoliopsida; order Asterales; family Asteraceae; genus Ambrosia; species Ambrosia x helenae. The sequence goes on from CM061231.1 coordinate 59,781,614, forward strand.
TGGTTAATCATTAAAGCATCGCCCAAGTCAGTATCCTTCAACTTCCGATAGTGAGCATGGTCAGCCGAAGTATGTAAGTTAAATCCCAATCAGGGATAAAAATATCTTCGGCGGTAGCCGGATCTACCTCCATCGCATCATCCAGGGGGTCTACAAGATTAAACAGGATCAATGTCTCAGTCTCGAACCAATAAGGAGAATAGGACGCACCAAACTCATTCTCCTCACTAGCACGAAAGTTAGATACACGGCCAGTTGACTTACCCGGGGAAGCTATGGAAAAATCACCAGAAGCTTGAGCCACCGAAGTCCGGGGCGGACTATTGGCAATATCCCTAAACACGTCATCACCCTCCTTCTCACCTTCACCACCTAGTTTATCCCCCGGAACATGCATATAAATCAAATCACCATCTCGAGGAGATTTCCCACCAGAAATGTGCAAATCAAATACATCTAATATGTTACCTTGAGTTGATTCGGAAACAGCAAGAGCCGGTGGAACGAACTTCACCTTTTTAGGACTCTTCTTAACCTTAGATGGCTCGGCCTTCCTCTTCCGGGCTTCCACATTTAAGTCCAAAGAAGCGTCTTCGGTAAAATCATCCTCCGAAACATGAACGCTTGAAGAACTCACCGACTGTAAATGAGCAGGGCTAGGAAAAATCTTACCCACAGTCACATCACCATCACCCCCCTCCACCGTGGGGCTCGAACCCACGACCACAATGTTATGATGGTGGTGAGAAGGGGCGAGTGCTTGTTCAGGAGAGATTATCATCATCATAATCGTCGAACTTTAAGGCTGCAAGCAGCGACATTTCTGCAAAAAAGATAAAAGTTAAAAAACAAAATTCTCAAAGACGAAAAATTCAAGGATAAAGAGCGAAGCTCACCCTTCTTCCTATACCGGATCACAGGCCATCGGTCAGGTTCATCCCAAATCCTACTAACCCCAGCTAACACCAAGATATGCTCCGGGTATTTCCTAATGTTTGACTTATGAGTCACAAGCTTATTGTACAAGGTTGAGTCGCACTCAAAGTTACCGGAAGCTCCCACTCAGACGACACGTGATCCTTCCTCCATACACTCAACATCTCCTTGGGAAGACACCGATCGTCCAACCAAAAGAACTGCGTCTTCCAATTCTTCAGGTTGGAGGTATCCTTCAAGTGACACTCAGGTTTCTTCCTCCTCTTCTCAAAGGTAAACCAATCGCCGGCCTGGCTCAGCTTATAAAAAGCCCTAAATACATCTAGGTCGGCCCTCGACTTCAAAGCCCGACACTTCAATTCAAAGTGACAAACTCGTCCCAAACCAAAAGGATTCACTTGGGAGAAGTGAACCCCATGGAACAGAAGAACCTTAAACAAAAATTTTGTGAAAGGAACCCTGCAATTGGCAAAATCGCATACTCTTGTGTAAAACGCGAACTTGCCAGAAGATGAGGGTAAATGGCCCGATCAGGGCAGGGAGTTCAGGGTGAAGATCTAAAGGAATCCTAAAATCAGTTAGAAATTTGTCTAATTTCTTTTTGGTGAGGGTCGAGAAACTAACATTCATATTATCCTTCCCCATGATAAACCAACAAATGAGAAAAAAGAAAGACTCTGGAAAGAAACAAGAAGAAGGGACGAACCTGAGCAAGAAGAAGCAAGTCAAAAATCTCAGTAGCAAGGAAGGGTAGCAGGGAAGCGAGAGATCGATTTATGAGGAAAAAGTAAAAAGTAAAAATAAGAAATGAAAAAACTGGTTTAAATAACCAAGAAAAGAGGAACTCAAACGGCGACACGTGTCGCAATCGCTCACCAAAACAACCAAGCGTCAACGGTTGAGATCACCTAGGAATAACCGCTACAATACATGGTCTGAGGAACCGCCACGTGCCGCGTCCATCAAAACAGCTGGAGAGCATTACCAAAAGAACGGTCAATTCCACTAAGTTATAAATTAACTTATGGACTTGAGGGGACATGAAGAGGTATAAAACCTCCCGTCCGAACCTCAACCTCCCAGGGACGCGGCATCATGACCATGTGACGCGGCTCACCAAAGACACGTGCCCACCACTAACGACCGGAGGTCACTAGGACGAAGGTTAGTACACCTGGACGAAGGATAGTACAACAAATTCTGACTAGTATAAATACCCCCTCATAAGTACAAGGAAGTCACGTTCTGACACACTCCGAACCTCTCTCTCTCTCTCTCTCTCTATCTCTATATTCTCTTTTCTTCTCCAAACAAATACTTATCCTCACGCCAGAGGGTGGTCACAGAGAGGCCCTCCCTGCCCCCCTTGTGACGAGCCTAACGGTTTGTCTAGTTTTGCAGGTTAATCACTCAAAGATCTTATCAAGCTAGTCGTCTTCTACCTCGTACCTGAGGTCCGTCCGGCTTTTGGATCTTCAAGCATCGACTAACCATTAACCTAACTTATAACACCATCGGAGCCAACCATCGCCAAGTGCAAGTTCTTCACGAGTTCACAATAAGGGCTTAATTCCACAAAAATAAATTAATACACAAATTGTGAATTTTTAGTTCCATATTCGACTATTAGATGTTCCATATTCGACTTTTAGATGTTCCACATTCGATTTTATTCACATACTGAACAATATCCAACTTTAGATCTTGAAATGCATTCCTTTTTTTGTGTGTGTAGATTTTTAGTTGCATTTGGGTGATTTTGAACCAAATGGAAATCATTTGGGTTCGATTCAAATTCAAGCTTCAAATGTGAATCAAATCGAATTTCAAATTGGGCATTATTTTTTAATTTGAATCGAACCAAATGAATCTAATTAAAATCAAGGTAAAAAAAATATTCAAACAATTTGATTCAATAAATTCGAAAATTTGTTATTAGATTTGTTAAATGTCTTGTTTCTTCAATTTGTGAATTTTGTTCGAATCATTTAAAAAATTAGCAACAAGAGAAAGAAAATATATATCAAACACAAAACAATCTTTTACATGATCAACTTATGCATTATGTAGCCTTGAAGCCCAAATTCATTACAACGTGAACCCAAGCGAATCAGCTGCCGATCTAGCCATGATCCCTTGAAACTCCGTAAAGCTAATCACACCATCCCCATCCGTATCCGCGTCTCGAACCATTTGCGAAAGCTCACGGTAGGTTAACGGCTGGCCCATTTTGGTCATGGATTTCGCAAGCTCAGCAGGCGTAATAAACCCGCTCCCATCGCGATCAAACGACTTAAAAATCTCAAGGAGTTGATGTTGGTTCATTAATATATCTTCGGTCATCATTTGAGACGACAAAGAATTCACCAACTCGTCAAACTCAACGCTCCCGCTGCCATCCGAATCCATGCGGTTGAAGAGTCTGTGGACTTGATCGCCCGATGGTTTGAGGCCCAGCGAGCGGAGGAGGGCGGCTACCTCGAGGTGGGTCAGCGACCCGTCTTTGTCCAGGTCGAATCGGGCGAATATTTGTTGGAATTGTTTTAGTTGGTCCTCGGCAACATTGACATGGTGGCGATTGTACGGTCGTGGTGGTGGTGGTGGTGTTAATCTTTAATGGGTTTGATTGGATGGAAGGGTTGATGGTTTGGGTTGGTGATGATAGAGGGTGGTTGATGGTGGTTGATGAGGGTGGTTATTGAGAATAAGGGTGGAGGTATGCATGCATGCATTGATGGAGCATTATGCAATGGATGAATAATGATCACCATTCAATAAGTTGGAAGTAAATGGTAAATAGGTAATAACCATGATTACCTAAAAAAATTGACTTCATATTTCTCACCACATTTATAAATTACAAATTCTTGTCACATGTTTATATTTGTACCTAATAAATAATTTTTTCTCAAAATTCGTATTCATAGCAATGTATCAACTCTAGGTGGGCAAGGTTTCGCGTTTAGCATATTAGGATTTGTCATATAGAAAGGGGTGGCGGCGCAGCTTGTTGCATGCATACCTGTTATTTTGATGTAGTTTTCACATTTATGGAATGAAACGTTAATTAAAACTTTAAGAAAAATAATTAAATAATTGTTTGTGTCACGTGTTATAATTCTACACGTGTCGCAATTTTGTAATTATGCAAAAGATTATTTTTCCTTGTTTATCTTATTTCGATAATTCGCTTTATGATTCCTAAATATTCATTCCTAAATATTCATTCCTAACTATTTACACAAGCTTCTAACCTTTAGGCATAATTTATCATCTTTTTAGTAGCTAGTTTTAGAGTTTTTATGCATTTAGGTTGTACATATTGCATCAATTTCGTGAAATGCATGTTTCGGTGGAATGGAATCTACTTTGGTTTGTTTTGGTTGATTTTGTAGGTGTGGAGAATTGACAAAAGCAATGGCGAGCATTGACGAGACGAGTTCGCGATTTACTTGGACTTTACTTACACTCTTTAAAAGAAGTTTTGGCTGCAAGCTGCAAGAAAAGAACTAGAGGGGGTTGAATTGGAAAGTTAGTAATTGAATGAATTAAATTGAAAAAAAAAAAAGATGACAACTAACTATGATTTATTTTTGGTCGAGATTTTTCTGAATGAAGAGGAGATAAAATAGATTAGTATGAGGGATATAAAAAGAAAAAAATCATTCATTGGGGAAGCTGCTTCTTGGACGACACAGAGGGCACGCATAGAAGAAAGTGTGGAGTTCTTTTGTTTTGTTTAACAAACAAAAAGAAAGACAATTAGTATTTATTTTTTCGTAAGCTTTAATTTTTAATGTTTAGTTTTATATTTGCTTTGATTGAATTAGCCGTCATGTCCGGCTAGAACCTTTTAATTCCGGCATTTTGGTATGATTTCTTAATTTTGATTCAAAAACTTATGTGAAACTTTTATGAGAGCCAATTTTTTGAATGGTTTGTTTGGTTGGTTCTTGATTTTATACCCTTAGGTAAAATATTAGTTGGTTGATAAAAATTGGCCACTTTGTTAATCATTCTAATAGTGTTCATCAATTTATAACACTTTAACCGGTTTTATATATTTGATAAAAGGAACAAATAACGGTTTAGGTTTGTCTATGAATTTAAATTTGTTATAGAATTAAACAATATAATTAAGCACTTCGAACGGCGTGAGTGTTTGATTGTAATCGATACTTCTATCATTGCAACCCGCACGCTAAGATCCGAACGGCGTGAGCTTGGAGTAGCGGGTTGGCTCTAATCAACGAACGGCGTTTGGTTAGACATTAGATAAAGTGGATGTCCGAACGGCGTGACGTCTAGTATTGATAGAAACCGTTTAATTAAAGGGTCATTGCACCATAATTGTTAATGATCATAAGTCCGGGTCAAATTAAGAAACTGCCTTAGTGTTGGAATTAGTTTTAATATATGAATTTATCTCACAATTTAATTAACGTTTTCTAGTTATTCGTCTTATTAATTTTAGTTTTATTTTTCATCAACTTAAAATACACCAACCCCCCCCCCCCCCCTTTTATATAGTAGTATTTGTGCGAAAACGCTTTTGGTATAATCATTTGGTCTGTATCCCTGAGGACACGAACTCTACTTTCACTTATACTAAGTAGAATATTTTTATTTATTTGCTGGATTCGACACCCAACAAATTGGCGCCGTTGCCGGGGATACGGCAATTCTAATTGTTTTATGCCAAGATCTTCTCGTACAGGTACACCACTTGAAGTTGATCCGGAAATAGAGAAAACTGCAATGAGATTAAGGAAGCAAGCAAAACAACGAAAGAAGTTAGCAAGCTCCCCAACCGCTATCACTTCACCTCCGATCACTAACATTTGGCAAGACATACTCTTGTCAAGTGAATCCGAAGCTGAAACCGAATCTCTCTCACATCCACAATCACTCATTACTCCACCACACTCACCCACCCATACCCACCAAGAACCAAACTCACCCGAACCAACAATGGCAGCTGAACAAACCCTTAGACAGTGGGCGAATCGTGATGTCCCACAACAACCACTCTGCATCAACTACCCTGCAATGGAAAACTTCGAACTGAAATCCGGGTTGATCCATCTGTTACCCGTTTTCCGAGGCTTAGAGAATGAGGACCCACACAAGTTCCTCAAGGAGTTTCATGTTATGTGTTCAGGTATGAAGCCACACAACATTAATGAAGACCAAATCAAACTAAGGGCATTCCCCTTCTCTCTTCAAGATTCAGCAAAGGAATGGTTATATTACCTGCCACCAGGGTCGGTAACCACTTGGAATGAACTTGCAACATTGTTCCTTGACAAATACTTCCCGGAAGTCAAAGCTTCAATACTTCGTAAAGAGATCATCGGGATTAAGCAAATCAAAAGGAAGCATTGCATACCTATTGGGACAGGTTCAAGAAGCTTTGTGCTCGATGCCCACAACATGGCATATCTGAGCATCAACTCCTTCAGTACTTTTGTGAAGGATTGGCACCGATGGAGAGGCGTTTGATAAATGCCTCTAGTGGAGGAGCTCTACTTGATAAAACTCCTACTCAAATTCGAGCTTTAATCACATCAATTGCTGAAGACTCAAAGCATTCAGCATATGAGGAAGAATTATATGTTGATCCGCCAAGGGGTGTCAAAGAAGTGAATACTCCTCACCTTGAAAGCCAAATTGCTAAATTAACAAAAGCTGTGATGCTACTTACCAAAGAGAAAGGTGTTGAACAAAAATCAAAAGCTTGTGGGATATGCTTGCAACATGGACACCCCACGGATATGTGTCCTACATTGCAAGAGGATGTTGAAGATGCAAATGCAATTGGTTACTCGGGACAGAATTTGAGACAGTATGAACAACCACGAGGCAATCAAAATTGGGGACATCCTTCCAATATGGGTTATCAACAGAGGCCGCCACCATTTCAACAACGCCAGTCCTCTCAAGGCAATCAACAACATCAAAACTATCAGTCTAGGCAACAACCACCTGCACAACAACAAGCGGGAAGCTCAAGGCCATCTTTAGAAGACATTGTGAAGAGTTTAGCCACTAGTACTCACTCATTCCAACAAGAGACTAGATCCAGCATCAAGAATTTGGAGCAACAAATGGCACAATTCGCTAGCTCGGTCAGCAAGATAGAATCTCAAGGCAAGTTACCCCCACAAACCGAAGCAAATCCCAAACACAATGCTTGTTCCATCACCTTGAGAAGTGGAAAGAGTTATGATGCTCCTGAATTGCAAGAGGAAGATGAAGAAATTGTTGTTGAGAAAAAGGGCAATGACAAACAAGAGATGCCCAAATCTGATGAAGTGAAGGCAAAGTTCACTACTCCTCCTCCATTCCCTTCTAGACTGCGAAGCACACAAAAGCAAAGGGAAGAGCAAGAGATCATGGAGACCTTTCGAAAGGTAGAGGTAAACATTCCTTTAGTTGATGCTATTAAACAGGTTCCACGGTATGCAAAGTTCTTAAAAGAGCTTTGCACATCTAAGAAGAAGCTGAAAGGTAATGAAACTGTCAAGGTTGGTGAAAATATTTCAGCGGTTTTACAAAAAATATTACCACAAAAGTGCAAGGATCCGGGTGTTTTCACGGTTCCTTGCAAATTGGGGAATCTAACTATACCACGAGCCATGCTCGACCTTGGGGCCTCTATTAATGTCCTACCAAATTCTATTTTCAAAACACTAAATGTAGGACCGTTAAAAAGGACCGGGGTGGTCATTCAGTTGGTCGATCGATCCTTAGTATACCCAAAAGGTGTATTAGAGGATGTTTTGGTTCAAGTGAATGAATTGGTATTTCCCGCTGATTTTTATGTGTTGGATATGGAGGATGATGACACTCCAAGCTCAAGTTCCATTTTGTTAGGGAGACCATTTTTGAAAACTGCTAAAACAAAAATTGATGTCTATAGTGGTACCCTATCAATGGAATTTGATGGGGAAGTTATCAATTTTAATATCTATGATGCTATGCGTTACCCAAGTGATGTTTCATCTTTGAATTGGTTAGACGTTATTGAACCCTTGTCTGATGATTGTTTTGAGTTATCTAACCATGATGTTTTAGCATTAGTCTTAAACAGAAGCATTGATGAAGTTGCAGCAAAAGAACTTACTGAAAAGTTCAAGCTTGGGGAGGATCTTATGGAACTTGTGACTTTTACGGATGCACAAGGGAAAGCCAGGTACGAAGCTCCAAAAATACAATTACCAATTACTAACCAAAAGCTTCTTCCATCTATTGTGCAGGCACCGGATTTGGAGTTGAAAGCTCTCCCCGAACACTTAAAGTATGCATACCTTGGGGAGAAGGAAACTTTACCGTGATTATATCCAACAAGTTGTCAAGGGAGCAAGAAAGTGAGTTGGTTGAGACTCTGAAGCACTATAAGGAAGCAATAGGATGGACTATAGCCGACATCAAAGGCTTAAGTCCAACACTTTGTATGCATAAGATCCTTATGGAGGAAGATTACAAGCCAACAAGGGAAGCACAAAGAAGGTTAAATCCTCCTATGATGGAAGTTGTGAAAAGGGAGATTCTCAAGTTGTTGAATGCAGGTATGATCTACCCAATATCTGATAGCAAGTGGGTGAGCCCCGTACAGGCAGTGCCACAGAAATCCGGTATTACTGTCACTGAAAATGAACAAGGTGAGTTGGTCCCCACTCGTGTACAAAACGGGTGGAGAGTGTGCATAGATTATAGAAGGCTTAATGCCTCGACCAGAAAGGACCATTTCCCGCTACCATTCATTGACCAAATGTTAGAGAGGTTAGCGGGAAAGACCCATTATTGTTGCTTGGACGGGTACTCCGGTTTTCACCAAATACCCGTCGCACCGGAAGACCAGAGAGAAAACCACGTTTACGTGCCCCTTTGGAATGTTTGCATATAGGCGGATGCCTTTTGGGCTTTGCAATGCTCCCGCCACGTTCCAAAGGTGTATGGAAAGCATTTTTTCAGAATATGTTGAAGAGATCATTGAAGTTTTCATGGACGATTTTACTGTTTATGGAAACTCTTTTAAAGAATGTTTAACAAATTTGACCAAAATTTTGAAAAGATGCATTAAGACCAACCTTGTTTTGAATTATGAAAAATGTCATTTTATGGTTGATCAAGGTCTCATTCTAGGGCATGTTGTTTCTGAAAAAGGTCTGGAAGTTGACAAGGCAAAGATAGACATTATTAAATCTTTACCTTATCCTAACTCTGTCCGCGAGGTACGTTCTTTTCTTGGTCATGCAGGTTTTTACCGAAGGTTTATCAAAGATTTTTCAAAGATAGCAAGACCAATGTGTGAGCTTTTACAAAAAGATGTTGAATTCAACTTCTCCGAAGCATGCAAGAAAGCCTTTGACACCTTGAAAGACTTGCTAGTTACCGCACCCATAATCCAACCGCCTGATTGAAAGTTACCATTCGAGATCATGTGCGATGCAAGCAATCATGCAGTAGGGGCGGTGTTGGGTCAAAGGAAGGATCGAGTACCACATGTGATATACTATGCTTCGAGGACATTGGACCATGCTCAAAGCAATTACTCGACTACAGAAAAGGAGCTCTTAGCTATTGTTTTTGCTTTAGAGAAATTTAGACAATACTTATTGGGTACTAAAGTAATTGTTTATTCTGATCATGCAGCTTTGAGATATCTCATGACAAAGAAGGATGCAAAACCAAGACTGATTCGGTGGGTGCTTTTACTCCAAGAATTCAATTTGGAGATTAGAGATAAAAGTGGGAAGCATAACTTAGTAGCAGACCATCTGAGTAGGATCATCAACAATGAGGACCCGATGCCTTTGAACGATTCATTTCCGGATGAACAGTTATTCACTACTGAAGTGACGACTCCTTGGTATGCGGACATCGTCAATTACTTGGTGACGCACACTCTTCCTTTCGATCTTTCACGTGCTCAGAAGGATAAAATCAAGAAGGAAGCAAGGCGGTATGTTTGGGACGATCCATATCTTTGGAAAATTTGTGCAGATCAAGTCATAAGAAGGTGTGTCGACAAAAGTGAGGTACCTTCAATTTTAGATTTTTGCCATTCACAAGCTTGTGGAGGACATTTTGGTCCAAAACGAACAACACACAAGGTACTTGAATCCGGTTTCTTTTGGCCAACGATATTTCTTGATTCATACATGTTTTGTAAATCTTGTGAAAGGTGCCAGAAAACCGGTAACTTGAGGTCTAAGGATCAAATGCCCCTCCAACCCATTTTAGAGGGTGTTTGATATTGCGTTTTGAATCTGATTTTTAGATTATTGCGTTTTGAAAACGCAGATAATCAGTTTTTAATGTTTGGGATTGCATTCTGAAAACGCAGATAATCAGTTTTTTAGGCTACCAAAACGCAATAATCTATAAGCAGCTCCACCCCTGCTTTTCCAAAACGCATAATCTGTTTTGAATAATCAATCCAAACACCCCTTAGTGTGTGAAATTTTTGACGTATGGGGCATTGATTTTATGGGTCCGTTCCCAATGTCGTTTGGTGATGTTTATATTCTTCTGGCCGTGGACTATGTCTCCAAATGGGTGGAGGCAAAAGCCACGAGAACTAACGATGCTGAAGTTGTTTCAGATTTTGTGAAGGCTAATATTTTTAGCAGGTTCGGTACACCAAGAGCATTCATAAGCGACAGAGGATCACATTTCTGCAATAGAACCATTGAAGCACTTTTCAAGAAATATGGTGTTGCGCATCGAGTTTCGACAGCATACCATCCACAGACGAATGGTCAAGCAGAGATATCAAATCGAGAAATCAAGTCGATCCTTGAAAACACGGTTAACCCAAACCGTAAGGATTGGAGCCTACGCTTGGATGATGCACTATGGGCATATCGCACGGCCTACAAGACACCTATAGGTATGTCACCGTTTCGCCTGGTCTTTGGAAAAGCTTGTCATCTTCCTGTTGAACTGGAACACAAAGCTTATTGGGCCGTGAAGCAGTTCAACTTGAAGATTGACGAAGCGGGAATTTATCGTAAGCTACAAATTCAAGAGTTAGAAGAAATTCGTAACGATACTTACGAAAATTCCGGATTTATAAAGAAAAGACTAAAGCTTTCCATGATAAGGTAAACACACGAAAAACTTTCAGTGTGGGCCAGAAGGTATTATTATTCTCATCTAGACTTAAATTATTTCCTGGCAAATTACGGTCACGATGGGTCGGACCGTTTGTGGTTACTAAAGTTTATCCTCATGGTGCAGTAGAAGTAACAAGTGAACAAACAGGAAAAACGTTTAAGGTGAACGGCCTTCGTTTGAAAGTGTTTTATGAAACATTCCAACCCGAAGAAGAGTGTGCAATGGAGTTGGAATGTGTGCATTACCAAGATTAGACTCGGTCTAAGTCTAGCCTAAAGACGTGAAAGAAAGGCGCTGCACGGGAGGCAACCCGTGGTTCCATATTTACTTATTTCTTTATGTTTAAAAAAATAATAAAAAAAATAAATAAAAAAAACAGACCCGGGCGGGTGTCACGTGTGACCCGGGCAAGTTGCCAAAGTGACCCGGCCGTGTCAAAGTTGATTAAATTCAAAAAAAAATCTCAACGTCGTTTACCCGGGCGGGTGTCACGTATGACCTGGGCGGGTCTTGGTTCTGAATGTACTTCAAATAAACTCCAAAAAAATGACCCGAGCGGGTGTCACGTCTGACCCGGGCGGGTAAGCGTTCTGATGTAAATCTAATAAAATCTCTAAAACAACAGACCCGGGCGGGTCAACTCCTTTACCTGGGCAGGCAAGGTCCCTGACTTGAATGGCTTGAATGGAAGATGTACAAAAAAAAAAAAAAAACAAATTAATAACAATAATAATCCTCATAACACTGATCTCTTTCCCCAATATCATCATCTTCATAAAACCCTAAATCACATACCTTCATCATCTCAATCATCTTCTTCTATACCTCTATCTTAAACACCATCCTTATAAAAAAACCTTAGAGTTCTTTCACCACACCTCCACCCATAACCAAGTCCAGCCACAAACCGTCACTCTTCTTCTTCTTGCTCGAGCCACCGCCATCATCCCGACCCAACAGCCACCGTTCGCCGCCCATCTCCTCTGTCGTCCACAGCCACCACGTCCCTGTCAGGTATTTTTCTTTCTTTCTCTCTCTCTTCGTCTTTCCACAACCACCCTGGTCCGCCCCTGACCACCCGCCGCCACCAGCCCTCTGTCATCCCCACCACCGTTCGCCGCCGTCCTCTGCACCACCACCACGAACCACCTTCACCCCACCTCCGGTACCCTACCACCACCCCTTCTGCCCCTGACCACCTTTCCTCCCGGTACCCACTGTCCCCTGCCCTCGTCACCTGTGTCAAACCTTGGTCCAAACCTTAGTATTGGTTTAAGCCCTAGTCCTTTTTGTCTAATCTAAGCAGCCCCAATTCTATTGTTTAACAATGTTATTTTGTTGCTGAATACTATTATTATTATTATTAATTTTTTTTGGCAACTTGAGTTTGCTCTTGATATTGAAATTAATTGATTGTGTTGATGTTTGTCGAATCTCATGGATTTTTGAGGAAACGCACCAGGTTTTGAGATGCGAATATCAGCAAAGCGTGGCTCAACCGCGCCATCACAACCATTGGCAAAGCGACCAAAGACAAAGCCAAATCAAGAGCAAGCATCCAGCAGTGCCAAATAATCATAGCGAAAATATCGTGAAAGATAATATAAGAATAAGAGAAATATACACGAGAGGACTCGTGAAAGTAAGCTTAGTTATAGACTAGGCTAAAAGGCATTCTAATAACCTAATTCCCTATAACCATGGCTCTGATACCAATCTGTAACACCCCAACCGATGGCGGAAACATCGAGGTGTCACGCAGTGACGATTGTTCAATAGCTCATGGACTAAAGTGTAAATTTGAATACATTGATTAAATAATTTATTACATTGAAATGAAATACAACAATTCTAACTGCCAACTATATTGAAATACAATGAATCAAAATATAGATATAAATCCGAAAGCTTAAAGGATGCATCTCAAAACAACCTGAAACATGTACGAAAATAATTTGGTCAATACAAAAAAATGTATTGGTGAGCATACCCTGTTTGAATAAATATAATAGGAAAAGTGTTTAGCAATTCATGTGCGGTACCATTTGCAATTATGTAATAAGTAATATCCGTTCAAAATCAACCCTATGTAAAGAAAAGCAGATATATATAGTATGCGCTAGTAGTAATGTAATACATAGCAATGACGAGGACTCTCAACAGAGTCACAAGGGTATATATCATAGTACTATTCATTGAAATGCCAGGCCCTCAAAGGTTAATGATTTTGACAAGTCATAGACACACAAATTAACATAAAGCAAACACACATGAGAATTGCATTTAGTGAAAGAAAATAGAAATTTGATAGTAAGTACATGAGTCACCCCAAAATAGTAAGACAGTAAAAAGGGGAAAGATATACTCACAGTTTGCGAAAGCGATCAAAATCCAACTTAAGCCCGTGAGCTAAGTAATGGGAATTCCGAAGAATTCAACCTATAATGTATAAGAGTACTAATAAGGAAGCGTCTAAAAAGTCTAAGGTCACTAGGGTCTAAGGCATTAGGGTTTGCTAAGTCGATTTGGGGAATTAGAGTTTTTATGATAAGTCGCGTTAATGTAAAGTTGTATATCAAAAATAATATATGAAAGGTTGTAAATGTGGTTTAAATAATATAATTATTACCTATTGAATAAAAAATATGTTTGAATAATTAAGACAAATTAATTTAGTTAGTTACTTTAACTAAATTAAAATAAATACAATAATCATAAATAAATAATTTTGAGTTACACAGTGATCCAACAAAAGATAATAAAGACATTAAACCATATGAATATTTCTATTTTATAAGAAAAATATTTATAAAATAGATGTTTAAATTGTATAAATAAATAAATGTTTTATTATATCTAATTATACGTACATAAGACTAATAATACCATACATGATTCAAAAATACTAGTTTTATAGAAAATGGATGATTTCTGATGTAAGCAAGTTAGCATAATTTTCTCATAATTTATATAAACTTATTTATATTTAAAACTGATTTAACGAGATGAAATTATGTTTTAATGATTAAAATTTAGAAAATCAATAAAATAATTGTTTTCTGAACCAAATATTTTTTATTTCAGTTCATAATGATTAGGAATAGTTTCACAAAAAGTTTGAGATTAAAATCATAAAAAATGAATTTTTAATCAATTAAATATGATTAAAACAATTTAATTTAATAAAAATATAAAAATAAAACATTTTCCAGAAAATAAAAAGGTGGTAATTTTCTTTATGGTGTCAAGAAGCTACTCCTAAATTTTTATAATTTTTGGAGCAAAAATGAATTTAATATGAATATTCTAAGTTTATATGTATTATATATATAATAAATAACAAATAAAAGAAAAAGGAAAAAGAAACAAAAAAAAAAAAACTTAAAATCAGAATTGTTGTTGGTGGGATTTGAACATGGATCAATCCACATACCAACACTGGTACAAACCACTCCACCACATATGCTTTTATTAATTTTTATAGAAACCTTATATATTTAAAATATATTAGGTGTTCATCTTCTTCCTCCCCAATTCCTACCAAGAACCCTAACCCTAGAACAAAATCCAATAATCTGGTACAGAACATGTTTGACCTCTGTTATAAGGGCCTTTCGATCGGCATTAGATTAGGAACAAAACGACACAAAGAGAAGGGACTTACAACGCGTATGTGAGTCGCACAAGCTAAACAATTTTCGAGACTTGGGTCGAACATATGCAGACTTTCTGGACCGAATTAACACGTTTTTACTGTGGGTTTAGTATGTGTATCAGTGCAGAAGTGTTTCGGCGAGTTCAATTTATAATCTTAACAATTGAAACGCTCATTATACTCATTTCTAATGTCCGATCGGTTACAACCCGAAAGTGTGATTAAATCCCTCATAAAACGCGTTAAAACCACTAATTAATTATTTGAATTGATTGGAAAATGAAGGAGAAACGTATTGGCGTCAAGTAGAAGTTGAAACGGGCATTTATTTGCGAGTTTAAGACTCGCCGGACGGCCGCCGGCGAGGTTGGCCGGAAAAACGAAAAAGACAGAAAGAGGGGTATATTTTTTTTAAACTTTCACTAATTGGCAAGAATGGTCCCTTTAGTTAGTATAGTTAAGTTTATTGTGATTTTTAGTTAAGTTTCCTTTATAAAACACTAACCAAGTTAAGATAACTTAACCAAAATGCTTTGAAAACTTTATAATCTTAAACCTTTTATAATTTTTTTTTTACGAATACGTTTCAACATACGCATTAGATAAAAACTTATACCCGATCCATAACAAATATAAATGATTAAATTTTAGTTCGTTCTAAAATTAAATTTTAAAAACGACGAAACTTACAGAGACTATAATGAAAATATTTGAAGGGCTATTATTGTCAACTAGATGAAAGACGAGGGTGACGGATGTCACAACTTAGGATGGTGTAGTTGACTGAATAGTTGATAGCTATGCATGGTTTGTATCGGTAGCCCAATTCCATACGATCAGTGAGTTTTGAGCCTTTAAATTTCCATACATATATTCATTGTTTCGTTTGATGTGTGTATACCGACATGATTCATCGTTTTAGAACTTGTGCATTATATACATTTTGAGACCTCGGGTTGGGATTTGACATAGAAGTGACAGAGGCATTAGGATTACCCGTATGTTGAGCCCTTTTTCATCATCTTTATTTTCGTTTATCCCAATTGAAACATTCCCAATAGTAGCCCCTTTGAGCCTTGACCTTTTCTTTTGATTTAACCCATGATTCGTTTTCTACATCCGGTTTAACTTGTGTTTACATCGTGACTTTATTGAAGTATATAAATAAGACAAAAGAGTATGTTAAGTGAAAAAAAAAAGTGAAAAAAAGTGAAAAAAAAACAGAAAAAAAAGAAAGAAAAAAAAATAGAATAAATTGTTGAGTCGAAAAGACTAAGTTTGTTATGTGTTTAGAAGTTTGTTTATTAGACCGGATTGTCTTTTCTTTTGTTTTCGCCATTTTCCCCAAAATTTTCCCACCTTTAACCCTTGCCAACCCAAAAAGCCCTCTTAATCTATGTTAAGTTTTAACAATTAGGTGTAGATTTGATTAATGTACAAGCTTATGTTAACGATGTTTTTATTGTCCGGTTTTGAGAGAATCACTCCAAATTGCATATATATAACCGAGTGTTAAGTGATTATTGTGAGGGGTACATGCTATGTATGGTTAGATTCTTGAAGGGAGGCGAAATTTGAATAGGTACGCCCATGGTTTTTAAAAATGGCATCATCTAGACTTGTTGGGTCGTAAATCTATTGATCGTTGTAAGTCTTGTGAATTAATGTGTTCCTACGATTTGTGGCTTATATTCGACTCCGTTTGATGTTAGTCGTCTATGTCTTGGGAATGTGTTGGACATGTTTAGCATGAAGTTTTGCCAAGGGATAAAAAAAAAAGAAAAAAAATTCATTTCAAGCATGCATATGTGTTTTGTTTGTTTTCGTGTTCGCTCCTCGACTTAGTTTTATTCTTGACTTCCTTGAGGATAAGGAAAGGTTTAAGCTTGGGGAGATTTGTTCGTTGCATTTTTAGGCATAATTTATCATCTTTTTAGTAGCTAGTTTAGAGTTTTTATGCATTTAGGTTGTACATATTGCATCAATTTCGTGAAATGCATGTTTCGGTGGAATGGAATCTACTTTGGTTTGTTTTGGTTGATTTTGTAGGTGTGGAGAATTGACAAAAGCAATGGCGAGCATTGACGAGACGAGTTCGCGATTTACTTGGACTTTACTTACACTCTTTAAAAGAAGTTTTGGCTGCAAGCTGCAAGAAAAGAACTAGAGGGGGTTGAATTGGAAAGTTAGTAATTGAATGAATTAAATTGAAAAAAAAAATGACAACTAACTATGATTTATTTTTGGTCGAGATTTTTCTGAATGAAGAGGAGATGAAATAGATTATTATGAGGGATATAAAAAGAAAAAGAATCATTCATTGGGGGAAACTGCTTCTTGGACGACACAGAGGGCACGCATAGAAGAAAGTGTGGAGTTCTTTTGTTTTGTTTAACAAACAAAAAGAAAGACAATTAGTATTTATTTTTCGTAAGCTTTAATTTTTAATGTTTAGTTTTATATTTGCTTTGATTGAACTAGCCGCCATGTCCGGCTAGAACCTTTTAATTCCGGCACTTTGGTATGATTTCTTAATTTTGATTCAAAAACTTATGTGAAACTTTTATGAGAGCCAATTTTTGAATGGTTTGTTTGGTTGGTTCTTGATTTTATACCCTTAGGTAAAATATTAGTTGGTTGATAAAAATTGGCCACTTTGTTAATCATTCTAATAGTGTTCATCAATTTATAACACTTTAACCGGTTTTATATATTTGATAAAAGGAACAAATAACGGTTTAGGTTTGTCTATGAATTTAAATTTGTTATAGAATTAAACAATATAATTAAGCACTCCGAACGGCGTGAGTGTTTGATTGTAATCGATACTTCTATCATTGCAACCAGCACGCTAAGATCCGAACGGCGTGAGCTTGGAGTAGCGGGTTGGCTCTAATCAACGAACGGCGTTTGGTTAGACATTAGATAGAGTGGATGTCCGAACGGCGTGACGTCTAGTATTGATACAAACCGTTTAATTAAAGGGTCATTGCACCATAATTGTTAATGATCATAAGTCCGGGTCAAATTAAGAAACTGCCTTAGTGTTGGAATTAGTTTTAATATCTAAATTTATCTCACAATTTAATTAACGTTTTCTAGTTAACCGTCTTATTAATTTTAGTTTTATTTTCATCAACTTAAAATACACCCCCCCTTTTTATATAGTAGTATTTGTGCGAAAACGCTTTTGGTATAATCATTTGGTCTGTATCCCTGAGGACACGAACTCTACTTTCTCTTATACTAAGTAGAATATTTTTATTTATTTGCTGGATTCGACACCCAACAGCGATATACCATCAGGAAGCAAATATATACGCTCAATGCGCTTTTTTACCAAACACACTCAAGACTCAAGAGTAGTAGAGATGTATTCTAAACTACCTGAGTTTATAGTTACTGTCAAAATTCATGAAATCACTATATATGGACGCCCCACTTACGTTTTGCGCATATAATGTATATATGTGTGGCCCTTTGGGGGGGGGGGGGGAAGTAAAGTTGCACTAGTTTTAACGTTATTTTACTAATTTCGTGAAAATAATGTTAAATACGACGGACAGTTAATCATGCATCATGTGGTGGCGTGGATAGCCAAAAGAAAAAGGGGGTACATGCACCGATCGGGTTTGTCCTGATTGCTAAGTGTTATGTGCCTTATGTCCAAGGCTTGATACCAAACCACATCGAGCCGGGGGTCTCACTGGTTTGCGTAATCTCACTGTCCATATATAGTCGTTATCATCATCATACTCAGTTAATCCCACCTATAGTAAAGCTAAGGTAGGGTATGGTATGAGGAGGGTAAGATGCAGACAGCCTTACCTCTACCCCTAAGAATAGAGAGGCTACTTCCAGTGAGACCCCCGGCTCGATGTGGTTTGGTATCAAGCCTTGGACATAAGGTACAAAACACTTAGCAATCGGGACAAACCCGATCGGTGCATGTACCCCTTTGTCTTTTGGCTATCCACGTCACCACATGATGCATGATTAACCATCGTCGTTTTTAACGTTATTTTCACGAAATTAGTAAAATAACGTTAAAACTAGTGCAACTTTACTTTTGCCCCCAAAAGGCCACACATATATACATTTATTAATCAAACCCTAATCGTTTTATTATTGATACTTTGACAGATGAACAACACTAGCCCTCCAAATTTATCTTATGCTACATTAAGCTTCACCTTTAGCTTTGCTTCATTTAACAAATAACCCCTCGACATAAAAAAAAAAAAAAAAAAACATAAAAGACAATAATAAAACGATTTATTTCTTGAACTGAATTGAAAAATATTACATTTTTAATTAACAGGGTACCAACAAATATATTCACATTTCTTTGAAAATATATGTGTAAGGTCATGAAAAGCATAAATTTTGTTTCATTGCCTTTTATATGAAGTTGGCATTTCCAATTATTTTGAGTTTTGCTCGATGACGTGAAGAAGTAAGAACCTGGTTGGGGCACTCTGAATCTTCTATCTGATACAGAAAAGGGAATTCCTTTCAACTCGTCTCAAAACAATGGGTATGAAGCGTGCAAAACAGAACACCGTTAGGACTCGCCACAGGATTGGGGGTAATCCTGTGACTAGGGGTGTTCAAATTCGGATAATCCGAATTTCGGATATCCGAATTTCGGATAGTGAATATTGGGATCCGAATCCGAATCCGAAATTCGGATTATCCGAATTTCGGATTATCCAAATTTCGGATTCGGATTCGGATCATCCAACGGATTATCCGAAACTTAAAAAAAATAATAAAAAATTAAAAAAAATAAAATAAAATAAACGTTTTCTTTTATGTCTAAAACGTAACCTGTTAAAAAAAAAATCAAAGTTAGATAAACGAAATTGGAACAAAAAAATGTAAAAAAAAAAGTTACCGTTTGATGGACGAGGGCCGTGGAGGTCGGAGACGAGGTGGACGGGAGCTGTTATAGAGAAGAGAAGAGGGAGCGGATGCTATGAATTAGAAGAGTATGGACTTGGGGCTAGGAGGATTAGGGATTTAAGATTGTGTATTGTGTTATGTAGTGTATATAATATTATATATATTTTTTTAATATTCGGATTCGGATAATCCGATTATCCGAAAATTTTCAAAATTAGGATCCGAATCCGAATCCGATATTTCGGATTATCCGATTTTCGGATATCCGAAAATCGGATTATCCAAAACTTCGGATAATTCGGATTCGGATTATCGGATTTTTCGGATTCGAATTCGGATTCGGATTTTTTTGAACACCCCTACATGTGACCACCCTCCGGCGTGAGAATAAGTATCTGTTCTGTTTAAGAGATAATATTTATGTGAGTTGAGTGTAGAGATTGTGTGATCCTTCTTTACCTTTACCACTCCTTTTATAGTTGTTCTTTTACCTATCGAGGGGAGACAATCCTTGCATGATTGTTTCCTCGCTGATTTAGCCTTTTGACCAGCTCCGTATTTATTACGTTTGACCTGTGCTGACCGGTTTGACTTTGTAGAATCGGTGGGCTTTCTATTGTTTGGGCTTATGGTTTTGAGGTTTGGGCCAGGTTCGTCTGGGCCATACCTCGTCATGTCCCCCCAGTCTAGTGATAAGAACGTGTGATTGTTACTAGACTTAATAAAAAAAAAGTGTTGGGTTTGTTTTATATTCCCGATATAGTGGTTAATAGCATGTGATGTAATAATGGCTATAACCGTCACATCAATCCTCTGTTTAATAGGTTTTAAGTGTGTAGGGAGTTGACATGTGGCGTTTCTTTATATTTGAATTTTAAACTTCCCTCAACTTTACCCAATCGTTATTTCCTTCATCAATTCAGCGGTTACTCTTTTCATTTTTCTCTCTTTCCTCTGTTGATCCTACCATGGCTCCCAAAGCAAGTACTTCACGGGTTGCTACAAGTGTATCCGACATTTCTTGCCACTGGCCATCTTTCTCCTCTTTCCTCAGTGATTACCAGGTTCCGTTGGAATGGGGACCCGTGCTTCCTGGTAAGGATGATCGGGCCTTTCCACTCAAGGAGGGGAAAATCACTTTGTATGGCGAGTTTTTTACTTTTTCTCACTTTCGTTTGCCGGTTACCAATTTCCTTCTTGCTATCCTGTCGTATTATAAGGTAAACCCCTCCCAATTGCATCCCCTAGGTTTAATTAAAATTCGTCATTTTGAATTTTGTGCCCTAGGTTTGGGTAGGGCACCCCATTTGGAGATTTTCCGTGTGTTGTATGTGTTGAAATTCAAAGGAGAATACTTTACTTTTGATCGTCGTCCTGGATCTTTGCCTTGTATTGAAAACTTTCCTCAGAGTGTTCGGGATAAGGATTGGAGGAAGAAATTCTTTTATATTGACGAACGTGTTTTTCCTGTTCCTACTCCGATTAGATTTCCAGAGGCTAAATCTAAGTTGGCTGATGAGTGCCCTCTTCCTTCTGTTTATGAGAAAGATCCATTATATCTTGCCTTGACAAACAATCCCACAGAATGTACTTTTATTCCGGAACGGGCTTTGGTTGCTGTTGGTATGAGCCGGCTATGGGTGGATGAAACTGTATTCCCGGAGTACAAACGTGAAGATCAGGGAGCCTGGCAATACTTTGATGTCCTGGACGCGGAGGTTTCTTCTCAATTGATTGAATATGACCGTCCTCTGGGTCCGGATGAGCTTGATGTTCTTAGCCGGACTATTTCTAATTTTCTTGTCCCGGGTCCAACTGTTTCTGCTTCCGAGCAGATAGTTGGCCAGCCCGCATCCACCGTGGAGACCGTGTCTATGGATGTTGATGGGAATATCCCTGATCCCCTTGATGCTGATCCCATTAATGTTGCTCCTCCTCAAGGTGAGGGAAGTGTGGAGAAGAAGAAAGACAAATCTAAGAAAAGGAAAGCCACAACGGCCTTGGATGCTGAGGCCCTTTTGGCTAAGCGGCAGCAGCTATTGGAGATGAAGCAAAAGTCTCTTGGTAAGCATGTTTTATTTGTTTTTGTCGCCTTTGTATTGCCAGTTCTTTCCATGAATTCAGTCGTTATATGCAGGTGAGAGGATTTCTGTTGGCACCTCTACTTCTGCTTCCGGGGGTCCTTCTACATCTGAAGTTTCCAAGATTATTCCTATTGCTGAGAGTAGCTCTGAGGAGGTTATTGCCGTTTCCTCGTGTGTTCAAAGTAGCACTGTTCCAGCATCTGCTGTTGCTGTCACTTCCGTTCCGTTGTCTACGTTGGTCCCAGCTTCAGTGACTCCTGTGGCATCTTCTACTACTGTTCCAGTCTCTATTCCCTTGAAGCCAGTATACTCTTTTGCAGGTCCATCTGTGACTTCTGGTTTTCCTGCTGGTCAGAGTTTTTCCCAGCTCCTTCGGGATGTACAAAAGAACCCTATCCAGTTTCCTGGTGGTGTTAGGACCGATGGTTCGCCGTCTGATGGTGCAAGTGGCATCCCGAGCAATGTCTATGCTCCCGGGATTAATTGGCGGCCGTCCCTGAAAGATGTCCGTTATGTGCCTAAATGGCATATTGCTGAATCCAGCCGCCTTATCCATCCGGAGGTCATTCGCCATTGGTCTGAGCATGCCTTCCCCCCAGCTGAAAGGTCTTATTTGCAGGGTTTGGATAATGCTCAACTTGCCGAGAACATTCTTGGTGCCGGTGCCAGTTATACTGCTGCGTCATATGAAGTCCTTCGCCGGTGGCGATCAGACCTTGCTCACCTTCTAGAGGCTCAGGATAGACAAGGACCACTTTTGTCTCAGAATGACAGGCTTGCCAAACAATTGTCCGAGGCTGAGGTTCAGTTAGTTTCCCGTCAGGTAGCTATGGAGAAGCTTGAGGCGGATAAAGCTCGTATGGTTACGGGGCACATGGAGGAAAAACTGGAAATTCTTCGTGCCAATGAGTCCCAGGCTGGTATTATCTCTCGTCTTGAAGGACGGGTTGATGTGTTGACCAAAGAGCTTGCTACTGAGATGGAATTCATTTCTCGTAACCAGGCGGAGATGGAGAGATGTAAACATTTGGCTACCGAGCTCAGTACCTTCGAGTCCCGGATCAAACGTCTCAAGGAAGAGAGGGATGCTATGGCTGAGAAGCTTAATGAGTGCCAAAGGCAGCTGAGTTTATCTAATGACCGTGCTGATCAAGCAGAGGATGCCACCGAAGCTGCCAAGAATCTTGCCATTTCTCTCCAATCTCAGCTGGATCGTTCCCGGGATGACCGTGACTGGTTGATATCCCGGGGTATACCCGCTGCCTGGCGTTTTATCCGGACTAGTCAAACCTACCAAGATCGTATTAACACTTTTTACGAGGTTGCTATGGAATCTGGGTATCTTGGCGGGCTCACACATGGGAACGGTCTTGGTCTTGTTGGTCAGAAGGTGCCTCCTCCAACTGAGCAGGAGAAGGAGGTCGGGACCCGGGTTGCTGATTCTATGCAGGCATTGAGCAGTGATTCTCTAGAGCCCATATCCCAGCTGAGCAGCCAGGTAGGTGATGATGGGTTTTCTTCTCTTCGTACTTTGCTCGAGCCTTTTGTCAAAGGTTCGTCTGATGCTGAAACTTCTTCCCTAGTCAGGACTAAAGAACTATTTTTGTTTGTTTGAACATAATTATTTTGTATGTTACATGTGTTATTAATATGTGGTGTGTGTGTGTGCCACTTGTCATGGATATCATTACTTTTGCTGACAACGAAGTGACGGTTATTAATTACCTTTTGCATGTCATGATTATCTGTCGAATCGAGTCGCCTTTTGCACTATTGCACAGATATTTGTGTCAGTTGCATTAAAAGCGTATCTTTTGATCTTCCCAAAAAAAGATCTATATAAGTCACTTGACTTATCAAACCGTTCACCTTTTTTACCATTTGCGTTCAGAAAGAAAAAAATTGTTTCTTTCTTCTTTTCTTCTCCATGGCACGTCGTTCGGTTTCTGTTACACAGTTATCAAGAGAGCTTGATGCTGTCGAAGCTCTTCAAATGTTGTATCAACAATCCTGTGAGATGGATGCTCGTGTAGCTGCCATTGAGGAGTTTAATATTAGGTATGCTGACTATGTTCCAGCTCGTAGATATGGGAAGGTATATTCTCGTGGTCCACGGAAGTTATTTTTTGACGTGGATGGTGAGAATGACCAAGCTCCCCTGCCTGTTCATGATCTTGATGTGGCTGGGGAGATCCCTGAAGTTCTTGGCCCGGAGGGGGTTGTTCATGTGCCGGAAGCTCCTGTTCCTGCAGGTCCTGTCATTTTGATAGGCGATGACGGTCGTGCTAATGACCATGGAGATCTTCTTGTTGAAGACGCTGGAAACTTTCCTGACCTTCCAGTTCCCCAGCCTTTTCAGGAGGAGGAGTTGCTGTACTCCCCTTGGGAGGTGTTAGCTATCCTGGATGGTAGGCTTTGAAGATTAGTGTGCCTGTGAGGCTATTTTTGTGTGTTAACATTTTTGTAGGGAAGTGGCATGTGGATTTTTGTCCTGCCCCCTATCTTTGTCAATGTCGTGCTTATGACTTTTTGAATATCATAGTTGGATGTAAAAAAGAATATGTAACTAATGTATGCCGTAAAAGGCGTTTTATTAACACGGTGTTCCGTGATTATGATGGTGTTTACATAGAGTGTGTTTTGTCATGAAACACAAGTTTCTTGTACATTGTCTGTATCTGTTTAGACATAACATTTTTTTAGCTGTGCTGCGTTCCATGTTCGGGGGATTGGTTCCCCGTCTAACTGCTTCAGAGAATATGCTCCCTTTCCCAGCACTTCTGCTATCTAGTACGGACCTTCCCAGTTGGGTCCCAACTTCCCTTGTGTCTCGGACCTGCTTGCCTCGTTATCTCTCATTACTAATTCTCCGACTTTGAATGTTTTTTCCTACACCCGCTTGTTATAGTACTTTTCCAAGAGCCGCTTGTATCGTGCTTCATTGATGCATGCTGCCTCCCGGCGCTCTTCTAGGATCTCCAAGTTTTGTCGGATCAGTCCCTCGTTAGCCTTTTCGTTTCTATTTCTTCTTAGGGAAGGGATCCCGATCTCCGCCGGGATCATTGCTTCTGAGTCATACGTTAGGCTAAAAAGTGTTTCTCCGTTACTTGTCTTTGGCATTGTTCTATGAGCCCATAACACATGAGGCAGTTGCTCCACCCAGGACTTTCCTTCCGCGTCCAATCTTTTCTTTAGACCATCCAGGAGACTCCTGTTTGCTCTTTCTACCTGGCCATTTCCTTGTGGGTGTGCAACAGAAGTAAAGACCTGCTGGATGTGTAGTTCTTTACACCACTCTTTGACTGTCTTGTCCGTGAACTGTGTTCCATTATCGCTTACAAGGTATAACGGGACACCGAAACGGCATACTATATGCTCCCATAAGAATTTTTTGATGTTTGCAGCCTCGATCTTTGCCAGTGGCTTTGCTTCCACCCACTTGGTGAAATAGTCTACCGCAACCACCAAGTATTTCAACTTCCCTGGGGCTAAAGGGAAAGGCCCCACCAAGTCGACCCCCCACTTCTGGAATGGCCAGGCAGCCGTGACTGGAATTAAGTTGTTTTTGGGCCGTATTGTTTGTGGTGCGTACTTCTGGCAACTGATGCATTTTTGTAACTCTTCTACTGCCATGTTGTGCATTCCTGGCCAGAAATATCCTGCATTGGTTATTTTAGCAACCACCGCCCGAGGGCCGGCATGTATGCCACATATCCCTGCGTGGATGTCATGTATCAGGAACCTTGCCTCGGACGGGGTTACACACCGCAATGCCGGTCCTAAGTATGATTTTCTGTATAGCACTCCCCCGTGCGTCTCGTACTGTAAGGCCTTGGTACGCACCTTCATTGCTTCTCCCTTGTTTTCCGGGAGAATTCCCCTTTCTAAGTACTCCTGGATTGGTGTCATCCACGATGTTTCCTGCACGTGAACGGTATGCACTTCTGCTTTCCAGGTTGCCGGCTGTTGCAAGGTTTCAATGTGGACGTTTTCTTCCGTCCCCGAGGATGCCAGTTTACTGAGGGCGTCTGCAATGTCATTCTTGTGCCGTCGTACATGAGTTAACGTCACTTTATCAAATTTTGTCATCAATTCTTTTGTCATTTTTAAGTACTTTGCCATGATCTCATCCTTAGCTTCATATGATTCGTTCACTTGGTTGTTTACTAACAACGAATCAACGTGGGCATCCACTTTCTTGGCCCCCATTGATAACGCTAATCGCATGCCGGCCAGGAGTGCTTCGTATTCTGATTGATTGTTCGAGCAATCGAACTCAAATCGCAGTGCGTGTAAGGATCTCGCACCTTCCGGGTTAACCAACACGAGTCCGGCGCTTGATCCTTTGCTGTTGGAGGACCCATCAGTGTACAATTGCCATGCTAGGCCGTTATCATCCGTCGCGGTCGCGCTGCTGTCTTTTGGTACCTGCACCTCTTCTCCTTCTGGGATTTCCGCCATGAAATCCGCGATTACCTGCCCCTTGATGGCTGTTTTCTTTTTAAATGAGATATCATGGCCCATTTTTCCATCCTTCCTGAAACCTCGGGCCGGTTTAGAACCTGTGCCAAAGGATAGCCAGTCAGGACCTCAATCTTGTGCCCCTGGAAGTACCGGCGTAGGCGCCGGGATGCGTGAACCAGGGCCAGGACCAGCTTTTCCAACATGGGGTATCTTCCTTCAGGATCCGAGAGAACCCGGCTGATGTAGTATACTGGTGTCTGAATTTTCTCTCGTTCCACCAAAAGGACCGCACTGACCGCGTGGTGCCCGGCTGCTAGGTACATCTTTAATGTTTCGTCGGGTCTCGGGGCTGTGAGGGCCGGTAGGTTGCTGACAAATACCTTCATTTCTTGGAACGCTTTTTCCGCTTCTTCCGTCCATCTGAACCTATTCTTGCTTAGGCATTCTTTTAGGGTTGATATGAAGGGAAGGGATCTTTCCGCGTGTCTTGCTAGAAATCGGTTAATGGCAGCTAACCTCCCATTCAACGTCTGGGCTTCTTTCAGCGTTTTAGGGGACGGCATGCTGGTTATAGCCGTGATCTTCTCGGGATTTACCCGGAACCCGTCTTTTGTGACCACTACCCGAGGAATTTCCCTTCCTCCATCCCAAAAGAGCATTTCCCCGGGTTGAGCTTGATATTGTACTCTCGCAGCGTCTTGAAAGTTTCCTCGATGTCGGCCATGATCTTTTCCTCGGTGGAACTTTTGATGACGAGGTCGTCAACATAAACCTCCAGATTGCGACCGATTTGTTTTTCGAACGCTTGATCCATCAGCCTCTGGTATGTGGCTCCTGCATTCTTCAGCCCAAAAGGCATCTTCGTGTAGCAATATATACCGGTGTCAGTGTGGAACGCCGTTTTCTCCTCGTCTTCTCGTGCCATTTTAATTTGGTGGTAACCTTTGTACGCGTCCAAAAAGCACTTGAACTTATACGGTGCTACTGCGTCCACCTTGAGGTCTATTTCTGGCAGTGGATATGCGTCCTTCGGACATGCTTTATTCAGATCTTTATAATCTACACACATCCTCCACGTCCCATCATGTTTTTTGACCATAACCGGGTTTGCCACCCAAGTATGGTATCTCGTCTTCCTCAGAATTCCTGCTTCCTCTAGCTTTTTCACCTCTTGGACCACTGCCGCTCTTCTTTCAGGAGCCATGCTCCGTCTTTTTTGTGTGACAGGTTTAATGGATGGATAGGTGGACAACCTATGTTCCGCCCTTGATCTTGCTATACCTGTCATGTCTGCATGCTTGAAAGCAAATATGTCTATATTGTTTCTTAGTACCTGCTTGAGCTTTTCACGTGCAGCTGTGGATAGGGTATCTTCTATCGTTACTGTTTGCTCTGGGTATTCTGTGTTCAATACCCACCTTTCCGGTCCGACTAGTCCCGTGGGTGCTTGGCGGAATGATTTGCAATTTGTTGTTGCACAGGCTTTATCTCCGGATACTGTAACTACCCCCTGAGGAGTGGGAAACGTCATGAAACCTCTGGCCGTAGACACCAACGCGTCTATTTTCCCCAGAGTATACCGCCCCATGATCACATTGTACTGGGAGTTAGCCGGGATGACCAGGAAAGTTACTAACATGGTCCGTTCCTTCCGTCCGTCCCCTATCGTGACGGGGAACGTTAGTTGCCCCAAAGGTTCGATGCTCTCTCCAGTGAACCCTCAGACAGGTCCTCGGGCCGGCTCAAGCATCCTTTGGTCCTCCGGGCGCATGCGCCGGAAGCATGGTTCGTATATAATATCCTCCGAGCTTCCCGTGTCTACGAGGATTCTTCTCATGCTGTAGTCGCCGACTGCTGCTGAGATAACTAAAGCTTCCATGCTTAACATCCGATAATGAGGTGGGATGGTTATGGTTGCTTCCATCCATGGCTCGATTTTTTCAAACGATCTCTTTCGATCGTTCCTTGTTTCGAATCTAACCATGTTTATTTCCCATGGCCTTTTCCCCGCGGCTTTGTCTGTCCCGGCCGAAGACGGTCCCGGCTTGATATCTCTTACTAGGTGGGCTAGCTTTCCTGTCCTGACGAAGTACTCAATCTGCTTCTTCAGCTAAAAACAGTCGTTTGTCTCGTGGCCGTTTCCTTTGTGATAAGCACAATATTTGGATTTGTCCTGGGACGGTAAGTCTTTCATCGGGCGAGGGGTATTAAACTTCAGGTCTTCAGACTCCAATATCTGGAGTGGTGTCTTTGTTAGGTCGGGGTACTCGAATTTAGGTCTAGACGAGCCCTCTCCCTTCCCTGCAAAAGTATCTTGTGACCTTTCAGACCTTCGCCTGTCGTCCCTCCGATCCTCCCGGGTATCATTGCGAGAATATGGGTGCCTTTCCGAGCGTCCTCTGTTTTTGTGGCCCTGGTGTTCCCTGGGAGCTTCTTGGCTCTTCGCTACTTCTTGCTTTTTTCGTACAGCGTGATTCATAGCTATGGACTTTTCTTGCTTCACGTAGGCTTTCGCGATAGTCATCATTTCGTCCATGGTCTGCGGATAGCCTGTGGGGCCGTGTAACTTTCGCAAAAGGCCGTCATCATTTACTCCCATGGTGAAAGCCGTGCAAGCCAATTCCTCCGTTAGACCGGGGATCTGCAGTCTTTCTTTGTTAAATCGGATTATGAAATGTTCCATTGATTCATTATCCCTCTGTCGGATGTGCATCACCTCATCCCTGTATTTCGTATGTCTTCTCTGTTGGCTGAATTGTTGGGAGAAACCCTTTACGATCTCCTTCCAATTGGATATCGACCCCGTCGGCAGGCTGTCCCACCAGACCCGGGCTGCCCCAATGAGAGTTTGAACAAACATATGGCACCAAGCTGGCATGGGCCAATCTTTCGATCGTCCGGCTGATTCAAAAATGCTCAGATGATCGTCTGGATCACCTGTCCCGTCGTATTTTCCAACTGTCGATGGCAGCTTCAGGTTTTGAGGGAGTGGTGCGTTAGCTATCCGGGCAATAAACTTAGAGTACGTGACCATTGCCGGGGGACGATAGGGGCGAGTAAGATCTTCATCATCCCCCTCTTCTCGATGGTCAGGGGTTCGTACACGCATCGTGTCTACCCGGCCAGGTTGTGTCGTATGAGGCAACGGTTGGCTGTGGGCTGGCGTGTCCTCGTATGATAGCCTTGTTCCCGCCCCTCCGTAAGACGCTCCTCTATCCTGTCTGGTCGTCTGAGTGCCATTCCCTAAACCCGAGGGCATGGATTGTGCTGGCGGGTACATGTAGGGAAAGCCATACGGGTAGGGACTTCCTGCTACTGGAGGATACATGTACCCGTAAGGTGGTATAGGGAACTGCGGGAAGTATGGTTGATTTCCGGGAGTTACTGGGGAATACATCGGCATTGAAACGGATGCCAGGGACGCGTTCATAGCAGCCGAAAAAAGCGGCAAAGTTGACGCAGCCATCATCCATGAAGTGGTTCCCGAAGCGGAAGAAGCCCCCATCATTGCCACAGACGTCGCGGTTGGCCGCGAGTATGTGTTAGTTGGGATTGGTCCAATGAAAGGTGGTGTGGAGGGGGCCGGTGTCATGGAAGGTGTGGGCCGGAACCCGCTCTGTGCCACCGGGGGAGATGTGAATCCCGGGGGTTGTTCCATCAGAATCTCTTCGTCGACATGTTCTGGCGATTGACGGTCCTCTCCCGGCCTTTCCCGAACTCCAGACGTGATTCCGCGCAGAGATGCATTGTTGGTCATCATCTTGTGTGAGTAGAAAGAATGCCTTTCTGCCTTGTTTCCGTCCCACGGATGGCGCCAATGAAGAAGTAAGAACCTGGTTGAGGTGCTCTGAATCTTCTATCTGATACAGAAAATGGAATTCCTTCCAACTCGTCTCAAAACAATGGGTATGAAGCCTGCAAAACAGAACACCGTTAGGACTCGCCACAGGATTGGGGGTAATCCTGTGACCACCCTCCGGCGTGAGAATAAGTATCTGTTCTGTTTAAGAGATAATATTTATGTGAGTTGAGTGTAGAGATTGTGTGATCCTTCTTTACCTTTACCACTCCTTTTATAGTTGTTCTTTTACCTATCGAGGGGAGACAATCCTTGCATGATTGTTTCCTCGCTGATTTAGCCTTTTGACCAGCTCCTTATTTATTACGTTTGACCTGTGCTGACCGGTTTGACTTTGTAGAATCGGTGGGCTTTCTATTGTTTGGGCTTATGGTTTTGAGGTTTGGGCCAGGTTCGTCTGGGCCATACCTCGTCAATGTGAGCCAAGGGTTACAAAGCCATGTCATCCAATATTCCAATGCCCTCTCTCATGAATTTGCATTCTTTTGGAGGAATTGGTGAAAGATTTTGGGCCTCTAATTTTTCAGCAAGTTGTTCTTGGAAATTTGGGCCGTTAATTATTTAGGGACCATTGTCGGAAAAAAACAAGAATGGGTGGGTTGCAAGAGAGGATAGTATTTATACATTGTTAAATTATAAAATTATATGACTAATAAACTATTATAAATTTTTTTTTAAATGTAGGGCATGCTATACAAACACCACCCAGAATCAGTGTTTTAAAAACCGGTTTATATCGGCCGGTTGAATCGGTTATACCGCTTATCGGTGTCTTGTCCGGCACGAATCAATCAGGTAATATGGGGAAACGGTAAAGGATTTGAACCGCCGGTAAATTCCGGTATACCGGTTTATACCGGTACCAATACAAGGTTAAGTTTTGGACTTTATCGGCCCATAATGATGATATAGATGTCATGTTAAGTGTGAAAGAACATGAACTGGTTTCTCAAAGACAAGCCTGCTTGGTATATATGTTACTTATCTTACGTAATTTTGGTATATTTTGATTATTGGTAACTAAGAATTCTTATTAAAAAATGTGGAAAATGAAAATAGTTATACTTTTATTAATGAGGATGACGATGATAAAGAATTTTATCTTTTAAGCGATCATGAACTTGATGTTTTTATGATTCAACATTTTAATGACATAAACCAATTATATCCTTTTATATAAAAACAGCTTTGTTTAAAATTGAGTACTTTGCAATTTTTTTCAATTATGGATTCACTTTTAAATTGTTATTTTTTTACTATAAAATCATATACTTTTAAATTATTTTTGAGTTAAAGTTGTATTTATAAAATTGTAGGGTTAACTAGTCAATCCGGTTAAACCACCCGATATAACCCGGTTCAACCATTTTTAAGTCTAATCCGGTATGGTTAAAAAACCGATTTTTAAAACATTGCCCACAATCAACTCACAATCATGTACATTTACTTATATATCAGATCATACGGGCTATATGATGTCATATGAGTCGTATGATATCATATCAAGTTTTCACACCAGACCCTCTCACATCATACGGACTATTTATAGAAAAATTTATATTTGCAGGAAATGTATATGACAAAAATATGAGATGAAGAGGGTATATACTCAAACAATGTATTGAGTATATGCCTCAACCTTTCACAAATATGAAGTAATTTCATATTTCTACACTTAGATTCTATTTTCGTACATCTAAAAAGTATTAGAAACAAATACAATGCATGCGTATCAATCGTCTATCTACCTATTTCAAAAATATGTTTATGCATAGTGATTTCTCATACCATATTTCCAATGCTATTATCACAACTATCTATCTATACCTATAATAAACCAAAGCCATTTTAATGACATGTCACTTAAAGAGAGTATTCTCTTCATTGAGTGTGTCATGTGTCATCCTATGTGGCAAGGCCTTTATTTTAGAAAAATAATAATTTAAAATTTAAAAACAAAATTAGATTTTTATCTCTAATGTTTTCTCCCACAACTTTTAAACGTTAATATCTTTTATATACGAGATTTTTTAAAGAAAAAAATTACACCAAATTAACGAGCGTTTTATTATCTTTCCAACGAGTACCATAGTGCTATATAAAAAAACGGAGAAAAAACGACTATTTTTTTGTAACCGGACATGTATTGTGTCAGGTTTGAAATTAGTTTAAAAAAAAACTGTGGGTTTGGGTCGGGCCTGGGATTAGGTGATACCTGACACAATTACTCTTTTTTTATATTAGAATATGATAACTTATGGCAGAGATTTGTTTAATAATAATAATAATAATAATAATAATAATAATAATAATATTCATTAATCATATATTGGCAGATGCCATTTTCATAGTTTAGATATTTCTAATTTTATTCACTTTACTTAGATTTCTCAACCCGGGACGCTCCCGGGGTATAAACTAGTATGTTATATAAATTAAACACATAAAAATAATAATAATTTTACAGCTCTCTCTTTTCTAATTACAATTGTACTTCCTTTTTTTTTGTACTAGTTGTTTTATGTTGAAATAAGTGGGGCCAATCTTCAATTAAGATGGAAAATGAATGGTGCATTTGTGATTTCACCTATCCTTCCACTATTTTTATATCTCTTTGACTCTATTATACTTCCCTCACTTCCAACCAATATTAATAATAATAATAATATTATTATCTCTCAGACCACCACCACCACTTACCAGTTACCACTCATCGGCGGTGGTGATGGCCCTCCGAGCTTCCGCCACCACCGCTAGACTCAACCACCACTCTCCACCACCACCACCCTCCCCCTCACCCAAATACCTCATCCCTTTTAAACCCACACCCAAAATCCGATCTCCTCTCTCCCTATCCACATCTTCCACTCTCTCCCTGTTAGCTCTCTTCACAGCTCCTATTGAAGCCAATGCCCTCACTATTAACAAAGACGACATCGTTTCATCCATAACTCAAGTAATATAATTCATAATTTCATACTATCACATGTTTTCTGTTTTATTTTAACCTTATATAATCATTTTATTTAATAATTCACACTTTAATTAATATATCTACTGTCCAAACTGATGTGGCATGCGTGTGTGTCAAATTCCCTTATTAGTTATAGTCCGTTGGCGGACAATATGTTAAGAGTGGGACCGCAGCACACGTTTTGTTAGTTGAGACTGGTGGCGGCCAATAGCTGATAGTCGAGATTATTTAAATCCAATACTCTTTTTTAAACTATAGAAAGTCGGATATCCGTTGTCTCGGTATATCTTCATTTGAATAGGTTACAGGGCGTCAGTGGCGGACCTAGGATTTGTATTCAATGGGGGCGATCGGGGGGTTTAACCCCAAACTTTTAAAGGGGATTTTGTCTACAAATTACACTAACTTTATAAATTTTAAAGGGGTGCCCGCCCACCTTGGCTATAGTGTGCAGGGCGTGTGAGTTTGCCGTTTTAAAAATGATTATTGTTTGTTTGGTGGCGAGTTTTAGGTGGAAGAGAAAATTGACCAGGTTCAGAAGGTGGGTTCTGATGTGTTTGAGCTCACAGGGAATGTGATTAAAACGGTGTCGGATTTTCTGAAGCCGGCAATGGAAGTGGCTATGCCGGTGTTGAAGCAGGCTGGAGGAGAGGCGGTGAAGATTGCTACGCCGGTGTTTACTGAGGCGTCGAAGAAAGCGCAAGAAGCGATGCAGAGCTCTGGGTTTGATACCGAGTCTGTTAACACTGCTGCCAAGGTACTTGATCAGCATTCAGCACACATATTTCAATATGTACAGCTTGATTAATTATGTTAATTTATTAACCATTGTTTGTATTTCAGACACTAGCAGATGCAGCAGAACAAACAGGGAAAGTGATCCAGGATGCCAAGCCGATTGCATCAACTACGGTGCAGACCATCGCATCGGCTGATCCAGCCACCATTGCCGTCACTGGTGGAGCTATAGTCCTTGCGTATTTTCTACTGCCGCCTGTATTCTCCGTCATCTCTTTTAACTTTCGTGGGTACAAAGGTATAACTTGATGCAACTATAAAAAGCTTAAGGATAAGAAAAAGAACTAATTGAACAAGTAAACACTGTACATCATGAAACCTGATTTAACTAGAAAGTTCGAGGTTTTAGAATAAGAAATGCGTTTACAGTTTAAACGTCAACCAAGCTTGATCAAGTTAAACGCATATTGTGATGGACAAGTGGTCTTCAAGGAGGTTAAAGACCGAAAACTAGTAAAGCCTTTCTCGTGTGTGTACGCACATCAGCTTTAGTTGCTTGTCTTTGCCCAAACTAGGTTTAATACCTATAACTCAATTCAAATTATAAGTGTGCTTTAATGACACAATTTGCGCATGTTACATGCATTACTACCATTAACTTAGAATCTTGTCAACCGCACATGACCCGGTTAACTTATTGTGTCAAACTAGTTGACGAGTAGTAATTAAGTTGTAAATGTTTTTGTTGAATTGGGATGAGCTGGTCAGGCAAGATTTGCTAGAGATGCACCTCTCTAAGGACATGGTCCGGGATAGAAGGTCGTTGAGACATAGGATTCACGCTAATGACTTTTAGGGGAGGGTAAAAGTGTGTCTTGCTTTTGGATTATAGACTTAGATGTACATACACTTTAGACGAACCATGCTTATGATACTCACCCTCCCCAGACCCTACTAATAGCTTTGCTATTGTGGGATTTATTGGGTATGATTGTTGTTGTTGGGTTGTAAAAATTGGCTTAGGTCAACCTGAACACGACCCATTTTCTTAAACATCTCAACCCAAAACGACCCGTTTAATACCAAATTATTTTTTGGTGGTGTTTCTGGTCGTGTCAGAAATTGCCACCCAGTTAATCACATGTTTCTAATGTTCCCCGCTTCCTCATATATGAACCTATTTTTGTTTGGGATTGCAATATCCAGGTGAACTCACCCCAGCTCAAGTTCTTGATCTTGTATCTTCAAACAACTACACTTTGATCGATATTAGATCGGAAAAAGATAAGGACAAATCAGGCGTTCCACGCCTTCCTGCAAGCGCCAAAAACAAGATGATCGCCATCCCGTAAGTACCAGTTTTCTCCAAACAGCCGAAAATCAATCATACATTACTCATTTGGTCATTCAAATTTCTAAATCTTCAGATTGGAAGAGTTACCAAGCAAATTAAAAGGCATTGTTAGAAACACCAAAAAACTGGAAGCTGAAATCGTCGCAGTAAAGATATCCTATCTCAAGAAAATCAGCAAAGGCTCCAAGATCGTGATTCTGGACACGTTAGTTTTCTGATTTTCACCATATAATTAGGGCTGGCAATTCAGACACGAACACGATAACCTGACACGAACCTACACGATTTTAACACGTTTCGTGTCTATAACAGGTCGACATGTTAAGACCTGTTTATTTTACTATCGTGTTTGTGTTTACCTATTTCGTGTTCGTGTCTTATCGTGTTTCTTATCGTGTTTTGTCGTGTCTTGTCGTGTTAACCTGTTTTACTAGGTGTTCCTTATTGTGTCTTATCGTATTAACCTGTTTTACTAGGTGTTCCTTATTGTGTCATATCGTGTTAACCTGTTATACATAGGTTCGTGTTCGTGTTTGAAAAAAATGACACGCTTAAATTTCGTGTTGTGTTCGTGTTTATAGGTTTCGTGTTCGTGTCTTAATAGGTTCATGTAACATGTTATGCCAGCCCTACATATAATATGTGTTTTTCAAATGTTGATATGAATATTATGTGTTTCGCATTTCATCAGGTTCACGGATTCAGCCAAGACGGTTGCTAAATATTTAACCGCGCTTGGATTCCAAAACTGCTGGATCGTAGCTGATGGGTTCTCAGGAAACAAGGGATGGCTGCAGAGCCGGTTAGGAACCGATTCCTATAACGTCTCATTTTCGCGTGTTTTATCGCCATCTCGAGTCATTCCTGCTGTGAGAAGTTTCGGTACTACTAGCTCAACCAAGTTGCTTTCTGAATGATTCTTTTTTGTTGTTTATTAAAATTATATTGTGTGTAACAATGGTCTTGATGTAGTATAAAGAAAATTTGTTGTAACCACAGTTGAATGTTGTAGTCCGGTCACTCTTTTTAACTGACTAAAACACTTAAAACTAGTTAGCCTTTAAGGAATAATCATAAACCAACACTAAAAAAATAATTAAAGTAATTTTATTCGAAACTTATAATAACTAATAATAGAAAGATAAACAAGATAATGGGGTTTAGTTACCATACAAAGTGCAGTGCCCATTACATATCATGGGTAGGAAATGTAATCGTCTATGTAACATTGTTAATATACAGTAGAAAGTCACAAAAACATGCCCAGTAAATATGCAATCAAGTGGTGTTATGTATTGGTACCTAATCCCGTAAAATTATACAAAAACACGTAATCCCGTAACTTGTAATTTTCTTAAAAAAAAAAACTAAAGCAATAACTTACTTGAATAAAAAAGAATAAAATGTTTGGTTTTATGGTGTAATTTATACAAATATTAACGCATAAAAGATTTATGAGTGTTAAAAAAATCACGGAGAAAGTGAGTTTAAAAGTCAACAAATCAACAATAGTGGCTCTTTTTTTTTTTTTTTTTTTTTTTTTGAACGGCCAGCAAACAATGTCCCGACTACGCGGTGTACTCGGTTACAAAAGCACCCCATACGCCATTGGGTGAAGGCACGTCTTAGGTGACTGCCCACAGGTAGCGCTAGGTAGCCAGAACAGACATAACCCATCAAGCCACCAATTTCGGAGAAAACCTGACCCCCCCCCCCCCCACCTGCCCGAAGGCACGACAGTTGAAATCAGTAAAACCCGTTGGGATCAAGGCTCGAACCTGGTACCTCAAACAAGCTAGGCTCTAACCATCATTTCTCATATGATTGTTTAAATTGATTTAAACGGTTTGTAAACCGTGAAACAAAACTGAAACAACTTGTTACTAGCAATTTAACTCACGATCCAAACCAATATTTTGAAACACATACCAGACCCTAGACCGGTCCGAGTGGACTGCTTGGACATCGGATCGGTGGTTGGACCGAGATTTTAAGAGCTTGACCGTTTTTTCCTGGGTTTAGGGTTTCTTGGCCGACTATTTGAACCAGTTCAACGTCCGGTCCGATTATAAAAACATTGATTCAAATTTCTAACCAATAATAATTTAGATCTCCAACCCTTGGAAAAATTCATTTCGTCATAAACTTAAGAGGGTGTTTGGGATTGAGTTTGGAGATGCAAAAGTGCTTTTGGTCAAAAGTGCTTATTGGCTTATGACTTTTTGAAAAGGAGTTTTAAAAAAAGTGTTTGGATTAGCTTTTCGGATGAGAAACGTCAAAAAGTCAAAAAATTGTTGTTTTTTTAAGTGTTTCGCTTAACTTATTGTGAATATTGGTTGTATGGGTGGTAAATTTGTAATTTTTTTCCAAAAGTCAAAAGCCAAAAGCCAAAAGCCAAAAGCCAGAATTTCTAACTTTTCAAAAACAGCTTTTCCACCCTTAAAAGCCAAAAGCCAAAAGTCAAAACAGAAAGTGCTTTTGGGTTACACAAACAGCTTAAGCTACTGGGTAAGCAGACATGAAAAACCCCATGTCTCAGTGCCACGTAGGCTGCCACATCACTAAGGTGGTGTCTCACCATTCTTGAGACATGGGTGGGGTGTGCAGACATGAAAAACCCCATGTCTCAAGCATTTAATATTTTTTTTTGTTTTCTAATATTAATTGTAATTAGTTTTATAAAAGTAATAAATAAATAAAATAATGTTCAAATAAATACTAAATTATATAAAAAAATTACAAAGCATCCTAAAATAAAAATTACAAAAGCATCCTAAATTAAAAAAAATTACAAAGCATCCTAACTTAAAAAAAAAAAATTACAAACTAGTCGTCCTGTCCGTTGTTCCATATATATTCGATCAAGTCGGCTTGTAGATGATGATGGATGTGTTCGTTACGTAACGCGAAATCGTTTAACTCTTGTTGCGCTTCGTCATCCGGAATAGTATTCTCCTCCACCGCATTTTCATCGAACTCACAAATAGCTCGGCCTTCGTCTTCGATGATCATGTTATGTAGCACGATGCAAGCATACATACAATAACGTATTTTTTTTGTTGTGAAAGCACGTGCCGGGTTTGCGATGATGTGCCATTTTGCTTGTAGAACACCAAATGTCCGTTCGATATCCTTTCGCGCCGCTTCTTGATACTTAGCAAATTTCTGTCTTTTTTCGTCGTGAGGGTGCTTAATACTTTTAACGAGTGTAGAATAGGTTGGGTATATTAAATCCGCAAGATAATACCCGTGCTTGTACTCAACCCCCGAAACAGTAAATTTTGTATCCGGACCGGTTCCTTTTCTAACATCATCAAACACCAAAGACTGGTTGAGAACATTAAGGTTATTATTGGAACCGGGAACCCCAAAAAAGGCATGCCAAATCCATAAGTCTTGTGACGCGACAACCTCTAAGATTATTGTTGGATGACCGTGATCGCCGCGATAAAACATGCCACGCCACGCATTAGGGCAATTTTTCCACGGCCAATGCATGCAATCGATGCTTCCGATCATCCCTGGAAAACCATGCTTCTCGTGATGGTGCTGATACAATTTCTGGATATCATTGGAGTTTGGTTTTCGCAAATATTTTTTGCTGTAGATCTTGACAACACGCTTGCAAAACTTATACAAGCATTCACGTGACGTTCTTTCAGACATCCGTAAGTACTCATCCCACGAGTCGGATGCCGTCCCGTAAGCTAATTGCCGCAACGCTGACGTGATTCTTTGATAAGTTGTGAACCCCCGTTTGCCTCTAGCATCGTACCGTAATGTAAAATACGGGTCACAACTCGCCAAATCATCGGCAATACGTACGGACAATCGACGACTCATTCGAAACCGCAGCCTAAACATCTCGTCCGTATACACCGGGTGATCGGCAAAGTAATCTCTAATTAATCGGTCATGTGCACCTACAAATTATACGTTCCAAAAATTTAACCGAATTACGTTCCAAAAAAAATTATACGTTCCAAAAAAAAATTATACTTTCAAAAAAAATTACCATGTCGGTCTCTGTTTAAAGCCGCTTGCCTTGGTCGCGGTTCCGAGCTCACTTCGTCTTCCTCCGCCACGATTACTTGTGCCGCTTCCCAAATCGAGTTAACAAAAATCTGGTTTTCTTCGCTCGACGAAGATGAGGAATCAATCAAACAATGGAAGGTATGACATTGTTTGTTATTTTTTTATAGAAAGTAGAGAGTTTTTTTTGTTGGTTTTAGATGATTTATGGGAGTTTATTTGGATGGTTTGGGTTATTGGGGTTTATATATTGTTTGAAAAGGTTTAAAAAAAAAATTAATAATATTACCGTTGCAATTCAAAAAAAAAAAAAAAAACAAAACAAAAAATTCCTATTGGTCCGTCTCACATGTCCCTTCAAGAACGGGGGAGAGGGGGGGGGGGGGCGGGACGGGGCAAACCGGGGCGGTGTAGCGAATGGGACGGGGGCTTTGGTTTGGGACGGGGCATGCTTGATGTCTGCTCACCGATCAGTCTTATTGACTTATTGGCTTTTTGAAAAAGTCAATAAGTCAATAAGTTATTTTGAAACTCAATCCCAAACACCCTCTAAAAAAAGCCCCAAAATTTGGGATTATATCAGGCGGGAAACACACAGTTTCTTCTTGCGGATCCAGTGAACGATGGAGACGAGTGAGAGCGAAGAGGCTATTTTCGATTCATATAACCTAAACCCTCAGCTCTTCATCAACTCTGCACTAAACATCGTCGACGAATTAATCGACAGCGCCTTCGCTTATCTTCATCAGTAACTCTCTCTCTCTCTCTCTCTCTCTCTTTATCCTCAATCCCTAACCATTATTATCTGTTCACACAAACTTATTATTATGTTGTTACAGGGAAGCCTCTACTCAACTCAATGTCCAAGGTTCAGATAGAGCCCAAGATTTAACCAAGGTCTATCAATTATTTCTGTTTTTACCACCACTGTTTAGTTTATTCAGATTCCATTAATTTCATTTACCTCTCTAGGGTTTAGTTGGCCGTTCGCCTCACGAGCTAAATTAGTAAATGAATGTCACTTGTAATTGGGCTGTTTTTTATTGAAATTAAATTATTATTATTATAAAGAAAAATGTAAAACTTATCTTATAAAATAAAACAATTGCCCCTGAAAGTCTATAACGCAAACATAACCCCATGAGGTGCCAATGAGACTCACGTTTTCGTACCGCCTTGGCCCTTAGAACCCATGGCCGTTGCCTCAGACTCGTTTTCTTAGTGCGTCGCCTCGAGGCACGTACTTCGGCCGTTTTTTTTTAAACTATGGTTGTAGTGTATTTTTCATGTTATGTGTTCTAGATTGGTTGTTATTTGGGGTTAATTGTTTTGGTTTCCATTTCTAACTGTTATTTTAGGGTTTGGATTATATTGGAAATATGATATGATCAGCATCGAACTGCTTGTGCATATTAATTTCCGTAACTATGTTTCTCGTTGGTTTTAGTGTATATTTCATGTTATGTGTTGGATTGTTTATTATTTGGTGTTAATTGTTTTTATTTCTGTTCTAAATGTTATTTAGGGTTTAGATTGTATGGGGAATAATGGAATATGATTTGATCAGCATCGAACTGCTTGTGCTAATAGATTGATTTCCGAATTCCGTAACTATGTTTCTCGGTGGTTTTAGTGTATATTTCATGTTATGTGTTCTAGATTGGTTATTGTTTTGGTGTTAATTGGTTTGATTTTCGTTCTGATTGTTGTTTAGGGTTTGGATTATATTGGAAATATGATTCGATCAGCTTTGAACAAGCGGTTGACTATGTGGGAGAAGTACTGCTTCCTTCGAGTTTTTGTGGTTCCGGAAGGATTTTCGCTCCCTAAAGAGGTAAATTTATGTGCTAGTTTTTTTTGAAATTATTACTTTGCTGCTTTAAGTACCTGGTATGAATGTATGGTTTGTTTACATAAGAAACATGACACTGAAAAAGGCTATTTAGATATGTGGTAAGTCGGTAACATGAATTGAGATATTAAAGTCTCCGGATGGTAAATGGGGACGACAATGCCCTCACATGGTGTTTCTAAGATTTATTAATTATTATTAATGCTATGGTTTATATTCTCAGTCCAGAAGTATGAATATCAGGGAGTAATCAAGTGGAGTGGAAGGTGGTTGGTATGTTCAAATGGGTAGATAGAGATATAAAAAGACGTGTGTGTTTGTGTGCGCACGCGTGTGATTGTGAGCATGAACAATGGGTGGCCTAAAAACGCCTCTCCTTCGCCTCTCACATAATCCACACATCCCCATCCTTGTGCACAGACGGGGCACGCAAAGACGCCACACAGTCACAAGCTCAGAAACACCCATTGTAGATGCTCTTATATATCTTTTGCCTTGCCATCCAACATTCCATTTGTAACCAGAAGTCAAAGACTTGGATATCTAAATCATCATAAATCTATTTTTGTACTAAATTCAGTATATTATCTGTCTTCAGGATGATGCATCTGATGGTGATGCAATGGATATTGAAGCTATTGGTAATTCTGATCTTGATGCACAGTTGGATTCCTTGAGAACAAAGATTAACTTGGTAATATAAATCTGGGTTACTGTTGGGTTATAAGTTCTTTAATGGTTGATGAACAAAAAATTCTGTCTTTTACACAGGCTGAACAGGAATCTGCTAAATTGAAGAGAGAGATACAGGAATTGGAAAGACAATCGGTTATTAGTAACCACCAAGCAGCTTCGGTTAATGAATTAATGAAGTTGTCTGAGCAAATTTCTGAAGATGATGCACTCAAAGGTATTACAAATGTGCTTATCTTGTGAGAAAATAACATTGGAAACTAAGGTTATCAAACATTTGCAAGATAATATGATTAGATTTTCTAATTGTACTATTTGCTTGAAAGCCTCTAGATAATACCAAACATTCATTATATAATATGAGTACATGTTTGCTAAGCATATTATCACATCATGCAGAGTTACAAAAACTTGCAACAGAATTACGTGCAAAAACCGAGGAGCTAAAGACAAAAAGAGCAGAAGATGTTCAGCGTACTAGGTTGGAGAGACTGTGTTTACAGACCGGAGATCTATTGAAGATTATTGGTGGACATGGTAACATTTATGGCAATTTAAACGATCTTTTTCTAATATAGTATTCTGTTAATTATATACATAGTTATAATGATTCCATAACATATAATGCAGCCCTCTCCAACGCAAATCCAGAAGAAATTGAAGCGTTTCTTGCAGGTATGAAATCACTGTGAACTTCCATTGCTCCATGGGTTTGGTTGTGAAGTTTTTCAAGCCCATTATATCCTAGTAAGTAGTAAGAATTTCTAATTGTATAAACCTAATCCAAGATATGCAAATGAATTTCCTGCTGTTCCGCAGTATAATCATGTGGTTGATAATTTATGTATCTTAACATCTATGCTCCCAAGTTAGACCATCTTTGTGGGATAATCTGTGCAAGCTGGGATGGTCAATTGATGGGATCTGGAGTAAAAAAAATTGGCAATTTATAAAGTTATGAGATTATTCTAAGCATGTTTATTAAGATACATATTTTTTTTTTTAGTATTAATAGAACTAACTATTCAGGGGATGATGTCATTCAATCATACTGTGACCTATATTCAACTCATTAGTTTTTTTTACTTCATATCACTAAAGTAATGCTAGGGGTTGGCGGTGGCGGTCGCAGTAATGCAGGTGACGGGAGATTCAAAATTTTTGGTTAAATTCCTTAACTATTCAGGAAGAAATGTTGAGGAATTTATGAAAGTCGAGTCTAATTCCAGTTTATCGTTTAATCAAACATGTTATCCATTGTAATTATATTCTAATTCTGGTAAACTACGCAAGCTGTGCATGCAATCAAAAATAGAATTTATAAATCCGAGACAAATTTTGATAGAACACGGTGAGTCTACTTCTGTTTAAAAAGTTGATACTAAAACATCATATATGAATCTTATACGTTACATTTGTCAAAGGACTCGAACCCAATCCACAATACATGCATCCAAACATCAAACATGGGTTGTGATATGAAATGTATCCAAATCAAACACCACCTAAAAGTTATTAGGGGGAATAGGTGGCATTGTGGCAACTCCAACCCTTCAAAGAAGCCCATACCACAAGCGACGAATCACAATTTCTCATCAGATTATCTTTGGTATCACTTATCGATCTTTATATTATCCTCAAGTCCCCTAGTTGGCCAATTTAGCGAGATGCGAGGATCACTTGGTTATCCTATTCGTTAGTGTTCATCGTCTTGAATAATTTGTTGTGAAGATTTACGGAAGTCCAAGCGAGCCAAACATCACTGGTTCTGTTTTGATTTTCCAAAGTTAAGAATCCTACTGCACAATCATAAATCGTTGAGTGGTGGGATGATGGTGGTCCAACTTTGATGGGTTGGTTTAGTAGTTAGGCCTGCAAATGAACCAAACGTTCATGAACTGTTCGGCGGGAAGTTCGTTTACATTCGTTTATTTAAATAAATGAACAAACACGAACACAATTTTTTGTTCGTTCATTTATGTTCATGAACATTCGTTTATATTTGTTCATTTATGTTCGTTCATTTATATTTGTTTATGTTCATTCGTTTAATTAAACTTAATTTTATTTTTATTATTTATTCCTTTTGTTAAGTAACCTTAATTCATATTTCTAAAAACTTAAGCTTAATCCTAACATTCTAAACATATCACTTATCAGCCATCTCCACACTTCACAACCCAACCTTCCTTCTTCTCTACACTCCACAGCCCTACCTTCTTCCACTTCCAGCCGACCACCTCTACAGTCTTGCCTCCAGCTTCCACAAACCTGTCTCCAGCCTCCACAGCCCGGTCTCCACTCTCCAGCCTCCACAGCGCTGCAAGTATGATCCACCTCCTCTTATCGTTTTTTTCTCTATAGATCTGTGGGTTTTATCATTTACCAATTTACCACGATTAGAAGCTAGGCATATGCTATCCACCATTGATTGTTCTGGCTAAAGCAACGTTTATATGCATTTGTTCGTTTATGTTCATTTGTGTTCGTTTATATTGATCATTTGTGTTCGTTTATGTTCATGAACTGTTCGTTTAGGTTTTAAATGAGCGAACATAAGCGAACACGAACACGACAAATTTCTTAATGCACGTACACGAACACAAAAATGTGTTCGATTATGTGTTCGTGTTCATGTTCGGTTAAAGTTAAATGAACAAACACGAACACGCCTGTGTTCGTTTACAGGCCTATTAGCAGTGGTCGATGGTAGGGTGGTAGGCACATTCCTTTGAGCCTTTGATGAAGTCAATTGGTGTGTTTGTTTTTGATTATATTAGATTTTTTTTGAACAAATGGTTAGGCTTTCGCACCAACTTTTCAGTGGGATCGGGGTTCAAAACTAGGATACCCTTTATTTCATTTTTGGCATGGTGCATCCCGGCCCTTAACCCACACGTAGATATCATTGGACTTTAGTTCTAACCATGGACTATTCTAGGAGGAAACCATGCAACCATGGCTTGTGTAGAACCCCTTGGCCTCACCTTTGATACAGATGGGGATCGAACCATGCCCAAAATGGAGGGTCTCTTGGTTTCGAACCCGGCTCCCTCGTATAACATTGAAAAGGTGGTGCTAAAGCCCAACCATCACTATATAATAAGGTGTTGTTATGTAGTGCACTTCAAACAACTTGTGTTTAACTATCATTCGT
The DNA here is from genome assembly GCA_030844895.1 of Ambrosia x helenae. Lineage (NCBI taxonomy): Eukaryota > Viridiplantae > Streptophyta > Magnoliopsida > Asterales > Asteraceae > Ambrosia > Ambrosia x helenae. The sequence goes on from CM061231.1 coordinate 59,826,442, forward strand.
TTGGCTTATATCAACCAAATTTTAATACTTGTAAGTTACATCAATCTAAACTCGTTACCTTGCTTACTTGACTCGTATTGAATTTAAAAAAAAAAACAATTGTGTTGGCCCAATCTTTTCTCAAACTCAAAACTCGAATTTAACCTCTTAAGAACGAGCCAAGCTGAGCTGACTCGTTTATACCCGAACAACAAAAATCCAATCCAATTGTCAAGTTTAAATAAACATGGATCAGTTCCAACTTTCAAGTGAACACAACCTTTAAGACCAAACGTAGTTGAATAAAGATTCCACACCCTCCACTTCAAATAAAGTTAACTGATTGCCCCCCGTAATTTGTGCACAATCCACGCCGTGAAATATTTCACACCAAAACCATTTTTGGCCTGTTCACGCCCGGGGATAGTTGAGCGTTTAGGGGCGTTTTCCATAGTTTTCACACCAAGTCCATTAGTCACTGCACCTGGTCTAATGGGTGTTCGATTAGCCTTTACGCTTTGTTCCCGAGTTAACTTAAAGAGGGAAATGAAAGGAAAAGAATTGAAGGAAAGGAAAAGAAAGGATAAATATCCTTTCCTTCCGTTTCTTTCCAAATCGGAAAAACTAAACTTAAAGATTTTGTGTAGTTTTCCTTACCTTTCTTTTCTTTTCACTCCTTAAATGAAACTCGGGAACACATTATGTTTTGTTTTCCTTTCTTTTCCCTCCTTAAATGAAACTCGGAAACACAATCAAATTTTTGTTTCCTTGCACTTCGCTCATTAAGTTAACTCGGAAACACAACGTTAAATCTGGACCGGGGCTACGAAACTCTCACCCATCGTTCTCATCTCCTTAAACCCTAAAAATACCCCAACTGTTAACCTTATTTCGCTTTCTCTGTGTGTGTGTGTGTGTGTGTGTGTGAGAGAGAGAGAGAGAGAGAGAGAGAGAGAGAGAGATGGGAGGAAGCGATAGCGAAGGAGAACGATCAGCACATAAGGAGAAGGAGAAGAAGTTACTAGCATTGGCTCCAATCGCTAAGCCTCTTGCCGGCAAAAAGCTCTCCAAACGCGCCCTAAAACTCGTTCGCAAAGGTCTCGTCTTTTTTTTTTTTTTTTTTTTTTTTATTTCGGTTATTAGCTATTAGTATGTTTAATTATTGAATGATATTATTATTATTATTATTATTATTATTATTATTATTATTATTATTATTATTATTATTATTATTATTATTATTATTATGCAGCTTCTGAACACAAATGCTTGAAGCGAGGAGTTAAGGAGGTTGTTAAGAGCATCAGACGCGGTAACAAAGGGTAACTTTTTCACTTTTATGACTTAGCTTTTATAGCATTCTTGTGGTTGGCAAATTAAGTTATTGTGTAATGATACCGACAACCGGTCGTGGACAAGAGAAATCACCAATGCGTTTTGGGCGCATTGGTTGTGGAGCACATGAAAACCCCTCAGTTAAGCGTGAAAAAATATTAGGATGTATGACCTCTTGGGAAGTCTCCGCCGGGGCGATAAAAAACAAGTTCATGAGTTCCGGGATGGGCAACCGATTATGGTGGTACGAGAGGCCTGATGTAACGTGTTGTGTTGAAATTTGAACTTTGAGAGAACTAGGTTTAACGAGAACGACTCTTTTTTTTTTTTTTTTTTTTTAACTATATAGTTGATTGGGTAAATGCAGAGTGTGTGTAATTGCTGGGAACATTACTCCAATTGATGTGATAACTCATGTTCCGATATTGTGCGAGGAGGCTGACATACCATATGTTTATGTTTCATCGAAAGAAGTAAGTTTGATTATTTCCATTGTCTAATGTTGTTATGTTATTGTTCTGTCATCATTTTATACTGTTGCAGAAGGCGGCCTAGGCGGCCGCCTAGGCGCTAGGCTGAAGGGGAACTAGGAATAAGGGGCTGGGCGTTGATCTGGGCGTTTCGGCCATTAGGCGGTCCTAGGCGCTCCTAGGCGGGCCTAGGCGCTCCTAGGCGGTGGTTTTTTATTTATTTATTTTTTTATTTCTAGGTATTTGAGTATTTCTTAGTATTATGTGTATACATCTAAGTATTTCTAAGTATTATGTGTATATATCTTAACATATTTTCAAAAAACACCTAAATTTGTGTGTGTGTGTGTGTGTGTATATAATACGTATAAAATACCAAAACGCCTAATTTTCGCCTAGTCCCGACTAGTCCCTAGGCTGGATCTGACCACCCGCCTAGCGCCTTCTGCAACCTTGTTTATGTTATCTCTTTTCTTGCTTAAGCGTCCAATTTTGTTTACACAGAGTTCGACCTTCATGATTTAGTCAAGTAGTGATCACTTATGCAAGTTAAACACCAAATTTGCTGTTTTGATATAAAAATTAATCACCAACCAAAACACTTCTGCTGTGCATTTTGCACCAAAGTGTACAAGTTTTTTTTAATGTTTTTCATTATATTATTATTTTTGTTTTATACTCTTTTCATATGTAAGTAATTCACATAATTTTACAAATGGTCAAAATGGAGTTTAAAGTTAATTTGTATAAATTATTGAATATTAGTTCGCTATATTCTAATATTTTGATTAGTTCACTAGGTTTCAACATTTTGGTTATTTTACAAGATTAATTCATCATTTGACTTCCTAACTAGATTTGAAAATTGTCTTGCTTGGCTAAACAAATTAAAGAAAAATGAGTTCATTACAAACTTGTAATACATGCGGTACGTTTTTAATTTATCAACGCACAGAATGTAGTTGGCTAGTTGTATGTTTTTAATATTGTTAGTCAAGTGTAGTGTGCGTATGTTCTATTTATATAAATTAATCAATGTTAAAGAAGTTGGTAGCAAAATTTGGTGCGTACTTTGGAGCCGAATTTAATTTGGTGTAAAGCGTGTTCTTGGAGTTGGCTTTCTCTACACAAATGTGGTGTAACGTTTGGTACATACATCCAAGATGCTCTAATAAGTCGAATATTTTCAAGCAACTGCTTATTGCTTAAAAAGTTGAATTCAGATAATGTAGTTGACAAATTCATAAAGTTTACAATTTCATTTATATTCTTGACGTGTTGGATAATTTTTATGTTTTTGACATGCGTCAACGAATTTATCAACATTCTATGTTTAGGAAGTGATGTGATGAAACGTTCATGGTTGCAGGATCTTGCGAATGCAGGCGCCACCAAGAGGCCAACGTGCTGTGTTTTGGTTCTAACCAAGCCGGCAAAAGGTGAGCTTGGCGAAGAAGAAGGACAAAAATTGAAAGCAGAATATGATCAAGTTGCCTTAGAAGTATCTGAACTCACTGCTGGTATGTTTTAAGCCTACCTACAACTAAACATGTGTTATAGACACATCTTTTAGACCTATGAATATTTTTCATATTCGGTTATGAAGATTTAGTGTGGTTGACGTGGCATTTTTCTTGGATAAAAATTTAGGTATGAAAATGTTTTGTTAGTATGACTCGGTGGTTTCATCTATTTGAATCATGTAAGGCAAGTTGTCGAGATTAATATTCATTCAAAGCATTTACGCAAATCTTGTTTTATCTACCCACAACTGAACATGTGTTACAGACGCAACATTTTTCTCAGTGAACGTTTCGATTGCTTTATTGTTTATTCAACAATAGTTGTTAAAATCATTATGATTATGATACGAAGTATGAACCCAAGTAATCTGGCCCTGCTCCACTTTAGTTTCGACGCCCACAATGTGACCCGGACCAATTTAGCAATTAGCTGCAATTTAGGAGGTCACGTTGTCAGGAAGATGAGGAAACCGTTCCCCTATTTTATTAGCTTAAGTATCATGTTCTAGGGTTAATTTGTTTTTTTGGTCTTGTTAAATTGATTATTGAAGAAACACCAATCTAATAATCGAAATATAACAATGATAATGAACTAATAATGTAAAAGAACGGACTTCTTATTTATCAGGACAAGTTACAAGACACCGTTATAAGATTATTACAGCGTTTCGACTATAATCTATCTCTCACAGCTCTCTATATGAATTCTATTCCTCTCTTTCCGATCCCTTCTTCTGGTGACGAAGGGAGGTATTTATAGGCTGCTTAGGTAGCCTGTGATTGGCTGTGAGGAGCATGGCAGCTGTCTTGTACGATTGTGGCCGTTGTCATTTTCTGCGCTGTCCTCTGTTGATTGGTCCACGTGTCCTGACGTCGTCCTTTTCGTCCTTTTCTGTACCTCGTACTGGCAGGAGATCGTGGAGCAGGGTGCTCTGGCCTGTGATTGGCTGTTGGCTCTGCCCTTGTCGGGTGATGTTTGTCCTTTTTTGCTGTTGCGTGCGCCGTCTTCTAGAACGCCACGTCATATTACTGTGCTGACGTGCGCGCGGGTTTCTTTCCTGCGCGTGTGCGGGTACCTATCTCTTCAAGTCCCCCTAGTCCAGTGTGTTGTTTGCGTAGCATGCGAGACGCTGGACTCAGTTTTGTGTCGTGGGGTATTTTTTGAGAATTGCGCGCTGATTAGGCGGGGGAAGCTTCCGCGCGGTGTTCTGCAAGTGGGGCATGTGTGGACCCCCCCAATTAATGTGCACATCATCTTTGTCAGATCGCGTGGGTGACGCGACTGGTTGGTAGCCGAAAAGTCTCTGACGGTTGTACAAACGTCAGAGACGTGGTGGGCCCTGGTCGTTTTGTCTTCTTTTCGTTGCGACGTGTCCTCCATTTGTTGGTGGGCATTTTGAATTTCGAAAAACCGTCGGGTTACGTGTCTTCCACGTGTGTCTTTCCTATTTAAACCCTCTTTTTCCTTTAACCAATTCACTTTTTTCATTCTTACTCTCAAATCTTCTTTTCTTTTCTCCTCGGCGAATTTATACTTCTGCGTTACCTTTTTGACAACATTTCTTGTTTTCGAGTCATGGACCATATTGTGAACATTCCCAGGAAGAAACGTGGGTCAAAGAAAGGAGATGACGGTTCAAAAAAGAAACCGCCCCACGCTGGGGAAGTGACGGCGGTTTGGAGTAAAGGAGAATTCAAGAAATTTAGGAAAGGGGTTGGCTTTCCGTCTTCATATGGGGTAGAGATCCCTGCACCCGATAAAACTATACTGGAGCCCCCTGTTGGGAAAGTGGGGTTATATGCCTGTTACTTCCGAGACTGCAACTTCAGGGTTCCGATTACCCAGTTTCTCGGTACTTTTATTCGTGCAATTGGCGTGCACATTAACCAGATCCACCCTGGTTTGATGTCTAGATTGATGTTCTTCGAGTTCTGCTGCCGCGCCAACAAGATCGAGCCGTTGGTGGACATGTTCTTGGTGTTTTACAGCCTGAGTTTTGTGGAGAGTTGGCTCTCGTGTAGGCCGCGCCCTGGGGTTTCTGCCTGTGCTGGAGCCGGTGTGAAGAGTTTCCGGGAATGGAAACCTAAGTTTTTCTGGATTAACCAAGGGGTTATTCCCATTGAGATGAGTAGGTTAGACCCAGCGGAGGGGTTGGGTAAGATGGAGTTGATTCAGTACAAAGATCAGCCGTGGTTTAATACCCTGACCAGCCATCCCGTTGATTTATGCGAGATCCCTGAACTTGGCCTTGTGATGGCCGGGATGAGCATAAAGTATGAGGTGGAGGGTCGTAATCCGCATTTAACTGAAGATGGTAAAGGTTAGTAATTGATCGTCTTTTGTCTTTTGCACCTGCGCGGGGTGTATTGCATTATTGATTTGTTTAATTCTTGTTTTCAGAGGTGGAATGTCTCTACAGTATGCTGTTAGGCGGGGATAACATGGGGTTCGCTTTTGAGAAGCTGGCGGACAATGAGCTGTACATATTGGAGAAGGCCTGGGACACACTTGTCCGTCCCAAACTGGATAGCGCGTCGCAGGAGGCTACAACCGCGCCGCTACTCATTACTGAAGCCGGTGAGTCCTCGCCACCTTATGAGAACCCTTCGCCCGTCAACATGTTTGTGCGGACGGGTTTACCCTTACTTGTGATATCTAGTGATGAGTCTTCTGACTCGTCTTTGCTTTCGCCAATTGCGTGGTCTGCAGGGAGGCAAGATGTGCAACAACCACCTGCGCGCGCGGATGATGACAGCGAGGAGACTGTCGACGAAGACCCCCTTGTGCGTCGCGTCTCCAATCCGCAGACGAATGTGACCAGAGGTGAAGACTATTTTTTTGTTTTAAACCACGAAGTGGTTAATAGGTACTTTGAAAATTACCGGCCTTTTGAACGAAGCTACGTTGAACTTTCAGATGCGTTCGTTCAAGGGGAGTCCGTGGTGAGGTTGACTGAAGAGGTTCAAAGCGCTGCTCTGACGAAACCTGTCACCGCGGAGTCGCCTAAGGGTGGGGACATTCCGGTTGACGCGCCTCGCCACAAAAAGCGATCTAGGCGGTCAAGTAGGGAGAGGAGAATCAGCGGGGAGTTGACATCGCCCGCTGAGAAGAGAGTGAAGCTGGATGCACTCGTCCGGTCTGTGGAGGAAGACCTGTTAGGTGAGTTTGTTACCTGTTTCTCCCTTCTTTTCTTTTTTACTGGCTAATGACCTTGTGTTTTTTATAGCTTCGTTGTTGGGCCCGACCGCGCCCGAGGATGTGACTGCTGCTCCAATTAACAAGGAGTTTGATACTGGGCCTATCGGGCCGACGTCTCCTGAGAAACGGGTTGAGGAGTCTGCGCATACTGATGTGCAGGATAATGTGTTGGTCACTTCGGTGTTGGCGGACCCGCCATCTCCCCATCGCCAGCCTTCTCCTGTGCAAGGATCAACTCCCCCGCGTCTTCCAACTCCGCCGCAATCGCCATCGCCTGTGCGACTCCCTACTCCTCCGCGGAATGACCCGGAAGGTGATGAGGGAAGGGTGTCGCCGACAGACATTAGTGAGGGGTACGGTCATGGAGTTGATATGACCGTTGATGATGAGGAGAACGAGAAACAGGTGACAACGGAGCCGAATCCCGGTCCTTCAGGTGCGCGCCCAGCTGGGGGCGAGGAGTCGTCTAGTGGCATTTTTGTGCCTAACTGGACGTTGACTCCGGCCGCCCGGTTTTTGAGTGTGGAGGAATGTCGTCAATTCTTGGCGAATGTTATCCCTCCTGGTGAGCGCGAGCACCAGGCCACACGTCCTCGCGGGGACCTTATGGATGACCACATTTTGAGTGTGGCCAACATGTTGTCCACTTCTGCTGAGATAGTGCGGGAGTGGGGGTCCATGGCGCATGACCGTCATAGGTTTCATCAAGATTTACAGCGCGTGACCGAGGAGCGTGACCGCGTGCAAGCGGAGCTTAAGCGTGCTAAATGGGACGCTGTTACCTTTCGCGAGGAGCGTGACAAGCTCCGTGAGCACGTCTCTGAGAGGGAAGAGCAATGGAGGGTTGCTTGCGCGAAGGATAACGCGAAAATGGAGGCGACCAAGAAGCGCCTCAGCGAGATTGAGGCTCAGAGGGATGAGACCTGCAAAGAGTTGGATGTGCAGCGACGGCTGGTGCAGCAGCACAAAGATAAGTTGATTGAGGCCCGCGAGCTTTTCAAGGAGAAGGATTAGTTGATCGCTGACCTGCGTGAAGGGCATGATGGGTTGGACAAGGAAAACTTGTCCCTTCACCGGAAAATACTTGAGCTTGAGGGGCAATTGTTGGAGGCCCAAAGTGATAAGGAGGTGGCAGAGGAGGACCGCGCTTGGGTCTTGGGATGTTGTGTCCCTGAGGTATGTTCCTCACTATTTTGCATTTGTCTTCCCACTATTTTGTGTTTGTTTGCACTAACTATATTTCTTGAGTATCGTGCAGGTCGCCCATCATGTGAAAAATTGCGCGCAGACGCGTCAAGCGGTGGCCGCAGTGAACGCAGCTGCGAAGCTTGTGGGTCGCAAGGCTGGCTTCATTGAAGGGTACCAGCATGCGCAGGATGGGAAACCTTTGGAGCAATTTCCCTTGTACAAACAAGACCTGGATGCTGTGTTTGCAAAGAAGGCCGCAGAGTTTGATGAATTGAAGTACGAGCTGGTGGACTTCGTTGTGAGCCACCGTGATCGTCCCAGCTGCTTTGAACTCAAGGAATCATTTGACAAGGCTGGCTTGGTGCACACGCGTCATGAGTACGCGAAGCTCAAGGCGAGTGACTTAGCGGCTGAGATTCAAGCGGAGGGTGGTGAGCGGTTGAGCTTGTCCGGTTCAGACGATGATGATCTTAGTGATACATCCTCCTCGTCCAAGAAATGAAGCTGAATATTTTGCCTTTGAATTTAACTTTGGCTGTGTTTGTAGTTCCACTTTTGGTCTGTTTCAACGATATGTAATGACTTTATGTTTATAGGTATTATTGAACATATTTATTTTGTCAATGGCAGTTTAGTTTATTCCTGCCTTGTGTTAATGTTCATATGCCATGTTATTATTTCATGGCTGTTACTTTGCGCATCACATTTTTATCTAAGCGTCCGCGCAGGAATCCAGTAGACATAGGATTTTAAGTAATTTTAAGGAAATTGCGGATATACTTTATGCAATTTCGAGGTTGAGGGTGCGCGTTGTGTTTCAACTATGCGACGCACTATTTGAAAGAAATTGATTCAATTTCTAAGTTTAGGGTGCGCGTTGCATCTTAACCATGCAACGCGCAGTTTTAAGGAAATTGCAGGTTTTCTCGATACAATTTCTAAGTTTAGGGTGCGCGTTGCATCTTAACCATGCAACGCGCAGTTTTAAGGAAATTGCAGATTTTCTCGATGCAATTTCTAAGTTTAGGGTGCGCGTTGCATCTTAACCATGCAACGCGCAGTTTTAAGGAAATTGCAGATCTTCTCGATGCAATTTCTAAGTTTAGGGTGCGCGTTGCATCTTAACCATGCAACGCGCAGCTTTAAGGAAATTGCAGATTTTCTCGATGCAATTTCTAAGTTTAGGGTGCGCGTTGCATCTTAACCATGCAACGCGCAGTTTTGAGGAAATTGCAGATTTTCTCGATGCAATTTCTAAGTTTAGGGTGCGCGTTGCATCTTAACCATGCAACGCGCAGTTTTAAGGAAATTGCAGATTTTCTCGATGCAATTTCTAAGTTTAGGGTGCGCGTTGCATCTTAACCATGCAACGCGCAGTTTTAAGGAAATTGCAGATTTTCTCGATGCAATTTCTAAGTTTAGGGTGCGCGTTGCATCTTAACCATGCAACGCGCAGCTTTAAGGAAATTGCAGATTTTCTCGATGCAATTTCTAAGTTTAGGGTGCGCGTTGCATCTTAACCATGCAACGCGCAGTTTTAAGGAAATTGCAGATTTTCCCGATGCAATTTCTAAGTTTAGGGTGCGCGTTGCATCTTAACCATGCAACGCGCAGCTTTAAGGAAATTGCAGATTTTCTCGATGCAATTTCTAAGTTTAGGGTGCGCGTTGCATCTTAACCATGCAACGCGCAGCTTTAAGGAAATTGCAGATTTTCTCGATGCAATTTCTAAGTTTAGGGTGCGCGTTGCATCTTAACCATGCAACGCGCAGTTTTAAGGAAATTGCAGATTTTCTCGATGCAATTTCTAAGTTTAGGGTGCGCGTTGCATCTTAACCATGCAACGCGCAGTTTTAAGGAAATTGCAGATTTTCTCGATGCAATTTCTAAGTTTAGGTTGCGCATGTACAATAAAGGAAACTGCTATACTTCATTTCATTTAAGTGGCGCAACGGCCTTCGTTACATCATGTGTTGTAGTTACATATAGCACTTTCTTAATTGCGCCACGTTCCATGTTCGGGGAACCGGTTTGTCTTCTAACGTTGATAGCTTGTAGGCCCCTTTGCCGAGGACTTCTTGGATGCGATACGGTCCTTCCCAAGTTGGGGTTAACTTTCCCTTGGGGAGGGCTCCGCTGGCCTCGTTGTTTCTCAAGACGAACTCTCCGACCTTGAACGCTTGGGCTTTGACTTTGGCATTGTAGTAGCGCTCTAGCTGCTGTTTGTAATTTGCCTCTCGTATTGCTGCTTCTTCGCGGCGTAATTCAACCAAGTTAAGGTTTGTGCGCAGCTCCTGGTCATTATCTGTCGTGGTTGCGGAAAGCACTCTTAGGGATGGGCATCCAATCTCTGCGGGTATCATGGCTTCAGAGCCGTATGTGAGGCTGAACGGAGTTTCGCCGGTGCTCGTTTTCGTTAGTGTACGATTAGCCCATAGCACGCTCGGTAATTCCTCCGCCCAAGCCTTACCTTTCATTCCCAATCTGGCTTTGATGCCTTCCACGATGCTGCGATTCGCGCGCTCAACTTGGCCGTTGCCTTGTGGGTGCGCGACCGAGGTGAAAGTTGGTTGGATGTGTAAATCCGCGTACCATTTCAGCAACCCCTTGTCCGCGAACTGAGTCCCGTTATCTGTAACGATTGACATTGGCAGCCCGAAACGGCAAATGATGAATTCCCAAATGAACTTCTTCACATGGTTAGCAGTGATTTCAGCCAGCGGCTTGGCTTCGACCCATTTGGTGAAGTAGTCAATTGCGACTATCAGGAATTTCCTTTTGCCTGTCGTCATTGGGAACGGTCCCACCAGATCAATTGCCCATTTTTGGAATGGCCATGCCGAGGTTACTGGTATGAGTTCATTATTTGGGCGCAGGGTGTTGGGGGCGTGTCGCTGGCATGAGTCGCATTTGCGGATGATCTGTAAGGCATCTAGGTGCATGCCCGGCCAATAGTATCCCGCGTTCATGATCTTCGCGACCACCATGCGCGGCCCCGCGTGTATCCCACATATCCCTTCGTGTATTTCTCGCACCAAATAGTCCGCATCAACTGCATCCACGCACCGCAGCAGTGGCCCTAGGTATGACTTCCGATAGAGCACTCCGTCTTGTATTTTGTATTGTAGGGCTTTGTGCTGTATCTTTCTGGCCTCGGCGCGTTGCTCTGGCAGGGCGCCGTTGGTCAGATAGGATATTATCGGAGTCATCCAGCTGTCAGCACCCGTTTGGATGACGTTGACCTCCTTGGGTGGTACAGACGGTTCGCTCAGCGTTTCGATTCGGACCTCTTTTGCTAAATGGCTGAAAGTTGTAGAGGCCATTTTGCTTAGAGCGTCCGCCGGCTTGTTCTGACTGCGTCTGATGTGGTCGATGGTGCAGCTGGGGAAGGTAGCCATGAGCTCTTTGGCGCGTTGAAGGTATAAAATCATTGAGGGTTCTTTAGCCTCATATTTCCCACTGATCTGACCGGCGACCAACAGTGAATCGACGTGCGCGAAGATGTGCTTGGCGCCTAGTTTGTGCGCGATGCGTAGTCCAGCGAGGAATGCTTCGTACTCCGCCTCATTGTTGGTGGCTTTGAATTCAAGCCTTATTGCGTAAGTAAATTCCGCTCCCTCTGGACTGACCAAGCGTATCCCCGCACCAACGCCATCCTCGTTTGAGGCCCCATCTGTGTAGAGGTTCCAGATGGCCTTCTCGTCATTCGATGGTTGCGGTTCTTGTTCAGCTTTGCATTCTTCTACTTTGTCTTTCGGTACCTCTGCTATGAAATCGGCTAGTACTTGTCCTTTAACCGCCGGGCGCGTCTTGTAATTGATGGTGTGCTCACCCAGCTCGATTGCCCATTTTGCCAATCTCCCAGAGACTTCTGGCTTTGATAGGACATTGTTCAGCTTGTAATCGCTCAGCACATTGATGGGATGGCCTTGGAAATAGCGGCGCAGCCGTCTTGATGCATGAACGAGTGCCAGAACTAGCTTCTCCATGATGGTGTATCTTGACTCCGCATCTGTTAGTACTCTGCTGACGTAATAGATAGGCATTTGAACCAGCTTTCTGTCTACCATCAGTACTGCGCTCACCGCCTGCTCTGTGGCGCAAAGATACATCGTTAGGGGCTCCCTAGGGAGTGGAGCGGTGAGCGTTGGTAGGTCCATCAAGCATTCCTTCATCTCTTGAAAAGCCTTTTCTGCCTCTGGTGTCCATTTAAAATGGTTCTTTTTCAAGCAGCTTTTTAGTGTTTCGATGAAAGGAATGGATTTGCTCGCGTGATGCGACAGAAAGCGGTTGATCGCTACAAGGCGTCCATTCAGCGTTTGAACCTCTTTTAGGGTGGATGGGGAGGGCATTTGCGCAATGGCTTGTATTTTTTCGGGGTTTGGTCTGAATCCGTCTTTGGTGACTACGACCCCCAGAAACTTGCCTTCTTCCATCCCAAAAGCGCATTTGCTTGGGTTTAGCTTCATGCAGATCGCTTTTAAATGCTTGAATGTCTCTTCAATGTCTTTTAGCATCTGATCCTCTTCCTTGCTTTTGATGACCAAGTCATCAACATAGACTTCTAGGTTTCTCCCGATCTGCTTGGCGAATGCGCGGTCCATCAGTCGTTGATACGTGGCTCCGGCGTTTTTTAGGCCAAATGGCATCTTTGTGTAACAGAAAACTCCTTTGTCTGTGCGAAAGGCAGTCTTGTCTTCATCTTCACGTGCCATCTGTATTTGGTGGTAGCCTTTGTAGGCGTCTAAAAAACACTTGAAGCGGAACGGGGCTAGAGAGTCTATTTTCAGATCGATTTCTGGTAGGGGGTAGCAGTCCTTGGGGCATGCTTTGTTGAGGTCGGTGTAGTCTACACACATCCTCCATCCGCCGTTGCTTTTCTTGACCATGACTGGGTTCGCGACCCAGGTTTGATATCGTGTTTCCCTCAAAATGCCTGCCTTTAACAATTCTCCGACTTGCTCGTTCATTGCTTGAGTTTTTTCAGCACCCATACTTCTGCGCTTTTGCGCGATGGGTTCTACAGAGCGATATGTGTTAAGCTTGTGTTGAGCGAGTTCGCGCGGGACACCGATCATGTCCGATGGTTGCCATGCGAAAACGTCGATATTTTTGCGGAGGAGTTGTTTTAAATGGTCCCTGATATTTTCGGAAATTTCTGGCCCTATTGTTATGGGCTGCTCAGGGAACTGCGGGTTTAAGATCCACTTTTCTGGTTCAGTGCGCGGGCAGGGCTTCAATATTTTTGCTGGGTGGGGCTCCGTGGTCATGGCACACTCTCTGTTGGCCCATACAATGGCTACCCCGTTTGGAGTGGGGAAACCGATTGCGCTGTGCACGGTGGAGGTGACCATGTTGTAGGAAGCCATGGAGTCTCTGCCCAGGATGATATCATATTTAGACTTGGATGGGATGACGAGGAAGGTGACCTCTTCCGTTCGCGATCGGCCCTGCGCGCCGAGAGTGAGAGGGAAGGATATTTCTCCGAGGGGTGTCACAACCTCGTTGGAGAATCCCATGATTGGCGAATTGATGGGGCGCAAGCGCTGCTTATCCTCTTCGTCCAGGAGATCAAAACACTGACCATACATGATGTCTGAATTGCTGCCCGTGTCCATGAATGCTCTAGTGGTTCTGTAATGGTCAAAAATTGCTGTGACAATGATTGCTTTTGTGGCCGATGGGCCGCCTTTGACTATGGGGAAACACACCTGTTGTTCCCTCCATTCTGCTGTTGATTCAGTTTTTCGTTTTTGGCTCCGGTGCCCGCTGCTGTGTATCATCATGCTTATATTTTTTATCTTTTTGGGCGGCGGACCCCCCGCTTGTTTGCGCTCAACGTTTTGCAGCAGGTGGCCGAGCTTGCCGGACTTTAATGCATCTTCAATAGCTTGCCTTAGTTGGTAACACTTATCGGTGTCATGACCGATGTCTTGATGGTACGCGCAGAACTTGTTGTGGTCCAACCCTTCGCGCCGTTTGATGACCTTAGGTTCTGGGAAGTCAACGTTTTCCGTTGCTAGAACTTGTGCCGGTGTTTTGGTTAAGGGAGTCCAGTTGTTGTGACTCCTTCGGTTGGGCTTGTGTACAAGCGAGGTGTTGCGCTGGTAATCTTGTGACGCAGGAGGCTTTGGGGTTGTCTGGTCGGCTCCTTGAAGCCTCGTCCAGACATTGCCCTTTGCCCTCCTGTCATGCTTGTTGTTTCGGTTGCGCATTGCTTGCGCTTGTGTATCCGTGTACTGTGGTGCTTGAATCCTGCTCCAGACGGATAGTTCTCTTTCTGTCTTTGCGTAATTTTTAGCGCCGCGCATGATCTCTTCCCATGTATTTGGCATGCCTGTGCATCCGGCCAGCGTGCGGATCAGCGAATCACATCTGACTCCTTGCGTAAACGCTGCTTTCATAAGCTCAAATCCGATTGGACCAATTTGTAAAGCTTCGCGGTTGAACCTGGTGATGTAATCCTCGATTGACTCATTGTCGCGTCTTTTGACTTGCAAAATGTCGGTGGAATCCCGCTCGATTCTTTTGTTTTGACTGAAGTGGTCTAAGAATTTATCAGTCAGCTCTTTCAGATTATCAATCTTTCCGTTTGGTAGGCTGTCAAACCATACCCGCGCTGCGCCCGTGAGCGTCTGCGCGAACATGTGACACCATGCTGGCAAGGTCCACCGTGCGCATTTTCCTGCGACCTCGAAACTTCGTATGTGGTCATCAGGGTCGCCGGTGCCGTCAAACTTTCCCAATGTACTTGGCATTTTTGTCCCAGCGGGCAATATGGCGAGTGCGATGCGCGGTGTAAACTTTGATTTTTCACTGAACGAGGGGGGGTAATATGGTTTTGTCAGGTCGTCTTCTCCGGACGACAAGTGTGCTCGATCAACGGTGTTGGTCAAGTACTGGCTTGTGTCACGTTGAAAACGACTCTGTGACTCGTCGGAGTCTTCCCTCCACGTTGGGTCAGTGTTATGGGTGCTTCCGCCGACGTGTCCTGCAGCTCTGGACGGCCCTTCCGAGATAGTGACAGGCCTTCCTTCGCTGAAGGACAGGGCGCGGGATGCCTCTCTTAGATGTTGTTCTTTAAGCCTGTGTGCTTGCTTCAGAGCTTCTTTCTGCTGCGCATACCATACCTCCGGACTAACCATCGGCGTAGTATGAGCGGCAGGTGAGGTCTGAAGGTTATCAGTTGCAAAATGTAATGACGGGGTTTGCCTTGTCCCGGAGGACGGGGTGTGGCCCACGTCGGTGATGTGAACTTGCTCTTCTACGTGGCTGTCGGGCTGGCTGGTGATTGCCGGAGCTACACCAGTGCCGGACAGGCCTTGTGGAGAGTTTGTGTTGACTGGTAAAGAACTCATCGCTGGTGTGTTGAGAGATAGAAGTTTTTAAATTGCTGTTCTTAGTAACTCAATAGACGGATGGCGCCAATGAAGAAACACCAATCTAATAATCGAAATATAACAATGATAATGAACTAATAATGTAAAAGAACGGACTTCTTATTTATCAGGACAAGTTACAAGACACCGTTATAAGATTATTACAGTGTTTCGACTATAATCTATCTCTCACAGCTCTCTATATGAATTCTATTCCTCTCTTTCCGATCCCTTCTTCTGGTGACGAAGGGAGGTATTTATAGGCTGCTTAGGTAGCCTGTGATTGGCTGTGAGGAGCATGGCAGCTGTCTTGTACGATTGTGGCCGTTGTCATTTTCTGCGCTGTCCTCTGTTGATTGGTCCACGTGTCCTGACGTCGTCCTTTTCGTCCTTTTCTGTACCTCGTACTGGCAGGAGATCGTGGAGCAGGGTGCTCTGGCCTGTGATTGGCTGTTGGCTCTGCCCTTGTCGGGTGATGTTTGTCCTTTTTTGCTGTTGCGTGCGCCGTCTTCTAGAACGCCACGTCATATTACTGTGCTGACGTGCGCGCGGGTTTCTTTCCTGCGCGTGTGCAGGTACCTATCTCTTCAATTATCAAAGTTTCTTTGTAATCTGGAGATTTATCTATCTCGAATCTTGATCCAAATACATGAACCATCCTGTGTTGATAATTTATATAAATGGAACTTGAAGAAGGATGTACCCATTCATGTGTAGTTAATCGGTATGAACTTCCACAAGATATCTTTTGATCAACTTCTGGTTGGGATGCTCCCATCACTTCTACCTAATATCTGCAAATCAGGCATCATATGTCTCGCCATATAAAGGGGTACTGCCTGTGACCACCCTCAGCGTGAGATAAATATTGACTCTTTGGGAGCAAATAATGTAAGATGCGATATGAGTCCGAGAGAGTGAAGACAATTATTGACCTATTTTAGACACAAATGACCCGTTTAATAAAAAGTACACTATGTAATTTTCTACTTTTTTTAAAATAATTAAAATTAGGAAGGTAGGTTCCATCATTTCTCCTTCTTGGAACACAAAACTTAAAATTGTGCTATAGATATAAGGCGTAAAGAAGTTAAACTATGCGTATTCATGTTTGATATTTGTGTTTATCACGCGTCTCTAACATGTTAAACACAAAAAGACCTGTTTTACCAGCCCTAGTATTTACATATGGAGAATTTGGGTTGATGTGACTTCAGTGCGGTGTAGGACCCGAATAAAGGTGTAATTGTTTTGATAGTGACATCTTTAATCCTATTTAATCCTATTGGACTATTAGAAGAAATGAACATTCCTTTTGTTATGTTGTACTCCGTTTGTCATGTAGGTGTAACTGAACTGGGAACGAGTTTAACCCGGGTTTGGTGGATCAAATAGGATCTTACGAGTATATGGATTAAATCCAAGGTCACACCTCTTCATAATTCCTAGCGGCCATTGAACACTTGCAAATACTATAGTTTTCAAAAAGGACAATTTTGTCTCTGGTTTACCTCCTTGGAGGGTTTTTGTCCGGGTTTGCTCTCAGGTTCGAATCTCACGCTTCACCGAAAAAATAACCGCTTGGGTTTGAAAGGAGAAACCTGTGTGGTGCTATGGGATTCGATTCTGGGCAGTGGTCGCTTTGCAACACAGGATTTACTGCTGAAATACTTCTCTAAAAAAAAAAAAGACAATTTTGTCTTCGGTTATTTTAAGGATGGATTCTTTGTTTACATTTATTACTTCAATAGTTTTAACGTTTAAGATCGTTTGTTGAAGAAGACCTGTTTCAACCTCCTAAAGATAAAGTGAGAGTTATTGGTCCTAAAGTATTATATTTAGCTTCATTGGAGAATTGAATCAATTGATGTTTCATTTTCTTTGAAGTTGTTGGTGAAATAGTAGGGTCTTACAAGGATGAAGATAAGAGCTTGTGGTCCACTAGTTGATGCAAGTTCGAATCTGAGCTGACCCGGTTTTCATCCGATTGTTACTCCAACGAGGAAACTCGTGTGGAGGCGGTACGGTTTCCGGGCGAACGTCGTAGTCTCCACCGTACCCGCGTGGACCTGGTTCAGACAACATAGTATGGACGCGTGGGTGATTAAGGTCTGCCATGAAGCGGGTGTGATGATCTCTGCCACACAGTTAAGAAAGTCACCGTTCAAAAAAATAACTTTGGTGTCATATGTTTAGGTTCTCACGCTGGTACGGTAATTTTGTCACTTGAATATGATTTTTTCTCAAAATTTTGATATATTTTTGTTGAAAATATAGTTACAACTATTGTAAGTCCGTAATGAACCAAACTAATTCCAACCAAACAACTTGGATCTAATATCGGTATTATTAGAACAAGTATCGGTATTCATTTTTATAGTCTATGAAAACACGTATCAATATATCTTTAGGTTGTACCGGTAACAAACCGAACCAATTCCACGACATCTCACGGTGGAACTTATCTGATTAACAAAAAAGCGGGAAATAGAGCGTGTTGTTGTAATGTTGATGGTCCCACAATTTTCTTTAAAAAAATCCAAAAAACACAAGGATATTTTGGTCGTTATATTTCAAACCCCCCCCCCCCCCCCCAAGTTATTTTCATACCCCCACAAAGCGCCCCGCTAAGGCCATAGCAAGACGCTTAGTGTGACAACCTGCACTCTTCATTTTTCATAAATGTGCATAATTGGTTCCTCAACTATTTCAAAATTTTCATTTTTAACCCTCGTATTTTAATAGGACCAAAATTCACAATTTAATAAAACTTATAATTTTTTTAAGTAAAAGTATGCACGTTTTATAATCACATCTACACCCGATCACGTATGTTTCCGACTTTGATACTCAAAGCCCTTAATTTTCGGTCCTAAAACAACTTAGAAACCGAAGGAAACAAGTCCAGAACTTAAAATTGATTAAATTAGAAAAATTGATTTTTTTTAGCTCTCGCGGTCCGCTGAGACAGTCAAAGTCCGAGTCAAAGTCCTAGTCAAAGTCTTAGTCAAACAGTCAAAGTCCTAGTCAAATAGTCAATTCATCATAAAACCTTACTTTATGGTGTTGACCAATTTTAATGGCTAATTGAATCCAAAACTAGTATAAAAACCCACCTATGACCCATTACACTTTGCACCTCTAAATCGATTGTTTCAATTCGATTAAACTCTCCCTCATACCTTTCTTCTATAGTATATTACTTCTACATTTGAAGCTTTGATTATAAGCTCTTGTAATTGGCGAATTGGAAGGTGGATATTTTTTTCTTATTCGGTTTTTTTTCTTCTAAATTGGACTAGTTTCGTTGTTGAGTCTTTGGATTGCTCGCATTTTCACGTTCGCATAGTCATCTAGTTATTTGGCGAAAGTGAGTATATCTTTCCCCTTTTTCATGTTTTACACTTTTGGGGTGACTCATGTACGCTTATTACTTCACACACTTAATCATGCTTTAATCTATATTCACAATCGCAATTCTTGTATGTGTTTTACTTGTTAATTCGCTGATAGTGTGTACTTATGACCTTAATCAATAACCCGGTGTGGGCCTAGCATAGCAATAAATAGTACTTGACTATTGTTATGTGTAAACTACTTGCTTTGTCGCATACTATATATAATCATACTATTGAGCGACTACTATACATATATACTAGATATCCCATTATTCTTGGATATCATTTCTACTCTAAAGGTTTGATTTTGGGTGACATTTGTACATAGCTTGAACACTAAATTGTAGACAGTATAACATGTGAATTGCGAAACTCTTTATCTACTATATGTATTCAAAACAGGGTATGCTCACCAATACATTTTGTATTGACAAAATTATTTTCGTACATGTTTCAGGTTATTTATGAGACGACTTTTTAGCTTTTGGAATTTTTACTTAGATGTTGAGTTTATTGTATTTCAGTTTTAGTTTTCGCTTTAGAATTTTGTATCTTGTAATTTCTTTCAATGTAATAAACTATTCAATACAATATATTCCAATTTACACTTTAGTACCATGAGCTATTGAGCAATCGTCACTACGTGACACCTCGATGTTTCCGCCATCGGTTGGGGTGTTACAGATTGGAATCAGAGCCATGGTTATAGGGAATTAGGTTATTAGAATGCCTTTTAGCCTAGTCTATAACTAAGCTTACATTAACGAGTCCTCTCATGTATATTTCTCTTTATTCTTATATTTTCTTTCAAGATATTTTCGCTATGGAGAAGAAGACACTCGTATTTCACAAACGAAACGATATCACCAAGTTAGGAGTGGTATCCATACCTTGGTGATTAGTTTCACTCCTCTATATGTTATATATCTTAGGAATATATCTTTGAGATGGGAGTGACATCCACACCTCAAAGAGTATTTCCTTCAAAAAGGAACTTAACTGTAAGACCCTAACTCGTAATCACGTGATTAACGTCTAATCTTACGAGCTTTGACCTTACATAAACCACTCCCGATTAAAACTTTGAAATTTATTATAACTCAACCCATTAGGATCAAATACATGTTTGATTCCCACAAATTTTACCTTTTAATAGTTAAAACATACTCTAAGATGTTGCGTTTTAACGGGAGTTCCTTAGATTCTAATGCGGAAGCTTGATGAGTGTTCGGCTCTTCTTGCGACTTGATCCTTGCTCCGGGACTTCCTTCACTTGTTTACCTAGCACCATTACACAAAGAATGGTTAGTGGGATTGTCAATGATATATTCAAACTAGTACGGCAGTCGTTACTCGTTAAAACGGAACGAACCAGGCCAAACGGCCTTTTGTCAGGAGAACAAACTGCTGCAACTTTTGCGCAGCAGCTGTTCGGATCGCTTTTACCCCTTCTAAAACCCAAAATCCAACTTTGACTTTCAAATAAAAATTTTTCTACGCTCCGAGACCTTTCCAGGCATATAAAGAACACCTCCTAATGATTTTTCTACGATTTATATGCAATTTTAAAGATCGTGCCGTCATGCTGTTCTCTGTGAGCGGTCGCTCACAGCTTCTGATGTAATTTTGGTGGTTTTTAAGCATGGGAATCATGTCGCAACCGCATTTGATGATTCTCGAAGCCTAAGTATTGACTTGCCGACTAAATAAACCTTTGTTTGACTGAAATTATAGTCCGGTTCATGATGTTATGACCCGGTTCAAAGTTTTAAGTGTTTATGGCGACTTTTACCCCATTTGACCCATTTAGACATTTAACTTAACCAAAACACCATTTGACCATGCACAACACATCTAGTTTATGTTGTCAGGTCATTAGACACTTGATCAACTAAAGTGTTTGTCCGATTTGTTCATTATGATTCCGATTATTAGATTTATCCTTTAGTAAATCTTTATAAATTCCCAAAATGCCCCTCCTAGCCAAATCTTTCGATTTAGCCATTCGTGGCGACACTTCTTGGTTCAAAACCATTTCTTTTGACTCATTGACTTGTTTAAAAACCTCTAAGTCCTTCCGGATTTAGATTTTCACCTTTTCTAAGGTTTTCACTTGTTTAGTAAATTATAAGCGCATTAGCGCGTATTATACATAGTTATGGAAATAACTTACTTGATTTGCACCCACACTTCATGTGGGTAGTTTAGTACCTATGTTGCTTCGCCCAAATGCGTTTAATTAGCTACGGACTTACCGGGTGGCCTTGAACCATATCCGTACCTTGTTCCTATCCTTCATGATTCTTAGCATCAAGCGTGCATGCACAAGTACATTTACCTGTGTGCTTTCTAGATAGACACATTAATTTCTCGGAAGTCAAAAGATAATACCTTGCTATTTGATCCGCTTAAGCTCGTGAATCTTAATGCTTGGAATACAAGCATCAAGTGTTGGACTCAAATGATGAGGACTTCACCATTTGACCCGTTTAGACCCATAGTTCAAGTTACTATATTACACAAGTTTTTACCTATGGTTCAAGTGACACAACTTGACCCATTTAACATCATGCTTAATTATTTCATTCAATTGATTCCATTTGGATTAAAACATCATTTCTCACATACCTTCTTAATTGACCCTTTTGATGAATTTCACCATTCGGTCATAACTCATTGTCTCGATTAAGGTCGTAAACCACGTTTTGTTTTGAGTGCACATAAGGCAACTCATTTAATACATTCCACCCCTTGGGATTTACCATTATCACATACACTAGATTCGAGACGAATGTATACAACAATAAAGCTATGTTATAGTCTAGTGGTGTAAGTACAACTTACCTCATATCCGTTCTTGCTTTCATACGCATTGCTTGCATCCGTTTGACCCGTTTGCATCCCTAGTTCTTGTACCTACTTAGGGATATGTCAAACTTGATTATTAGAATACATAACATGGAATTAATTCACTATCCATAAATCATGTATTCATTACCCATTTATAGCTAAATCCATAGCCATTTTCTTATATAGAATATGCAATTAACTTGGCTTATTACAAACCAATATCACATACGATTGATAGCTCTTACATGATTCTAACTTCATAGTTTCACTAGTTTTCACCAATTTGGCATTTAATCAAACATTTGGTGTGCACCCACCAATTTGTTTAGTTTTAAAGCTCAAGATTAGCCAAAACTTAACCATTTGTCTAATCATCATCATAATACATTATTTAGACCATTTTGCCTAAATTCCTCATTACAACAACTCCTAAGAGTTAACTAAATCATTAAACATAGAGGGTTTCAACCTAGAGGTTAAACCCAAATTTTCACATATTCACATAACCATATGACTAGAATCAAACATACATGTAGAATGTGATTCGTAAGCAATTTAGGTATGATTGAGGCTCCCTAAAGCTAGAGAAACCTCCAACAACTTATAATCTCACGTTTTTGACAAAACCCTAGATTTTCACCATGATCAAAAACGAATTTAACATCAATTTCTACCAAATAAAAGGTACCTGGATGTCTATTAAGCCTTATATGAGCCGTTTCTTGCTAAAGCATCTAAAAGCCCTTGATTTGGCTTGGATTTGACATTGTTCTTGAGTTTTAGGGCTTGGTTGGTGTAGGAGAATGATCTCCTGATCATTCATACGACATACACACCTAATGTGTGTGTTTTATTGCTTTTTTTTTTTATATAAAACCCACTTAGACATATTGACAACTATGGCCCCTCAAGTTTAGTCTCGAGTTTGCTTCTAGATAATTACTCTAACTAGATTAGTCTCTGGTAAAAGGGTTTAGCCTCGTTTTTATTCGATGGTTAAAAAAACATCCACCATTAAACTCGCTTTGTTATTTTATCGATTACGCCTAATGGCGTATTTAGGCGAAACGAGAGTTTGGGGTGTTACATTAACCACTAAGCTGGGAGTGATATCCTTAACTTAGTGATTGGTTTCATTCCACAATCGTTTTCAATTTTGAAATATATCTTTGAGTTAGGAGTGAAATCCATATCTCAAGGATCTATTTCTGCATCTCGTTTTTAATCTCGCAAAAGTTTTGGAATTTACTAGTGATGGGGCACGTGCAATCTGGAAGGGTGAGCGCCTGCATCCTGAGTTTTCTGTCTAGGCATGGTATTTCGTATAAATCCCAATCAGATGAGGGACCCGTATACCTACCTGGGAACTCTTGGGATGAACATTCACTTATAGGCTAAAGTACGCCCCCACAAGTCACTAGGAAAATTCAAATACTTGAGTTAGTCAAAGTTTCCTATGGAAACACTTTCAATGTTTTATATCATTGATATTTATGTTTGTTTATCATTTGAAGACTTAATTTAATCACTTGTTGTTTCATATGCCATTATTCATTTATCATTCACTTTTGGATTCCTTATCATCATTATTAAAACCTTTTGTTCGTATATTATCACATTAAAGCTTACACTATTTCACGTATGCTTTGTGACTTTTACACTATAAGGTATTACTCTTTTCGTGTTAAAACATTTTTACCCACAACTTAAATTTTAAACTCTGTGTTTAACTTCGACCACATCCTGATTTTAGGAATGTTGCGTCATCATACAGTTAAAAACAAACATGGTTTCTGTAACACCCCAACCGATGGCGGAATCATCGAGGTGTCACGTAGTGACGATTGTTCAAAAGCTCATGGTACTAAAATGTAAATATTTGATTATTGAATATTGTTTTACAACATGTGAAAATAAATACACAACAACAAAAATAGAGATAGTTGATTGATTTAATCTAAGTCCAAAGTTCTATGTGAAGCGTCAAGCAGCTTATCCTGAAACATGCACGAAAATAAATTTTGTCAACATATGATGTTGGTGAATATTACCTAGCTTTGTACATATAGTATAAGTTTGAAAAGCGATACAATTCATGTGTCTAGCATTACCAAGGCATTATGTAAACACATAAGTAACCAAACAAAACAAGATCAAATGTAAAGTTGGTAAGGTAAAATTGATAATGAGCACCCTAACACGTGTCAAGTCTAAAAGAGCACTATAACATAAGTTATGTCTAAATGAGCACCGTAACATAAGTTACGTCTATATGTAAAGAGCACCATAACATAAGTTATGTCTAGATGTATGATTTTGTACGTAAGCTACATTCATGTTCAAACATAAAGCACAAAGATAAACAAGACACGTATATGAATTGTAAATGAAGAAAAATGTACATGTAAGTGAATGTGCAAGTTTTGTATACTTGTGCATGAATCACCCCAAAAGTGTAAAAACGAAAAAGGGGATAAGCAATACCCACCTTAGCAAGGTGTTAAGTCTTGTGGAATAGAATAGGTGTGATCCAACGTTGCTAAGTATCACCCTATGTTTAAGGTAATAAATAAGTTTAAGTCTTTCTAGTCTACAAGTATTTCTAGGGTTCCTAATTTGGGGATAAGTAATTGTTTTATTAATTAGGTAAATTGTTAATAAATAGAGAAATTGGGTAAATAATTAAATAAAAAGACTATTGTAGGTTTTTAATTAAGGATGATCATGTTATAAGGTTTCTAAGTATGAAAATAATTTTTATAAAATTATTTCCTCAAAAATTGAATATTTAGTATATTTATTTCTATTTGTTAAAGATATAATTTTAATATCTAAAAATATTAAAATTAAATAAATTTCAAATTAAAATTTACATTTCTGTTCTAAATGAATAAAAATAATTTATGTAATATTTTGGGATAAAATATTGAAAAATGAATTTATTATGATTTATTTATGATATAAAATAACAAAAATCAATTAAAATATGAAACGAACAATTTTTCTGGAATAAAAATTATTTCTGAAATTCTTACTGCTATACAAGTTTAGAATAATTTTTGTGGAATTTTATATAATCGTTTAGATAATTTTATAGAATTTTAAAATTATAAATGAATAAACTTGTAATATTTATAATGTATATTAAATAAATTATTTTTGAAAAACTAAAAGTTGGATAATAAACTTTATCCTCAGAATAACTTAAAATAAATTTTATAGAATTTATAAGCCATGTTTAGTATTTAAAATCTATTTTTAAAAATAATATTGAATATATAAGTATAAAAGAGTTTAAAAAAAATGGTTGCATGTGCCCAGACTCGAACCCGGGCCTTTGGTCGGTTCGTGTCTTACATCACAACCCTAGACCATCTGGTCTAGACCCTGAGAACGTTTAAACTTGGTTTCAATTAATTATAAAGGCTAACTGTTTTGTTTTTATAATTGATTAAAAAGAAAACAAAAAAAAAGTGCACATGTGGGGATCGAACCTTTGGCCTCTGGCCGGTTCTGATCTTAAGCGTGAATGTGTTACCAACTGATCTGTGGATCAGTTGGTTATCATTTCCATTCTGCAATATATTTAAAGCTTTTCTGCAGCGAGCATATCCCCAAATACAAGGATACGAGCCCTAACTTTCCAATCACTATGATTCGTAACTAATAGCCCCTGAAACCATGGGGCTATTGTTCGTGATAGGCCGATTAATATAACCCATAAAAAAATTGGACTTACAATGTGTTTTAGGCTATGAACGATCGGGTCAAAAGAAAACGTCAACGCAAACGATTGCGAGTTTAATACAAGGTTTTGATAGAAATTGAGAATGAGGAGATGTATTTCGGCACTTTGAGTCTCTAAGGGTGGGTTCAATTTATAGTGATAGCCTCGTATTGAAAATTTGGAATGTTTGACCCAACCATTATTAAGGACGCGTATAATTGGTTCAAATGAATGAATTTGAGCTGTAATTGAGTAATGTATGACCGAGAATGATGTGTTGGTCATCATTATGGCTGAAAAATCATTCCCAAATATAGAATTTGCGTGTGAATTAAGGATTTTTTGTCGGTTGACCATGGGTTTTGACTTTCTGTTTGTTTGACTTGGTTTATTTAGGAAGGTGTTAAATGTAATTGTTTCTGGAATCATATACAAGAAGTCATCTAGCTCAGTTGGTTGATGTAAGTTATTGGAGGGGGTTGGACTTGGGTTTGAGTCCCGGCTCCAACATTTATTTTATTTTATTTTTTTTGAAGCATTTTTATATATAAACTATATTATTATGTATATATTATGATTACACAAGAATAAAAATGTTACGAAAAATTTTTAAAACATAATAAAACATCGAGATTCAACGATTTTACCAAATAATTATTAGCATAAGGTGTTTAAAAACATATATTGTTTAAAACAAACATTTTTACTAATTAAAAATTTTGGGAAAATATGCGATGTTATAGTCCCCCCTACTTTTGGAAACTTCGTCCCGAAGTTATTAAAACACAGGGTTGAGAGTGATTGGGTAGAAATTAGGGCAACTGTGGGTTGAAAAATTTGGGTTAAGGCACGACATGAATTTATAGGCAATAGAATAAACTATTTCGAATAATTTGGATAAGAGGTTTGATATGTGTGAGTTTTAAGGATTGGGTTAGTTTATCCGAAATAGAAAGAAGAATAAAAATCTAGCAACATACATAAGTTTTAGGAATTCTAAAAGAAATGCATGAGTTGATTGACTATAGAAAGACTAAATGAACTACCAAGTAACTCGAGTTTGTTCCTGGTTCGACTCCCAGTCTCACTTTCGATGCGTCATTAGTGTTTATATATAGGGTGTTCTGCAGCTAACCCACCACACCTTTGATACATCGAAAACGTACTTGACGTCTACCAAAAACCCTAATAGAATTTCATACTACCTTAACGTACCTGTAAATTCATGATTACGTTCCGGACCGGAATCATCAATTTACCTTACATTAGGGTTTTATGTCCTTCTATGAACCTAATCTAACAACTCGTTAAAGCAAATAAGTTTCACAAGAAGATGACACAACAAACACGTTGGGTTACAATGAGACGTTATCAACGAAATGAGGCTTTGTAATAATGAGGTCAATTACATTGGTTTGCAACGACTTGCAAGCATAACAAAATTTTAAGTATGGGCTACCACTCACCCGAGGAGCCCTTTAAGTGAAATGTTTGTCTGAGTTGAGTGGATAATGTAGTAATTGTCTTTCATAGATCAACATGCAAATTGATAATACACACATGCAAGCAAGTTTGTAATTACGACAACCATTAAGTATAAGCGTTATCTTAGTTGACTATAGAAAATAGTTCATATTTGGCCAGTCATGTTTAAATGTTCAAAGAAAGTCAAATTAAGAAATATCAAGTTTTTTTTTTTAATAGTTTGATTTTCATGGAAATCAAGTCCAAATGTTTCAATAAAATGTAAGGTAGAGTCCTAAATTTCTACGATTAAAATAAACGTAACCAAATATGATAAATTTCCAACCTGCGTTCGTACATAATAGTATGCAAGGAAATTTCTAGATGTTATATGCTTATGAGTACGACACAATTGGGTACAAAATGATAATAGGATCAAGAAAATGAAAACACATGTATTGGATTCTTGAGTCTTAAGAAGATCCCATCCATGGCTTAGCCAGTGGGGTTAACGTCATTGTGACAACCGCCACCCCCATCCTTTATCAAGTTGACAATTTTAGTTCTTCGTCCATTTTGAAGTTTCACTGCTAGTCCTCGTCAAATATTATTTATTTTATTTTAATTTTTCTTTTAAAATGGTGTATGTATACATTTTATATACGCATGTTTTGACATATGAATGTACCATACTCGTATAATCATGTTAGCTTATGAAAGTTCCATTTCGTTTATTTAAGTTAAAAAAATTTAAAATTTATGTTTCTTTTGGCACCATTAAGTTATCTCCATCATTACTAACATGTTACAACTTCCAAAACGTGTTTATTACGCGAGTTAATGGGGTTTTAATCTTGTAACCGACGATTTATTACATAGAGGTCTAACACTTGTTTTTTTAAACAACCATATAAGCCAATCTTGCCATTCCTTTTTTTTGCACCTCTAAAGGTTCCAAACGAATATTAAAACACCGAAAATTGTCCAAAATTTAGGCTAAAATTTCAATGCATGGCTCGGCTCTTTCACCTCCTTTTTCGAGTCCTTTTCGTATTTGTAAGCTTCTTATCTCAATGTCATTTTGCTTAGTATTGTTCTAGGATCAAAAGCCCTCTATTACAGGGTTCTAATCTTATCTGAATCGTATGATTGAAGTTATAGGGTTAGGGTTTATGTGTAAGGTAGATTGGGGAAGAAGATGAGTTGATCATAAATTGTTAAATATATTTTCTTTTCATTATCTTCAATAAAATCTAATTTGGTGTAGTGGTTTGTCAGTTGGTTTGTTACAACACAGATCCGGGTTTGAACCCTGTCACCCGAGATCTGATCCATGTTTTATTTATTTATTTTTTGCTTCATTGATATATATATATATATATATATATATACCCACATTAAACTTAGAATATTCATAGTAAATCCATTTTTGCTCCAAAAATTATAAAAATTTAGGAGTAGCATCTTGACACCATAAAGAAAATTACTACACTTTTATTTTCTGGAAATTGTCATATTTTTATTGAATTTATTTGTTTTAATTGTATTTAATTGATTAAAAATTCATTTTTAATGATTTTAATCTCAAACTTTTTGGTAAATTATTTCTAATCATGATGTACTAAAATAAAAATATTTGGTTCAAAAAACATTTATTTTTATTAATTTTCCTATTTTTAATCATTTAAACATGATTTAATCTCATTAAATCAGTTTTAAATATAAATAAGTTTATAAAAATTGTGAGAAAACTATTTTCATTAATTTACATCAGAAATAATCCATTTTCTATAAAAATAACATTTTTGGATCATGTCTTGTATTTTTAATCTTATTTATGTTTAATTAGACATAATGGAACATTTATTTATTCACACTATTTAAATATCTATTTTATAAATACTTTTCTTATAAAATAGAAATGTTTTATGTTTGAAAATCTTAATTACCATTTATTAGATCATTGTGAAACACATAATTATTTATTTATACATTTATGATTATTGTATTTATTTTACTTTAGTTAAAGTAATTAATTGAATTATTTTGTCTTAATTATTTAAACATATTTTTATCTAAATATTCAATTGGCAATAATTATATATTACCTAAACCATATTTACAAACTTTGGTATATTATTTTTTTTAAATATATAACTTCTATAATAATTCGATTTATCATAAAAAAAAAACTCTAATTCCCCAATTCGATTTAGCAAACCCTAATGCCTTAGACCCTAGATACCTTAGACTTTGTAGACTTTTCCTTACTAGTATTCATATACATTATAGGTTGAATTCCTCAGAATTCCAATTACTTAGCTCACGACTGCTTAAGTTGGATTTTGAACGCTTTCGTAAACTGTGAGTATATCTTTCCCCTTTTTCATGTTTTACACTTTTGGGGTGACTCATGTACGTTTATTACTTCACTCACTTAATCATGGTTTATCATATATTCACAATCGCAATTCTTGTATGTGTTTTACTTGTTGATTCGCTGATAGTGTGTACTTATGACCTGAATCATTAACCGTTCTGCGGCCTAGCATAGCAATAAATAGTACTTAATTCTTGTTATGTGTGAACGATTATTCATCGCCTACTATGAGCGAATACTATATATATGTGTGACTCTTGATTCATTAAACAAAGGTTTGATTTTGGGTAGCATTTGTACACAGCTTGAACACTAAATTGTAGACAGTATAACACGTGAATTGCGAAACATTTTTTTCTACTATATGTATTCAAAACAGGGTATGCTCACCAATACATTTTTGTATTGACATATACTATTTTCGTACATGTTTCAGGTTATTTTGAGACGCTTCTTTTAAGCTTTTGGATTTATAATTAAGCTTTGATTTCATTGTATTTTAGTTAGACTTGATGCTTTAGAATCATTGTATCGTTGTATTTCATTGCAATGTAATAAAATATTTAATCAATGTATCAATATTTACACTTTTAGTCCATGAGCTATTGAACAATCGTCACTACGTGACACCTCGATGTTTCCGCCATCGGTTGGGGTGTTACAGTCATCCTGACCAGTTGCTTCGTTGATATTGATATTGAAAGCTCGTCCATGTGCCACCTGGTTTACATTAATCAATTCAGGGCATCGATGCCGCATGTGGTTAGGGTCTCCACAATTATAACATGCCCGGCCGTTAGTAATTGGCAGTGGTTCCTGGGCAGCTGTTTGATGATTATCTTGTGTCCTAACCATTACACGACAAGTAGTGGCAAAGTATCCAAACCTTCCACATCTAGTTTAACACCCCAACCGATGGCGAAAACATCGGGATGTCACGTATTGACGATTGTTCAGTATCTCATGGTAAATAATAATTTCAATAATTGAATTAAATACATTACATACAATTGTTCTACAAGAATTTGTACATCAACATGAAAAATACTAAATACACATCTTCAAGCATTAAACTCTATTCTTCAAGCAAGCAATAACCTGAAACATGTTAAGTTTGAAAATATTTTGGGTCAACAAAAGTTGGTGAGAATTACATAGGTTTTGATAATTGAATAAAACTTGTACAATTCAAGTGTCATAGCAAGTCTAGGCCATATGTGAAAACATACTATCAGGTAAATCGAGTGCATAATCAAACCTTGTGACTAGAATATTGTGGTCCATCCCATACGCTCATGGTTCACTCGATTATGTTATGAATTCGATAACAATCACTCACGCTACCTATGTAGGAGGTACACGTATCCGGGTGGGATTGTCAGTCCAATAGATCTATCATTGTATACCGTCGGCTGATCAATGTTAATGATTATGCTAGAATATTGTGCTTACCCTAGTCATGTTTAAGACATAATGCAACATAGAATAACACATAGACACTTTATGATTGAATTGTAGATAGAATGTTGTAACATGTTTCACCCCAAAATAGTGAAATAGAAAAGGGGCTATGTAAAACTCACCTTAGTGTTAGAATGATGACCCTTGTTATATAAGTAAATATGGCTCGTGTGTATCCAAATATCACCCTATTTCAAGGTAATAAATAAGTGTTGGGGAAAACTTAATAAGTCTAAGTTTTCTAGTCTAAAATGTGCTAGGGTTCCTAATTTGGGGATTAATAATTGATTTATGATTAAATCTGAATAATTTAAATAAATAAAGAACTAATTAGTAAAAATGTTTTCCGACCAATATTATCTAAAAGTAGTTGAATTATAATGTAATAAATGTAAAAATAATTTTTATAAAATTATTTTCTTAGTTAATGAATATTTATATATTAAAAATTATTTGACAAAATATAGACTTAATATTTAAAAATATTAAAAATTAAACATTCGAATCAAAAATTTATATTTCTGATCTAAATGATTAATAATTAATTATGTGAAATTTTGATGCAAAAATAATGAAAAACGAATTTATTATGATTTAATTATGATTAAAATAGCAAAAATCGATTAAAAATATCAAATAAATGATTTTTCAGAAATAAAAATCATTTCTGGAATATTTATTGTTTTATAAGTTTAGGATAATTTTTGTAGAATTTTATAAAATTGTTTTGATATTTTTATAGAATTTTATAATTATAATAGAATAAACTTGTAATATTTATTATATATAATAAATAAATAATTTTTGAAAAACTAAAAGTTGGATATTAAACTTTATCATAAGACTGACTTAAAATAAATTTTTTAGAATTTATAAACTATGTTTAGTATTTAAAATCCATTTTTAAAAATAATATAGGTTATATAGTTATAAAAGAAATAAAAAAAAAGATTGCATCTGCCAAGGCTCGAACCCGAGTCCTTGGCCGGTTCCGAGGTTTTAGAATCACAAGCCTAGACCATCTGGTCTAGACCCTGAGAACGAATAATTCTTGCTTGAAATTAATTATATAGTATAACTGATCTGTTTCAATAATTGGTTTTTATAAAAACAACAGCGTGTGGGACTAGAACCCAGGCCTTAGGCCGGTTCGTGTCTTAATGAAAAGGAACCATACCAACTGATCTACCGATCAGTTGGTGTTAGATGTTGTCCTGTTTTAAATATATATATCAAGGTCTGCAGATCGTTTATCCCCAAATCAATGCTTCAAACCCTAGCTTTTCTAATTGCACGAATTACCAACCAATAACCCCAGTATTCATAGGGTTATTGGTCGGACAGAAACAAGGAACAAAACCATATATTTAATCGTTACCTACAATCAGAAATGAAGATGGATTGCTCGGTCAACCACGAATTCAAAAACGCGATGATTCTGGCTTTAAACGAATTGTTTGTGGGAATTGGAAGTGGGGTTTGTGTTTATCGGCAAGTTTAGGTCTAGATTATGCGTTCAATTTATACTAAAACATACGAAATGGATGAATTTGGTAAGTTTGATCTAGAGTTTAATTGTAAACGCATTTTAGCCGAATTTTGGTAAGTTTTGATCGGAATTTGCGTGGGGAATACGCTGAATGATCTGTCAATTACCTTATTACCATAATAGAGATCAAATGACGTGATTTGAATGGGTCAATGGTTGTTGACTCTATCTTGGAGACCAAGTTAATCAAGGAGGGGTTAAGTTTAACTGCTTCAGGATAAATTCACAAAACGATAACATGGCTCAGTGGTTGTGTGTTCGTGTTATAAGTGGTGACCCGGATCCAGGCTCCGGTTTGAGTCTTGGCAGCAGCAAAACATATATATATATATATATATATATATTTAACAGAGTGGAGATGGGAGAGGGAGTAGTGGGCCTGAACTGCTTTTGGGCTGGGTCTTGGGCTCCGAAACTTACAAGGGTTTTTGGATGGGTTTGGGTTGGTTTGGTTTATTAGAGAGGTTAGTGTATGGGTTTTACTAATGGTTTGGTTTAAAAAAATAAATCTGATTATTATTATTATTATTATTATTATATATATACATTTATGAGTTGTGAGTTAGGAAAATAAAGACTTAGGCACATTTGTATAAAGATGTATAAAATAAGGGCTTTTATGTATAAAAATTTGGGGAAAAATTTTGCGATGTTACATCTAGTGCATTGACGACATGGAAGATTTGCAGGGTGATGATACTTGCAAGTGTTGCATTGAGGATGGACTCCTGTGTAGGCTTTCTTGATAGGAGGTTGAGTCACAGGATTCACAACAACATGGTTCTGATTATCGCCCATTCGTTTCTTAGAGTTCGAAGAAGTAGTTGCGGCCTTTGCTAAAACAGTCTTAGATGGTTCAACGACATGGGTGGTTTTCTCAGCAGACGTCTTGGTGCCCTTCCTAACCAAGTTTCCTTTCCTTACGTGTTTGTCTGTTAAAGTGGCCGCGAGCTGAATTGCTTCTTCTACCGTAGCGGGCTTGCTACCAGTGATAGTATCCTGAATTAGATTAGGTAAACCCTCAATATACTTCTCAATTGCTCGGGATAGCGGGGTAACGATATGAGGAACAAGTAGGCTGAGTTCATGATATCTGGTAGTATACACTAGGTTTTCTCCACTGTCTTGTTTCAGCTCATAAAATTCATCCTCTAACTTTTTGATTTCATTTCTAGAACAGAATTTGGCGATCATGAGTTCCTTAACCTCAGTCCAAGACAAAGATAAAGCAACATCAGCGCCCCGATTGCGTTTTTCGCCATTCCACCAAGTTAATGCCCCCTTTTGAAGGACATTGGTGGCATAGCGAACGCGTAGTTCATCAGGACACTCGCTGTTCATAAAGGTGCTCTCCATACCTTCAAACCATTGGAGGAGGCCAGTAGCATCCTCCTCACCAGTGAATTTTGTGAGGTTGCAGGAGTTAAAGTGTTTGAAAGTGCACTGAAATTGAGTCGCACCCTCTGTGTTGGTACTGTTACTATTCTGGGTTAACTCACTGGCAAGATTTGGGATCACTGCAGCAATTTGCTCAGCGACTAAAGATGCGAGACGACGATCAGAACATTGTCCAGAAGCACGAACAGTGCGTTGGCTGGCATCACGGAGCATGCAGCGAGCAGACATCTATGAGGCAGTCAATGAATAATCATGAGATTAGAAAATGTAAGTGTATAACTGTACAGATGATTATGAAAGTATGAACTTGTAAGCAATATATGAAAATCATGAAATACAAAATATCGTATATGAAGCGAGAGAGTATTATTGAAAAACTTGCATAAAATGCTTGGATTGCCCTTGTCTAGCTGTAAAGCCCAACAAGAACGTTGAC
Organism: Ambrosia x helenae; assembly: GCA_030844895.1. Lineage (NCBI taxonomy): Eukaryota > Viridiplantae > Streptophyta > Magnoliopsida > Asterales > Asteraceae > Ambrosia > Ambrosia x helenae. The sequence continues at coordinate 59,860,178 of CM061231.1, forward strand.
TTTTCAAAGAAACCCAATGGTGATCAAAGAAGACATGCTTTAGCCTACAAGTGGATACTCACTCCAGGAATCCCCAGGTAAGCATAACAGGTCCATCATTGGATTTATGCGCTATGCTTACCTATCCAGAAAACCCAGTGTACAGGCATCCACCCTTCCAGATTGCACGTGTTCCATCACACTCATTAAAGCTCAACACTTTGAAAGAGCAAAATAAAAGTAGGCATCATGCCTAAGAGTGTCTTCATGAAAGGTACTGCTCCTGTTCCATGATGATGTAGACTTTCCACTCCTTGAATGACACCATCTCTATGCACCATGATGAAAGATGAGAAGAAATGGAGAGAGAAGAAGGGAAAGATAGAGGAAGGAAAGTAGAGGGAAATGAGGGAAATGGAAATCTATGGAATATCATGCATGAAAGTTGAAGTTCGGTTATAGTCTAGGCCATTTTATCTAATAACCTAGTTCCCTATAACCATGGCTCTGATACCAATCTGTAACACCCCAACCGATGGCGGAATCATCGAGGTGTCACGTAGTGACGATTGTTCAAAAGCTCATGGTACTAAAATGTAAATATTTGATTATTGAATATTGTTTTACAACATGTGAAAATAAATACACGACAACAAAAATAGAGATAGTTGATTGATTTAATCTAAGTCCAAAGTTTTATGTGAAGCGTCAAGCAGCTTATCCTGAAACATGCACGAAAATAAATTTTGTCAACATATGATGTTGGTGAATATTACCTAGCTTTGTACATATAGTATAAGTTTGAAAAGCGATACAATTCATGTGTCTAGCATTACCAAGGCATTATGTAAACACATAAGTAACCAAACAAAACAAGATCAAATGTAAAGTTGGTAAGGTAAAATTGATAATGAGCACCCTAACACGTGTCAAGTCTAAAAGAGCACTATAACATAAGTTATGTCTAAATGAGCACCGTAACATAAGTTACGTCTATATGTAAAGAGCACCATAACATAAGTTATGTCTAGATGTATGATTTTGTACGTAAGCTACACTCATGTTCAAACATAAAGCACAAAGATAAACAAGACACGTATATGAATTGTAAATGAAGAAAAATGTACATGTAAGTGAATGTGCAAGTTTTGTATACTTGTGCATGAATCACCCCAAAAGTGTAAAAACGAAAAAGGGGATAAGCAATACCCACCTTAGCAAGGTGTTAAGTCTTGTGGAATAGAATAGGTGTGATCCAACGTTGCTAAGTATCACCCTATGTTTAAGGTAATAAATAAGTTTAAGTCTTTCTAGTCTACAAGTATTTCTAGGGTTCCTAATTTGGGGATAAGTAATTGTTTTATTAATTAGGTAAATTGTTAATAAATAGAGAAATTGGGTAAATAATTAAATAAAAAGACTATTGTAGGTTTTTAATTAAGGATGATCATGTTATAAGGTTTCTAAGTATGAAAATAATTTTTATAAAATTATTTCCTCAAAAATTGAATATTTAGTATATTTATTTCTATTTGTTAAAGATATAATTTTAATATCTAAAAATATTAAAATTAAATAAATTTCAAATTAAAATTTACATTTCTGTTCTAAATGAATAAAAATAATTTATGTAATATTTTGGGATAAAATATTGAAAAATGAATTTATTATGATTTATTTATGATATAAAATAACAAAAATCAATTAAAATATGAAACGAACAATTTTTCTGGAATAAAAATTATTTCTGAAATTCTTACTGCTATACAAGTTTAGAATAATTTTTGTGGAATTTTATATAATCGTTTAGATAATTTTATAGAATTTTAAAATTATAAATGAATAAACTTGTAATATTTATAATGTATATTAAATAAATTATTTTTGAAAAACTAAAAGTTGGATAATAAACTTTATCCTCAGAATAACTTAAAATAAATTTTATAGAATTTATAAGCCATGTTTAGTATTTAAAATCTATTTTTAAAAATAATATTGAATATATAAGTATAAAAGAGTTTAAAAAAAATGGTTGCATGTGCCCAGACTCGAACCCGGGCCTTTGGTCGGTTCGTGTCTTACATCACAACCCTAGACCATCTGGTCTAGACCCTGAGAACGTTTAAACTTGGTTTCAATTAATTATAAAGGCTAACTGTTTTGTTTTTATAATTGATTAAAAAGAAAACAAAAAAAAAAGTGCACATGTGGGGATCGAACCTTTGGCCTCTGGTCGGTTCTGATCTTAAGCGTGAATGTGTTACCAACTTATCTGTGGATCAGTTGGTTATCATTTCCATTCTACAATATATTTAAAGCTTTTCTGCAGCGAGCATATCCCCAAATACAAGGATACGAGCCCTAGCTTTCCAATCACTATGATTCGTAACTAATAGCCCCTGAAACCATGAGGCTATTGTTCGTGATAGGCCGATTAATATAACCCATAAAAAAATTGGACTTACAATGTGTTTTAGGCTATGAACGATCGGGTCAAAAGAAAACGTCAACGCGAACGATTGCGAGTTTAATACAAGGTTTTGATAGAAATTGAGAGTGAGGAGATGTATTTCGGCACTTTGAGTCTCTAAGGGTGGGTTCAATTTATAGTGATAGCCTCGTATTGGAAATTTGGAATGTTTGACCCAACCATTATTAAGGACGCGTATAATTGGTTCAAATGAATGAATTTGAGCTGTAATCGAGTAATGTATGACCGAGAATGATGTGTTGGTCATCATTATGGCTGAAAAATCATTCCCAAATATAGAATTTGCGTGTGAATTAAGGATTTTGTGTCGGTTGACCATGGGTTTTGACTTTCTGTTTGTTTGACTTGGTTTATTTAGGAAGGTGTTAAATGTATTTGTTTCTGGAATCATATACAAGAAGTCAGTTAGCTCAGTTGGTTGATGTAAGTTATTGGAGGGGGTTGGACTTGGGTTCGAGTCCCGGCTCCAACATTTATTTTATTTTATTTTTTTTGAAGCATTTTTATATATAAACTATATTATTATGTATATATTATGATTACACAAGATTAAAAATGTTACGAGAAATTTTTAAAACATAATAAAACATCGAGATTCAACGATTTTACCAAATAATTATTAGCATAAGGTGTTTAAAACATATATTGTTTAAAACATACATTTTTATTAATTAAAAATTTTGGGAAAATATGCGATGTTACAGTTTCCAAAACTTATTATTCAACCATATATCTTTATATACCTAATACTACTATAGCTACACCCAGTCGTCTAAGCCATAGTCAACTAGCATCAGTTAGCACTTCTTAGTCAGACACTTCATATACACCTTGTGCCTTGAAACAAATGGCCCGATATGAGCCCAAAGAGATGTCTTAACGATCCTTATAAACAGACTATCTTTCAATGTATAAATTACGTAAAAGTTTGATAACTAAAAGGTTTCAAGTTTACCCAGTCCTAACGGGTAACACTTAGATTTTCTCAAATATTTCATAGCAATTAAAATTTTTTGACTTTAAAGAGATTTCAACCTACAATTTAAAGAAATGTTTAAAGGCATAAAATTCTATTTTCCAAAATTCGTCAAGGCATCTGGGATCATTCACAACCTTCACGTCATTTTAAATTTTGGTCTTTTGAAACACATTAGAATTACACATACTTCATGAAATGGTTTCATCTTGCGTTTTATAAACTTGTAGTGCATATTTTACAAATCAAATGTAAACCTTTTGTTTTCATATGACGTATCCAACATATGTTTTCGAGAGAAACTTGCAACTAATAATATGTTTTATAACAATTTTCAACTCAACTTCTCATAAACACATGAAAATGTGTACTTACGAAATCTTTTCAAGTGAACCTGTTTTGAACCTAAAACATTCTTCAGTTACTAAAAAGTTATCTTTTTACACTCGCACTCTTTCAGCTGTAAAACTTTTGGTCCAACAAAACGATGGACATATCCTCTTATCAGAATATTGCTAATTGTCTTTTATCATATAATGCATATATGTAAAACTAACTAAATTTAAACCCTTATGTCAGTAGACTATACGTCTGTTTTGCGTACTCTCATTTGCATAAACTTTATTATTTTATTCTTGCACCACTTTATTCATAGTTATTTTTAACACGTTATTTGTGATTATTTTCACACTGCTTATTTGCAAGAGTTCAACTCGTTTACTTTCATTTTGTGCAATTGAGCGATTTACTCGATTTATATTATACTATTCTTTCAAATCAAAATTTTATGTTATACTTATATACTTACATGAACGCACATTTGGTATGTATATTTTACCTCCTATTTTGAGTAAAACCCTGTTATACTTACATTATTTTGTTCATCATCATGGCCAATGAAAACATACTAGTTGATAACTTGTATGAGATCTAAGCCAGTGCCCACGTACAACTCGGGTTAGAATATTCCAACCCAAGGGGAACGGTGAAATTCTCGGAGTTTATCAATCTGGATGTTTAGAGCCCAACGATGTGAACAGAAATTTACCGGTTGAAGATGAATCCGAAAGGGAAGAACCTCTGACCATGTCTTACACTTACATGTTATTCTCATTACGGTTAAAGGGTAAACCCGAAAGGGAAGGACCTCTAACCATGTCATAATGGAACATTATTTCATTACAGTAGATATTACATATTGGTTGCACGCATTTATTTCATGTTAGGGTTATGGAAAAGCATAACACCCTAGTGTAAGGTAAATCGATGATTACGGTCCGGAACGCAATCATGGGTTTACAGGCACATGAGGGTGGTGTGTAATTCTATTTAGGCTATTGGTAGACAATCAGTACGGGTCCAAAGTATCGGGAGTGTGGTGGGTCAGCTACGGTACACCCTATATATAAGCATAAACGATACTACGGGAGCGGACTAGGAGTCTGACCAAGAACATACCCATTACTACCTCTTCATTAGATCATTGACTAATAGCTAGCATTTTCAATTAGAACATTTTACATAAGCTTCAATTAGTTTCCTTGGAGCCTTCCTTGTTGACCACCGCTACAGAAAACCTTAAACTTTGTATACTCTTACACTCTCTGTTAGTCGAAATTCTGTTGCATGTCCTTAATTAAGTTCGGTCAGAAACCTTTCTAAGGTAGGGGAGACTGTTTCATCAGTGACGCTGCTCTCACCAGCTACATACTTTTCCCAAACCTTGCTCATTATAAACTCTTAATTCTCTAACCTTAGGTCAAACTTTAAGGATTTTCAAACTTTTATTTTGGGCATTAAACAACTACTTCAAACTTTGTCAAATCATGGCTGATGCATTTCTTAAAATCTACTTTCCTTTTTACAAATGTCTTTTGTTTCATGGAAACATTCACTTGAAAGTAATTTCGGGACAAATTTTTCTAAAGTAGGGGAGACTGTGACAACCTGCACTCTTCATTTTTCATAAATGTGCATAATTGGTTCCTCAACTATTTCAAAATTTTCATTTTTAACCCTCGTATATTAATAGGACCAAAATTCACAATTTAATAAAACTTATAATTTTTATAAGTAAAAGTATGCACGTTTTATAATCACATCTACACCCGAGCACGTATGTTTCAGACCTTGATACTCAAAGCCCTTAATTTTCGGTCCTAAAACAACTTAGAAACCGAAGGAAACAAGTCCAGAACTTAAAATTGATTAAATTAGAAAAATTAATTTTTTTAGCTCTCGCGGTCCGCTAAGACAGTCAAAGTCCGAGTCAAAGTCCTAGTCAAAGTCTTAGTCAAACAGTCAAAGTCCTAGTCAAATAGTCAATTCATCATAAAACCTTACTTTATGGTGTTGACCAATTTTAATGGCTAATTGAATCCAAAACTAGTATAAAAACCCACCTATGACCCATTACACTTTGCACCTCTAAATCGATTGTTTCAATTCGATTAAACTCTCCCTCATACCTTTCTTCTATAGTATATTACTTCTACATTTGAAGCTTTGATTATAAGCTCTTGTAATTGGTGAATTGGAATGTGGATATTTTTTTCTTATTCGGTTTTTTTTCTTCTAAATTGGACTAGTTTCGTTGTTGAGTCTTTGGATTGCTCGCATTTTCACGTTCGCTTAGTCATCTAGTTATTTGGCGAAAGTGAGTATATCTTTCCCCTTTTTCATGTTTTACACTTTTGGGGTGACTCATGTACGCTTATTACTTCACACACTTAATCATGCTTTAATCTATATTCATAATCGCAATTCTTGTATGTGTTTTACTTGTTGATTAGCTGATAGTGTGTACTTATGACCTTAATCATTAACCCGGTGTGGGCCTAGCATAGCAATAAATAGTACTTGACTATTGTTATGTGTAAACTACTTGCTTTGTCGCATACTATATATAATCATACTATTGGGTGACTACTATACATATATACTAGATATCCCATTATTCTTGGATATCATTTCTACTCTAAAGGTTTGATTTTGGGTGACATTTGTACATAGCTTGAACAGTAAATTGTAGACAGTATAACACGTGAATTGCGAAACTCTTTATCTACTATATGTATTCAAAACAGGGTATGCTCACCAATACATTTTGTATTGACAAAATTATTTTCGTACATGTTTCAGGTTATTTATGAGACGACTTTTTAGCTTTTGGAATTTTTACTTAGATGTTGATTTTATTGTTTTTCAGTTTTAGTTTTCGCTTTAGAATTTTGTATCTTGTAATTTATTTCAATGTAATAAACTATTCAATACAATATATACCAATTTACACTTTAGTACCATGAGCTATTGAGCAATCGTCACTACGTGACATCTCGATGTTTCCGCCATCGGTTGGGGTGTTACACTTAGGGTTACTTTTTCAGGCATCTTCAGACTTTACATCCAATCTTACGTCAAAGCGCCTCGCTATGGCTATATTTCTAGGAAAAAAAAGTACGAATAAGGTTTATCTAATTAAGCAAACATTCAAACAATAAAGTATTCAACTTTCAAAGTTTAAACACTCACTCAATTTCAAACAATAGTGTTCAACTAATCAAGCCATTCAAAATTCAAGTTTCAACTTTCAATTTTCAAACATCAATAATTCAAGTTTCAACTTTCAATATCAAACAATCAAAGGTCAATAGTATCTAGCCCTAGCCAAACTTATTGCTTAAACGCTTAAACTTAAAGAAAACATTGAACATACTTTGATTCAAGATGTTTGTGCATGTTATTCATGACTTTGACCCTTATACAACGATTTATGGTCAATGTTCACGATTTGCAAAAAAATTTACCCTTTGGGAAGACTGAGCCTTGGGTCGTCGTCCACCCAATCATCCCTGATAGTTGGCCCTAGGTAGAAGGAGATGATCTACATCCAATGTTGTGAAATAAGGTCTCGGGGGCTGAGTACTCCCTGAGTAATCGCTACAAGGTTGGTTGCCGAGGCCCGAGAACTGTAGGCCTAGGCCGAGTACTCCCTGAGTACTCCCGACTAGGGAGCGCCTAGCGACTTTGCAACATTGTCTACATCAACAGGGTTAATCCTCTTTCAGACTTTAACCCACTTGACTGCGCCCAAAATACAGTACCCTCTACATAAGCTGGACAGCTCAAACAGTTAAATAATAAGTCAATCAGAACACCATTTATTTACTTATCGAGTTAATCAATAGAATCCAATCTAATATTCTTTTTAATGAACCCTTAACCAACTTGCTTTAGAGTGTGTGTAGTGCAGTGCAGTGCGAGAGTGGCGTTAAATCTCAAAATAGCGCCCCCCACACCACTACGGGGGGCGCTATTTTCCAAAAATGAGGTCGGGCGTTACCAACATAACTCTGTGCAACACATAGCTCAACCAATGGGATGTTGACACCTAGCTTCTTCCAATGGGATGTTGACACCTAGCTTCTTCCAACGTTTATCTTTTTCCCACTACCACTTCATTCATTTTTCACTTCAAGCCCCATGCTGACTCAGCTGCCACGTAGACCAATTAGAATCAGAGGCGTTATATTTTACCCCTCACCGCTGCACATCTATATCTATACATATAATAAACCAAAGCCATTTTAATGACATGACACTCAAATATGCATTCTCTTCCTTGAGTGTGTCATGTGTCATCCCATGTGGCATTGAGATATTTTAGGAAAAAATAATTTAAAAACAAAATTGGATTTTTCACCCTCATGTTTCCTCCCATAATTTTTAAACGTCAATATCTTTAATATACGAGATTTTTTAAAGAAAAAAAAATTACACCACATTAATGAGCGTTTTATTATCTTTTCAAGGAGTACCATAGTGCTATATAAAAAACGGAGAAATTTTTTTGTGGGGATTTGTTCATACAGGAAAAAAACACAAAGTGTTTAGGTAAATCATTAATCATGTATAGGCAAGTCACTAATTATATTCAAATTAGTAAATATGAATTTTTTTTTTCAACCAGAGCCGAATATGTTAATAGAGTTATACGTTGTTTTAAGTTAGGTATCAATATTAGTATGTTAGAGTTGTACATTTGTTTAGTCTTTAGGATATGTGTTAGTATTAGAGTTACATTAAAGTTTTACATTCTTTTAGGTTAAGTGTTAGCATTGGAGTTGTACATTGTTAATTTGTTTTAGGTTAGATATTAATATTATAATTATACATCAGTCTATTTCATATGTAAAATTGATGTATCATATTAAATTTTTTAACCCGGAACGCTCCCGGGTATAATCTAGTGTTGTATAAAAAGAAAAACAAAATGAAAACATATTTATCCGAAGGGAATCACATATAAAGGGAGTGAGCCCTTTTTTATAGCAGCAGCCAGTGGGAATAAAGTAGTAGTAGGTGGTGATCCACAACATATCAATCCATCTTCATCTTCATCTTCATCTTCGATTCTCCGATCAACCGGTGACAGATTATTAATCCGATGGACGTAACAGAAGGACCGCCTGACGTCCATGGATTCCGTATGCCAGCCGAATGGGAACCTCACTCTCAAACCTGGCTAGGTTGGCCTGTAAGTCCTCCCCATCCCTATTAATATTAATATTGTCTTACGCACTTTAATTATTACCGATTTTGACCTAATTATTATTATTTTCTATTTGTAGGAGCGTCCTGATAATTGGCGAGACAACGGAGTTTACGGCCAACGTGCATTTGCTAAAGTTGCTTCTGCTATCTCCAAGTTCGAGCCTGTTACTGTCTGCGCCACTGCCTCTCAGGTTGTTTGTTACCTATGTGTGCCTTATTGATTTCTGTTAGGAGTTTGTTTGTTTGTTTGTTTGTTGGTGATAGATTGGTTGCTATAGAATTTTAGAAATACTGTTGTGTGATTAAATTATTAATGTATATGCTGGATCTGAGTTTGTGTTTTGATTACTTGAACCCTAGAATTTTATATATTTAGGATCAAAGTTTGAAAAAATGGAATCGAGCCTCGAGGCGTTTTCCCTTCGCCTTACAAGGCGTAGACCCGAGGTGCAATTAAGAAATAAATATAAAAACTATATATCTTATAAAAAAATAAAATACCAACTAATTTCGTCACCAGATTTAAAAAAAAAAAAAAAAAAAAACACACACACACACACAGAAAAAAGACATGGAACGTTTGAAATTGACACAAAATGTCCAAAACATCAAAAACACACATCAAAACCCCTGGAGGTGCACCTTTTCTTACCGACTCAACCCTACGAGGTACACGTACAAAAATAACACATGAGGCGCTACCTCATACTTGTTTTCTGGCCGCCTTGCCTCCAGGAGCGCTCCTCAACCATTTTTATAAACAATGTTTAGGATCATGCTAAATTTGAAATTCGTTGTTCATTTTCTCTAAGCTTTGTAAGCAGGTCACTTTTTTACCCGGATTTTGTAAGTCGATTGCTTTTCTCCCGAACTTACGCAAGATTAGTCTAACAAAATTGGATGTATTTAGGATCATGATGAATTTCAAGATTAGTCTAACAAAATTGGATGTATTTAGGATCATGATGAATTTGAAATTCATTGTTCATATTAAATATGTATTAGGCACGTTGAATTGTAAGATATAGGTGGTGAAGTGGACATAATTGTGGTTCAAATATTAGGGATAGCTTTCAACAAATTTTGAGCCGATGTCTCACTGGAAGCAGCCTCTCTATTCCTACGGGGTAGAGGTAAGGTACTAAGGTTGTCTAAATCTTAACCTCCTCAAACCCTACATTAGCTTTGCTATTGGTGGGATTTACTAAGTATGATGATAATGATTTCAACAACTTTTGAATAAGAATTAAGAAGTTTAGAACACAGGATCTCACTTTTGTTTTCTCTTCAGTTATGTTATTCATCAAATATTTCATCATGCGTTTGTTTCATTTCATTAATTTCTTTTGTGGTATCAATAATTTTAATCTAGATTTCTGCCATTTCGAGCTTCGAGCGTGTCATTGTCATCTTCTTTGTTAAAATTTTTTGTTCTTGATTTCCGTTGTTTAGTTCGGTTATTTTTAGTTTGGAGTTGGATATGCTAAAACGAGGTTTATTCATGATAATTTTTTTGTGTGTTGTTTTTGCAGTGGGCTAATGCACGCAAGCAGTTGCCTCATGATGTAAGGGTTGTAGAGATGAGTATGAATGATTCTTGGTTTCGTGACACGGGTCCAACGGTGAGATTCTTCTATTTCAGCTGTCTTTTGGTTATGAGCTTTCTGTATCACTTCTTGTTTGATGATTTTCTTTCTTTTACTATGTAGTTTGTTGTACGTGATGGAAAATCAGGTTCAGGGAAAGTAGAGCACAACGTCGCGGGTATTGATTGGAACTTTAACAGTTGGGGTGGTAAGCTTTTGCAGAGAACAGTTGTTTATCCTTAATGTTTATTTAAAAAAAAAGGCGGTTTTATGCTTTCATGTCAGATTGTCATGTGTGATAAATTACTTAGCAACCTGCTGCATACAATACATTTTTTTGTGAATGTCATAATAGTTAGGCACAATGGGTTTGCACCAATGTGTTGCGGTTGTTAGATATTCTCATAGTATTCTGAACAGTGTTGTAAAAGGCGGCCTAGGCGGCCGCCTAGGCGGCGCCTAGGCGCTAGGCGGTGGTAAAACTTGGAATTTTGCCCTAGGCGGATTCCTCGGCGTTTTGGCAGTTAGTCGGAGCCTAGGCGGAGCCTAGGCGGTCCTAGGCGGGCCTAGGCGGTCCTAGGCGGTCCTATTTTTTATTTTTTTTTATTTTTTTTTATTTTTTTTATTAAATTTCTAAGTATTTCTAGGTATTTCTTAGTATTATGTGTATATATCTTAACATATTTTAAAAAAACCCCTAAATTTGTGTATATATATATATATAATACGTATAAAATACCAAAACGCCTAATTCCGCCTAATTTTCGCCTAGTCCCGACTAGTCCCTAGGCTGGACCTCACCGCCTGCCTAGCGCCTAGCGCCTTTTACAACACTGATTCCGAAGCACACTGGGAGAACAGGCGCCTGTGCCTTGGATAGACTCAAGGCAAGGAACTTTCAAAATCGCAAGTGAGGTGTGCGCCTTTGCCCAGGCGCATGTGAGACGAGATTCATTTGTTTTTTGATGTGCTTTTTAACCATTGGGTTGGTGATGATGAACAATGGATCATGCTTATTTTTGTGACATGTTATTAGTATTGAACTTTTGGTAATAATTTGATGATTCTATTTGCTAATTTTATAATATTCTATGTTATATTGAATTTTTTGTGTCTATTACATGTCATTTTTATTTTACTATTAACGCGTTTTTTTTGGTCTCGGAATGCACATTTTTTGGGCCTTGCGCCCAGGTGACAAGTGAGCGCTTTTTGCCTTGTGTGCGCCTTGCAACTTTGACTACCTAGGATATTCTAATGATTGATCAACGTTCTAGTTCATATAGAGCCTATTAGCCATTTAGCCTGCTTGATAATCTATTAATAATCAACTGTTCTAATGATACTTTGTAAATATTGCAAACCTAGAATTATTAATTATTCATTACCCTATGTCATGGTTGCAAGAGTCGCTAGACGGTGCCAACTTGGTTGACTGGGGAGTTGCAAGTACTCGGCCATAGTCGGGGAGTACTCATAGATGACTCGCCGGCTACTTGGCTTAGGCAGGGAGTACTTGGGGATTACTCGTTGAGTAATCGGCCCCTAGGTACGATTTTTACAACCATGCCCTATGTACGTGCATCAAGTGAGTTTGTTTTTTTATTTAAACAGTGTCTGTTTAATAGCTTTAGGGCCTTGAATCCTTGATTACATAATATTTTCATGTAAAATGTTTTTTGCTTGTAGGTTTTTATTTTGACATGGCCGCTTTGCGTATTATTTTTAGGTATTGATGATGGTTGCTACATAGACTGGAGTCATGATCTTCTGGTTGCACAAAAGGTTAATTAGCACTCACAAAGATCACTGCTATATAACTTTGCTATGTCAAATGATTTCCATTACGTTTTTAGGAATAACATCTAAGTTTCCATCCTCAAAGATGTGGCTTAAAAAAGTTTCTTCTGATTTTCGGTTAGATTCTTTCACTGGAGAGGATTCCTCGTTTTCCACAATCAATAATTCTCGAGGGTGGAAGCATTCATGTAGATGGTGAAGGTAACATCTTTAGTTCACACTGATACTACTATAGTGCCAAATATAACTCTTTAGGAACAAATGTAACAACAACTGATATATCCTGAAATTTAATCTTCCCTCAGGGACCTGCCTTACTACTGAAGAATGTTTGTTGAACAAAAACAGGAATCCACATTTGACCAAAGAACAAATAGAAGATGTGCTTAAAGCATATCTTGGAGTCAAGAAGATTATTTGGTTGCCACGTGGACTATATGGTAAATATTTCGAAAACAATTTAGTTGCCATGCATACTTATCTTCCCAAGTCAGTTTATGTAACTTTTAACAGCGCATATCTTTCAAATCTTGTATTCCCTTCCTTTTTTTTTTAATTCTAAAATCTTTACCTGAACTTAATACAGGTGACGATGATACTAATGGGCATATTGACAATATGTGCTGTTTTGCGAAGCCTGGTGTGGTCTTGTTGTCTTGGACAGACGATGAATCAGATCCACAGTATGAGCGAGCTGTAGAAGCGTTTACTGTTCTCTCAAATTCTACCGATGCTCATGGTAGAAAATTTGAAATCATTAAACTTCATGTACCTGGACCTCTATATATGACGGAAGAGGAGGCCGCTGGATTTGTTCAGGTAAAATCATAGATCCTAAGTGTGTTTTTTTTTTTTTTTGTGTTGTTGTTGTTGTTGTTGTTGTAATTCTTTGACGATATAGATCTTATGGATCACAGGTGGGTGAGGCTAAACCAAGACTTCCTGGTACAAGGCTTGCTGCTTCCTATGTTAACTTTTACATTGTCAATGGAGGTATTATCGCACCACAGTTTGGAGACCCAAAGTGGGATGAGGAAGCGGTTCGGGTCTTGTCTCGGGCCTTCCCTGACCGTGAAGTAAGCATAACCTTCCAGTCTGTTATTGTTACACTTTGTCTTTATCCATCTTGTTAGACAAAACCTGATAAAAGCTTTTGCGCTCTCCGGTCATTGATTGCAATCGAGTCAAGGTGATATAACAAACAGCCTTCTGAACTATACCCATGTTGGCTGTTTTGACCCATTTAATTATTAATGAGTAGATTTCCGTTGTCTTCTTTCCAACAGGTCAACTGGTAAACAAAGTTGGCTTATAAGGAACGAGCCAAAAATCCCCAAAATAATAATATAAATTCACACCATTTATTTGTTTTATAGAATTTCTAAAGCCTGGACAAAAAGTTTTATATGTCGACCCGGCCCAAACCACACAAACAATTACTTTTGCCCCGTCATTAAACCTGACTGGCGTGCCTAGTTTGCGACCTCTTGTGAGGAATGGTTGCAGATCAATTATGGTCAACGGCACAATGTGAAGAAAAGTTTGACTCATATTTTGCAGTTTTACTAAATCGAGTTTTGTGTTTTCGTTTTTATTAAGGTGGTAACAATTGAAGGCGCAAGAGAAATCGTTCTTGGAGGAGGTAACATTCATTGCATAACACAGCAGCAGCCTGCTGCTCCACATTCTTAATGGTTTGTTTACGCCACTTCAAAATGGCAATGGTGTTTAACCTTTGGAAATTTAGGCTGCAGATCTTTAGAATAATCTGCTTCCATTATGATAAAATACATTTCAGCAAACTTATATAAAATTAATGAACAGTTGTCTGTTAACATCTCTTACCCATGATATATCCATTCATCTTTATTTCAACACACTCGTATCAAATCTCAATCACACATCGAGTGCTTGTGCAACTCTAACATGCATTGTAAGCTTGTGCATCATGTTATGTTGTCTTGTATAATAGACTTCTTATTGGTATGACTAACCCTGTTTATTCTAAAAATCCTTTAATACAACTAAATAAGGTGTATGTATCACGTATTATAGAATGCATAGAACTTAACACGAGACTTGTATATACGAGTCTCATGAGCGATATTGTAATTACCACCAACTCTATGCCACGTGGCACTGCATAAGTAGCTAATGGCAAAGAACATAGATCGGTGACATGTCAATGAAGGCACGTGAAATGTTGCAAGTGTTATGAATGAGACTATAGAATGAATGAAATGCCGAAGCAGCTCATGTAAGGTGGACTCTCTTTAACATCCCCATTGTAAGCCAAAACAATTGAAAAGATGTGAAGCTTGGACCGAATATATACTCACATAGAAGCCAAGCCCTTGGTAAAGAGTTTGACAAGCTAATCAATTGTGGAAACCTTAACAACAAACATGCAGAGTATAGGTCTGGGGCAACTCTCCAAGTGTTTGATACACAGATGAAACCATTGGAGTCGTTGCAAGATATGCGCCTCAAATATTGTAACATCACACTGTAGATGAAGATAGGGTTCAAATGGCGATATTGTGTCTCCAAGCTTGCTTGAAAATAGTTGGAAGGTTCAAAATCAGCTTGTATAAAGCAGAGTTGGAGTATATAAAGGTCTTAACAGTATTATGATAAAAAGTTAGGAACGCCTAGATACCGATACTGTCAACCAAAACAGTGTGTTGCAATAAAGCAGGTAAATACCGCTTTTGATAAATACATAAGTCTAACGTCTATCTCAATATGTCAATCCCTGAGCGTAAACTAATATTGAAGATGTATAAAGTTGGACAAAATTTGAAGATCCTAGTAATAACGTCATTGTATCAAGTATCAACTTAGACGTAAATGTCGAAGAACTTCCTACATTATAATGTCATTAACATATACAAGTATGTAACAAGTTGGTGAAGTTGAGCAATAGACAAATACTAGTGGAGTGCCCGCGCGTTGCGGCGGGTAACAACATTTAGATTGGTTAGGTTAAACAATAATCAATTGAACGAAATATTTGTCTTAGTGTGTGGTATAATAATTAGCGGGGCGTGACTGCATATTTGGAATTTTTAGGTAAAAACATACACTACAAACAAAACGGGGGGCGGGGCTGAATTAACCGATCAAATTATACATAATTTATATACATTTCAACTATCAAATTATACATTTTCCTTCCATATATATATTTACCACAATCGAATCCTATGTGCTAGCGGAAATGCAAACACATAAACATATTCATAGCAGTAATTTATGTAATATGCTAAGCAAAAAATTAGGGTGGCTATGAGGAAGTGAGAAGTTACATGTGCAAATGTAAGTTATCACTTCCTCTGTTTTCGTTCCGGTTATTACTTAACCCTAACATATCATTTTCTAAATTAAAACAACTATAGTGATACTATAATCAAATTAAAGGGAACAAAATGCTAATTTATACGGTGTAATAATATTAAGAAAATATTAATGTATGAAAAAGTTATTGACGTTTAAAAATCGTGGAAGTTGGTTAAAATATAGGTGAAAAGTGTTATTATTATTTAAATAAACAAAAGTGGGGGGCAAATGTGTAAGTATTGTATAAAAGATATATTACCTTAAAAAAATAGTTAATATATGCATTGTATGTTATAGTCTAACCAATTATACTTGTAAAACTTAAATTATATGAGGTCCTTGGGAAATGTATTATAAGATAGTATTGATATAGAAGCTTTCAGTTCATTTTTGTTTGTTTTCGTTTTGACTATTACTTAATCTTAACATGTTATTTTTTAAATTAAAAAAACTATAGCAGTACTATACTCAAATGAAAGAGAAAAAAACTCTCGTTTATACGGTGTAATAATATTAAGAAAATATTAACGTATGAAAAAGTTATGAACGTTTAAAAATTGTGAAGGGTAGTTGGTTATAATAATGGTAAAAAGTGTAATTATTATTTAAATAAGCAAAAGTTGAATAAGTTGAGGGGTAAATGTGTAAGTATTGTACAAAAGACATATTTACCCTTAAAAAGTAGTTAATATGTGCATTGTGTGTTGTACATCAAGCCATTATACTTGTAAAACTTAAATTTTAAGAGGTTCTTGTGAAATGTATTATAAGATAGTATAGATATAGATAAAAATAAATGATATATAATATGTCATTAACATATACAAGTATGTAACAAGTTAGTCAAGTTGAACAAATAGACAATATAGAGATATATGACATACAATGTCATTAACATATACAAGTATCTAACAAGTTAGTGAAGTTGAGCAATAGACAAATATAGAGATATATGATATACAATATCTCATTAACATATACAAGTATGTAACAAGTTAGTGAAGTTGAGCAATAGAGACAAATATATAGATATATGATATGCAATGTGTGTATATATATATATATATATATCTAAAAGCTAAAATTGTAGACGAGAACTTGGAAAACCAAGCTCAAGTGGTTGCTTAGGACCACAAAAGCTTTCTTAGTAAGCAAACATGGTATCATGAAGCTAGGGTGATAAAGTCACATATATCGTGTATATCAAATCAATGTAAAAAGAAATTGTTATATCCCATCCGTGTGACAAGGCAATTGACCAAACCAAATGAATAGTCGTCGATTTGACTTTGAGACTAAACATATCATTGTATTCAATAGTCGATGTTTATATCACACACGAGATTGTCATTTAAGTGTCTCTTCAATGTGTGTACACCCAACAATGTTGGCTCGTGAAGTAGCACACGCTAAGTGTCTCTTCAAGGGTAAGAAGGCAGTAGTTTAAATTAATCTCAAGGTCACTAGTTATTACACACATAATCAATATTATGGTAATTTATATCAATAATAACTAATGAGAGATTTTAGGAATTTTATTTCAAGGGTTAGGATCAAATACACAATAAAGAAAAATAGGAATTCGTAGGAAGGGTATCAAACGGATTCCGATTGAACTTATTCAAGCGGCATTGGAACCGTCTCATCGAACCATACGATGTTAGTTTTTAGGTCTTCGTTTTTTGGGGTTTTAGCTTGTAGTTTTAGAATATACGTTATATTATTGTGTCTTTTTCTTATTTTCATCATTGTGTCATTTTTTCAATTCGTTGTGTCTTTTTTCTTCAGTATTGTGTTATATTTTTCGGCATTGTGTTATATTTTGTGGCTCATTGTGTCATATTTCATGATCTATTTTGTTTTTTGTATCATTCCCATCCTTCTCATTTTTATTACACCGTGTAGAATAACTTGACCCTTTATTTCAAACCTCTAATTTTATTATCCATTATATCATTACAAATCTGATAGTCTCTTCTCTAATTTCACGAATTATTCGAACAAATAAAATCGCCAGGTGTGTATGTTCTACTTTTGTGTTTTAACTTGATGGATAATTCTACATTGTGTTTTACAGTAAATCCAATCAACAGCTAACCTAATGTGTATATTGTGTTTTAACACACTAAGATTAACTTTGTGTTTTAAACATAAAACCCATATAAACACAAAACTAACAACCATAAACTGTTAACCTAATGTGTTTTAACATCATTGGAGTAATACAAAACCCAAAAACAGTTAACCAAATGTCTACATTTGTGTTTTACAGTAAACCTAAAAAACAGTTAACCTAATGTGTATATTGTGTTTTAACACCATTAAATTAACATAAAACACATCAACAGAAACAATCAACAACAACAAAACAGTAAAACCCATCAACATATTTAACTTTGTGTTTTAACACCATCATATAAACATAAACCCATTCAAACACAATAGCAACCTAAATTATAAATCTATCCAAACATAAAAATACGACTATTCCAACCAAACACACAATCCAAAAACACGACTTTTTACTAGCCAAGAGTATTCTTTAAACATAAAACACACGAGCATGAAGGTACAACAGGGGTCGAGAAACACCATTTTTATAAAATATAATCCTCGAAGATGAACATAAAACACAATAACATGTAGTCGGATGATTAATCAATACATAAACACCATTTTTATAAAACATAATCCTCGAAGATGAACACACACACTTACGTTTCTTTTTGAGGTCCGATTTGCTTCCTGATTCCATATTATTCGATTAGATTGTTGCCTTGTTTGATTATTGAGTCTTATGAAAACTAGCACAAAACATGGAAGAGATAGGGAAGATGGGGATGAAGTTAATGCTATTTTGATTTAAATGGAGTGGTTTTAACTATTATATCCTTCAAAGACTCTTTTATGTATTTATATTATAACACAATTTACAATTTTGTCACTCATTTAATCTAAACCATCCATCATAATGATTCAATGGGCACAATTGCTTCTCACCCTTCTCATAAAACACATTCTTTGTACCCTGATCCCACCCTAAATATATATTACACACCACCAAACAACCCGAACTGTGGCCTTGAACCCATGCAACCTACCCGAAACCTCCTAATCCAGTGGTGTTCCTGAACAGTTAAGGGATACCCGATTTGCATTTGGGTGGCGCCCCAGGCGCCCTTATATAGCTGATTCAAACCAACTTAATCCATTTAATTTAAATATATATATTAGTTTAGCTTCAATCGTCTTTACAATTAATTAACTCTCATGGTTGTACATTGTTGAACACATTTATAATGCTTGTACAGTCAACAAGAAAGATGAAACTGTTATTTAAAAAAGAAATAAAAATATAGATCTTTACAGCTTGCAAAGGTTTGTTTGTCCCTTCACGTTGTTAAATTTCCCCTAGAAAGGGAATTTTATGACACTTTTTATCACATACTTCCAAATGGACAAACAAAATATACTTATAATGACATCACTGTCTCACCAAATTGGTCAACATGATAAATTCACATAAAAGTGAGACTTCACATTATTGAGGCTATTACTTTTTGTTGTTGATCATGCTAATTAAGTAATTATTCACAAATTTATATACTCCGTATTCATGTAAATGAATATAAAAATTACTAATAGCTCTTTAAATCTAATCAACTAAAACCATGATATGTATATATATTATGTGTAACTAAAGTAATCTAGGATTCTAGGGTACCATCTCAAGGGAATTATTTTGGCATAGAGGACTTATGTCACTTCACATGGATAAAAAATTTTAACATGTTTTTGATGAGACCAACAATATATTATATTAGTACCTGGTACTTAAAAACATAACATGTTTTTATGATACCAACAATATATTTAAGTGGCGACATTAAGGGTGATACATGGTTATAATAGTTAGGGGCTGTTTGGTTGATTAAGTGCTGAATCATTAAGATATATTAATGGTTAAGAGGTTTTAAATGATTAAGTGCTGAATAGTTCGGCTATGTACCAACACTACAAGAAATCTTACCTTTAGCAGCGACACCATTAGCGGCTACGGCCAGGCGGGTCGCCGCTAAAGGTCTAAAACAATCTCCACCATTGATTGTTGATCCAACGGTTGAGGCAATTGATCATTAGCGGCGACAGTGTCGCCGCTAAAGGTCTAAAAAATTTCAAGCTTTAACCCGCCAAATCTCACTTCCCTCTCATTCTCTCAATTGCATCTCACTGCTTCCTCTCTCTCTCTCTCGCAACCCTACTTTCAGCTTTAACCCGCCGCCACACAAAGCCCGGCCAGCCAACCTCCGACCAGAACCCGCTGAAATAAACACTCCTCCGCAACCCCCTCCCTCTCTCGTCGAGCAGCCCCTCCGCCGAGCAAACACCGAGCAGCCCCTCCGCTGAGAACCCGGCCAGAACCGACCAGAACCCGGCCACCAACCTCCGCTGTGCCGCCTCTGACCAACCTCCGACCAGATCCCGGCCACCACACCCGAAGCACTGACTCGACCAACCTCCGACCAGAACCGGCCGGCCACCGCCGCTAAAAGGTTTTTAGTTTTTTTTTTTTTCTGTTTGTAGGGTTTTTTTTATTATTTTTTGAGCAAAAATTTATATTTTTAGTTTTTTTTTTCTTTCTGTTTTTAGGGGTTTTTTTTTTCGATAATTTATTTTTTTTGTAGGAAATGACCGATCCGGGTTACTCGCCGCCGCTAAAAGGTTATTCACCGCCGCTAAAGGTTTGTATTCTATTTTTTATATTTTTTTTCTGTTTTTTTTCTGTTGTTTTTTTCTGATTTTTTTTTATTTTTTTCTGTTTTTTATATATTTTTCTGTTTTTTTAATTTTTTCTGATTTTTTTTATTTTTTTCTGTTTTATTATATATTTTTCTGTTTTTTAATATTTTTGTGTTTTTTCTTATGTATGTATGTATGTATGTATGAGTATATGTATGTATGAGTGTATGTATGAGTATGTATAAGTATGCGTGTATGTATGTATGAGTATATGTATGTATGTATGTATGTATGTATGTATGTATGTATGTATGTATGTATGAGTATATGTATGTATGTATGTATGTATGAGTGTATGTATGTATGTATGCGTGTATGTATGTATGTATGAGTATGTATAAGTATGCGTGTATGTATGTATGAGTATGTATGTATGAGTATGTATGTATGTATGAGTGTATGTATCCGTGTATGTATGTATGAGTATGTGTATGTATGAGTGTATGTATGTATGTATGTATGTATGTATGTATGTATGTATGTATGTATGAGTATGTGTATGCATGAGTGTATGAGTATGTGTATGTATCCGTGTATGTATGTATGAGTATGTATGTATGTATGTATGTATGAGTATGTGTATATATGAGTGTATGTATGTATGAGTATGTGTATGCATGAGTGTATGAGTATGTGTATGTATAAGTGTATGTATGAGTGTGTGTATGTATGTATGTATGAGTATATGTATGTATGAGTGTATGTATGTATGAGTATGTGTATGTATGAGTGTATGTATGTATGTATGAGTATGTGTATGCATGAGTGTATGAGTATGTGTATCTATAAGTATGTTTAGTAAATAGGATATTTGACCCATTTGGTATATATTTGTAGTTTAATGTTGATAGTTGACCCATTTGGTATAAATATGTTTAGTAAATAGGATAGTTGACCCATTTGGTATAAATATGTTTAGTAAATAGGATATTTGACACATTTGGTATATATTTGTAGTTATTTGTTAATAGTTGACCCATTTGGTATAAATATGTTTTGTAGGAGCACATTAATGATATAATAGCGACTCCTCAATTCCAAGCGCAATTGCTCCAAATGGCTAATCAATTGGTCCAACAAAGGCTTGGAAATCTAGGCGGAAGTGGTAATAGTGGCGATCACGATCACGACGATGAAGCCGAAGACGAAGAGCAAGACGAAGACTTTTAGGCAGCTTTGGTATGTTTGTTTAGTTTTGATGGTGTATACTTGATTCAAATATTAGGTTGGTATGTTAGTTTATTTTGTTTGATATGTTTTGACGAATGTTCATTTAACTTTGTTACGTTTATTTTATATATATGTAGATGTTGGTTTATTATTTTTGTTATTATTTAGTTTGGTTATGCGTGTGCGGAGTAAACGAATAGCAAAAAAAAAAAAGACCTTTAGCAGCGACGCGTCGCCGCTAAAAGTCTTACCCAGAATGCACAGAAATCTGCCATGTGGCATGCCACGTGGAAAAAAAAAGTTAAAAGATAATGCCACGTAGATAATTACTTTTAGCGGCAACAGGAGCAATAGCGACAGACTAAAGCTGGCAGGACTTTTAGCGGTAGCCGTCGCCGCTAAAGGTCTTGCTGCCGCTAAAGGTATACCTTTAGCGGCAGCAGGCGTCGCCGCTAAAGGTGGAGTTCCTTGTAGTGCAAGTCTAAATGGTTCAGCTCTTAACCATTCCACTCAGAGTCTTTTTTAGGTTGAAACAAACAGTCTGAATGTTAAACCATTCAGAGCTGAATGGTTCAGAGCCTCATTAAAAGGCTACCAAACAGGCCCTTAATCTCATTTTATGTTGGATATTTTAGTGTAATTGGATTGACTGCTTGACCAATATCTTCATAATAAGACATCATATAGGCATGGAGGTGCGGAGTGCACGCCTATTTGAATTTATTATGAATTTAGGGGCGAAGCCCCTAATGAACAGGGGTCCCGAGGGAGCGCCCCCGTGTGCAGGGTCCAAGGGGCAGAGCCCCTAGCTGGGGTCGAAATTAAAGGGACTAAATTTGGCAATCTTGAAACCTTGGAAATAACTGCCTAAAAGGCAGTTAATGGGCCTAAGTTCAAATACGTTTTTAATCTTGGTAAAAAAAAAAAACTCTCTGGTTCTTCTCTAAAACACAACATACAAAAAATTCTCAATCTCTAATTGTATCCGATTGAATATTTCAATTGAAACGGCTAATTGATTAACTTGGTCAAGTGAAAATGATTGAAATCTGAAATGCCCAGATGGGTGCAATTGTTGATTAAAAATAAAGTAACGACTCCATATCACTTGGTCTTGGGCTCGAGACATAGTTGAAAGAATCAGTGATTAAATCATAGGATCATGTCTAGCTAAATCAAGTCTAAATTTATATATTTTTACCATTAGCTATTATAACTTTGCTAAATACCATATGTTATTTCTTTAACTTGTCAAGTGCTAAAATCAATCAAATTCCTTTAATTTAAATACAAAAGAAATCCTTATTTAAAAGAAGAACATTTCTAAAGTACAAGAGAAACTTGTTATTTGAGATAATTAATTAATATCAAAAGATCCAGAGTCTTTTTTAGAAATCAGGTTGTACTAATTTTTTTTTTTGAAAGGCAGGTTGTACTAATTAAGTGTAATAGTGTCCCAATAGTCCAATACGTTGTTAAAAATCAGGTTATATTAAGGGCATGTTTGGATAAACTTATTTGAGGCAAAAAGGACTTTTTGTTAAAAGGACTTATTAACTTATGAATTTTTAAAAAAAAGTTTTTAAAAAAGTGTTTGGATTAGCTTATGTGATGGGGAAAAATAATAAGTTGATAAGTTAGTTTGTAAAAAAGTGTTTGGTTTAACTTATTTAGGTAAAATAACCAAAAAGGGTATACGGAGGGAAGGTGTAAGGATATAATAAGGGCATGTAGGTAAATAACCATCAATAAGTTATAAGGAGGTTCAAAAAGTCACTCCTCCCTTACTTTTTCAAAACAACTTATCATAGACTTACAAAAAGTTAAAACAAAAAGTCCTTTTCTTTTTGCCAAACACTTTTTGTAACTTATTAACTTTTTAAAAAGTTATAAGTTATAAGGAGGTGGAAATAAGGAGAGCCAAACATGCTCTAAGTGTAAGTCCAACGCTTGCAGCCCAGTTGGTTGAGAGCCTAAAGTTTCATATGGGAGGCTTGAGTTCAATTCCCACTAGCTACATTTGGAGGATATTGGTGGATGGGAAATGAGGGATGACCCGGCCATTGGCTTGGGTTCGATTCCTGATCCCGACCGGTTTTACCGATTATTTCACTGTCGTGCCTTCGGGCGGGTGAGTGGTCGGATTTTCCCGGGAATTGGTGGCCCGGGTACTCTCGAGTACCTGATTCGCCAAAAGGGTGCCCGAGAGTGCTCGGAAATTGATTCGTTGGCCGTTCAAAAAATATTAAGTGTAATAATGGTTTCGGCTTAATAACTGAATTATATCAGTTAAGCGAACCGGTTATATTATCTTTCCATTAGAACATGTGAAACATAAACTAATTGGTTTTACCAAAACCAATTGGTTTGGGGAGTTGGGAAGGTTGATCTATTTAGGCGGGGTTTCTATTCGGGAGATTTTATGGTCAAATCATGGCGAGGTGCGAACCGTAACATCGGTTCAACCTGATAATAATATGATAACCACGGGATTCCTACTAAAGACTTGGGTGATCAACGGTCAAAGACCTAACCGAGCGATATATAGCCGTCCAAAAAAAATGGTTTTCTAAATCACATTGCCTATGTTAATCGGATTGTATTATTTGCTTGCAAGTTTATATGGTATGAAATGACAATTGAATTACTTTCTTTTTATCTAATCTTAACCTCTCTTATAAAATAGGATTTTTATGGGGTAAAGCTAAACTGAGATTTGATTTGTACCATCAATTTACTTTATTATGAGTTTTCATAAAATATTCTTGTGATGTCTTATATTATCCTCAAAGAAACATAGAAAAAACATATTCCAAACAACACATACATGAATTTAATCAACATCAAGAGTCATTTCAATGTCACAAATTGAAGCGTGAGACACCATATTGAAATAAATACAGTTAGTGAGGGGAATTAGTTGAAATTGATAGGCGAACCAAAGACATTAGAACATGTTAATGCTACCCTACTTCCATGTGGTTTCTTGCTTTTCTAATTAACAAAACTATAATTTGTTAACTTTTGTTATTAATTTTTAAAGACGCGTTAACTTTATTAATATAGTGGACACGTTTTGTATATAGATTTAATTAATTAGGAGGAGCCATTATAACAATATCATGGGTCCGTTAGGTACATGTATTGTATACATGATTTCCACCTTGTACTTTAGTTTTCTTGAATAAAAGTAACTTAAACATATGATATGATACTTTTGATAAGTTGAATTTCGTCATTTGACTTATATTTTAAGAAGTTACTTATCTAGTCTAAATTGTGTGTAATTTCTTATTCAGATTACACAAAATATAAATCTAATATAATATAATATTTAACTTATATTCAAGATTTCAAGTATTCAATAAGGTTGTAAAAACAAGCTTAGTGAGACTTGAAGGCAAGGAATTTACAACTACACTAAACTTAATCTTGATACTATGTTTCTTTAATTACTTTTACGGTCCTAGAAAAATTTAACATGTTGTCTCTACCAAAATTTTATAAACATTGGGCCACGGAACCCTGACTCACAAGAGTGGGCCCGCCCCTGCTTTCAAGATTTATACTTTTTACATCTAAGATAGATAGAAGACACCTTACCACCACATCATATGTAGCAACTAGGGGTGCAAACGAGTCGATCCGAGCCTAAGCTCGATTAACTTATGAGAGCTCAAGCTTAAGCTTGGCTCGGTTCGAGCTTTGTTTTCAAAGCTCGAGCTCGGCTCTCGTTGATAGTTTCTCAAGTCGAGCTCGGCTCATTTATTATCTATTAGTTAATACATTAATACAAATAATATAAATAATATGTTCGGTTAAGCTCGCGAGCGCGATGACTGAGGCTTGGGCTCGGATTTGTTTACTAAACAACTTTAAATGAGGAGCAATATTAAATATTAATAAAACTAATAAACGAGTCTGGCGAGCTTCACATGTTAGGCTCGAGTTCGGGTTCGATAAATATTTGAGCATCGTTTTAGACTCGAACAGCTCGCGATCTGCTTGGCTCATTTGCACCCATAGTAAGAACCAAAAAGTCTTTGATCTAGTAGTAGTAAGGTATTAAATAAGGTTTTACCTTTTCATGACACAAGAGTTCAAATACCATTTAGGGTATGTGTAGTGGTGGATAGTTATGTGGGGGTTATAGGATTAAAATATTAAAAAGTAATAGAAAAGGGGTTATGTTGGGGTTATGGAAAAAGAGGGTGTAGTGGGAAGGGGGGTTATGTGGGGGTTATAAATGATTGGTAATGATTGGTTAATTATTGTTTTTTATTTAAATAAGAATATTTAATAGTTAATAATATTTCATTAAAAATAAAAAAATTACAAATACTAAAACAAAAAAAATACAAATACTAAAAAAAAAATTACAAACCATAAATAAAAGATAAAAATACTAGAAACCATATTTTTTTTCGATTTTTGCCTTTCGGCTCAAAGCCATTTCCAGCGCTTTCCCCTCTAGGTGGTCGTGATTTGCCGTGTAAAAAGCAAAGTCGCGTTCAAACTGTCGTTCCTTCATGATGTCAACGACCTCTCGGTTTTCTTGGATACGCTGAGCCCCGATATCGCGCAAGTCTTGGAGCCGCTGGTTCATTTCAGCAAATGCCGGGACTAACTTATCAACCCCCGACGAAGACTCCGTCCGTGCGGCTCGAGCAGCCCGTCGACCGGCGGGACGAGGTAGCTCCTCCGCCCCCTCCTCCCCTACAAAAAAGGATTTTCTTCTGGTGAGTTGAGGTCGACATAACGCGCGTCAGACGTAGGCGTTTCGGGATCAACCGAGTCAGAGGTCCTCGACTTTTTTGAAGGCCTCGTATTTTTGGCCCTAGATGAAGAAGATCCAACCGTTGGGCGCACGGGGTGCCATTTGGTGCAGTCTTTCAGCACGCGCCAACATTTCACGTACGCGAAATTCCCGTACGTCTGATTGTATTCTTCCAAAGCCGCCACAAAGACATCCTCGTCACTTTGCCCACTTTTCCACCCGTACTTGGTGCGCTGATAAATGCCCTGAAAATTTGTGCATTTTTGGTTGATATCGGTCCACTTGCCCGATATCGAATCATTCTCCCGGTAGCCTTCTCCTTTACCAGAGAGACCAAAAAATATTGTCCGTACTCTTTTCCAAAAATCGCCTTTGGATTGATAGTTGGCTGAAAAAAACATACCAAAAAATATAACATTACCAAAAAATATATATATCTTACCAAAAAAATATAACATCTTACCAAAAAAATATATATCTTACCAAAAAAATATAACATTACCAAAACAATATATAATTTCTTACCGACTTCAGGATCCTCCGACACGTCAACCCACGCTCGGGTTAACGAGTACAACTCGTGGTCGGTCCACGGTATAACGTTTTTCTTGGCACGACCGCCCGTCTCTTTTCTTGTGTGGCGTCGGGCGGGTGCTTTGCCTCGCACGGGCTCTTCCTCTTCAACCGGGCCTTGTGTCTCCGGAACCGACTCTTGCCAAGCGTTTGAAGAGCCGAACATTTGGGATGACCCGTACACTTGGGATTGGCCAAACCCACCTCCTATGGGCATCCCAAAACTCCCTCCCATGTTAACATTATACATGTTCGGGTCCCAACCATACGGTTGGTTTAAGAGGTTCGTGAAAGTTTGCGGATTTGAACCCGAACCCGGAGCTATAGGTCGGGTGTTGTCGCCGCTGGTTTGGGAACCAAACCCGAAACCTCTACCGAAAGGATTCATCTCTTCCCTCACAAGAAAATTTCAAAGTGTGTGTGTGTAGTGTTTGTGCAGCAAAGTGAAGAATGTATATGTGTGTGTGAGTCTTGTGTTATGTATATTTATATAACAATTATTATTATTATTTTTTTTTTTTATTCAATGCTTCGAACAACCACCCCAACCCCCGGTCAAAAGCATTCAAATCAATTTATGTGCCCAATGCCATGCAAAACGCCAGTTATGTGGGTAAAGATTCGAAGCCAAAACGCCCTATAGCGCCTGGGGGGGCGGTGTTCCCCGACGCTATAGGGCCTATAGCGCTGCACAACGAGGCCACTACGGGTACTCTTATGATAAAATTTTAACTATTAATAAAAGTAAGAAAACATAGTAGCAACTTTAACTCAGCAATAAGATGGGACCCACATATGAGTGTATTCTAGACTCGATCTAGAGTTCGTACTTCACACAAACTATCGTTGGTTTCATTGAGTATATATTAATAATATCATAATAAAATTGACTATAAAGATAGGATTTGATGAAATCTTACAACCAACCCTTTATGAAAAAAGTTAACTTTTAATTTTATAAACCAACTATGTAATGGACAATCATAACTTTTAATGAAAGGTTATATTTTTTCAATAATAACTAACTATGTCTTGGGTTCAAATCTCAAAAACCACATGATTAAAAAAAAATTAACCTTAAAAAAAAAACTAACTGTGTGGTGAAGATTGAAGAATAATAATATTTCATGAAAGTTGCAACATTTCTATTAATATAATAAAAAGACAATTTATCATAAAACTTACTTTAGTAACCTAGTGAACAATACCATTAAAGTGTCAAAAACGAATAAAAGTTTTAAGAAATTACATTTAACGCATGCCTCATCTTACTTCATTTATTATCTGGCTGCTTTATAATTTCTCTCTTCACTATTTACTTTCTCAATTAGGGGCAATGGGTAACTTAACTAATTTTATAAACTTTAATAGCCATTGGGGTTGGTGGCCCAATGGTAGAAGCAAAGCTTCTACGAACACCTAAGAGGAGGTTATGGGTTCAAATCCCATAAGGAGTAGAAATTTGTCGTTCAAAAAAAAAAACTTAACTAATTTTAACCAATCATGTTTTGTCATATTACTTCACTGAAACACGTTTTTATATGCAACACTCCACTGATTCTTTTATTTATTTTTATTTACATACCCAAACTTTTTTTTATACATTTTTACACGGTTTTAACATTTAATTATACTATTTCAACCGTTCCACCAAACGGTCAGCTAAATTTAATTGCTTATCTTGGAAACCGTCGAGTAAATTGAAGTAACTCACCTAAACGGTCAGCGAATTAATTCTTAATAGTGCCACCGTCGTCGTATATAAAGTGATCAAACCGTGGGGTTAAAATCCACAATTTACCACAGTTTAAAAAACCAAACACACAAAAAATGAACCCCTGGACCGAAGAAGAAGAAATGACCCTTGTGGTTTGCCACAAGGATGCGTCGAACGACCCCGAAATTCAACTCCCCCAGGGGTTTTGGGCTCGAGTGTTTAGCGACTTCGTTGAACACGTTGGCAACAACACAACCAAGACTGTCTGCGACCTCCAGTTTAAGTGGGGCGACCTCAACATCAAATGTGAGAGGTGGACCACCCTATACGAGCAACAAGTGACGGACGATCCGGAGCTTGACGAGGAGTTGGCTATCGAATTCACTCAATATGAGTATGAGGTTCGATACGACAACGCTTTCGACCATGTCGAGGCATGGCGAATGTTGCGCAAACTTTTAAGTGTTTTTCTTTGTTTTTGATGTATTTTTTAGCATTATTATGTTTAAAATATATTATTAATGCAAGGTTTTTATTTTTATTTACTTTACATTCTAATAAACATATGTTAATACAAAAACCTTAAAAAACAAAAGGTAAACATATAAAACGAACGGTAAATAAAAAAACACTAAAACACACGGGGGTAAACTGAAAATTTTGCATTTATAAAAACCAACAAAACAACTGATACCAGCACGGTAAACAGAACCAACGAAACGGTCCACGGGACCACTACCAGCGTGGATGGCGACGGTGTTACCGTGCTGGTAGTTGGCCCCGTCCCCCCTTAGAACTATTTCTGTTCCAAAAATATAAAATTTGTTAAAAGAAAATTAGAACTATTTTCTGCAGAAAAAATATTAGTATTAGGTCACAGTCAAAAATATGATTATTTATTTACTTATCTTACCAAATGTTGTCGCAAGCATACAAGGGAAGGATAGAACCCGCCTTCCTTATTTTTGGTCAGTATTGTACATTTACTAGTATTCTACCCAAAAAAATTAATGTGTAATGACTTCGACTAGAGGTGATCAAATCGGTTCTTTTTTTTTTTGTCAAACCGGTTTCAGTTTCAAACCGGTTTGCTACAGCACCGGTTCATGGCCGAACCGGTTTCAGTTCCAAACTGGTTTGGTTTTGGACCGCTTTTGTCAGTTCGTAAGACCGGTTTCGGTTTTTTTCGCGCACCTTTTAAAATCATATAAATTACATAAAATTTAACTTTTAATAACTTTTAGGGTTTTTAAAACAAGGAAATTGAATATTAATACAAAAAAACAAAGTTTTATTTGTGTTTATGGCTAAAAATGTATTTTTGTTGAACCGATTTCGGTTCGGCCGGTTTTTAGCAATACCGGTTTCGGTTCGGTTCCGGTTTGTGTACCGGGTTCGGTTCGGTTTCAATTTCTTTTGACTAGTTTTTTCGTCGGCTTTAGGCCGGTTTTCGGTTTGGTTCGGTTTGGGATTATTTTTTATTTTTATTTTTTTAGCACCGATTTCACGTGAAACCGGTTTTGACCTGTTTCGGTTCGGGTCGGTTTTACTGGTTTCGGTTCCCGAACCAGTTTTTTGAACACCTTTAAGTTCGACCCTCCTAATTTAAGGTTTCTGTGACTTTCAGGATTTTCGCCCCACCCACCCCCTTCCCCGAAAATTTTGTTCAAGCTTCGCCACTGCAAGTATATGTTTGAGAGTACTCTGAATTGGTTGAAATAAAATAATGTAGTTAACATAAATATAAAAATCTCTTAATTTAGGGAGGGATGGGCGTTACTTTTACACTTCACCGAACTATCATAATTTCTATCAATCCTGCATTACTACATCACTTCACTGACTCACTACACTGAAATGTTTTTTTATTAAAAAAACATTAAAATTATAATTACTTAAATTTTAATTACTACATAACTAAAATTACAATTAAAACGTAACTAACATTAAAATTAATATATACCTAAAATTAAAATTAAAACATAACAAATTAGACATTTAAACGCACAATTACATAAATCAATAACCAAAGAGGAAATATGGCGACAAGCAGTCACGATCACTATCACGCCCGTCCACTCTCTCGTATCGATATCCTTCACTTTCGGGTGTCAGATAAAACATTTCCTCATCCGAATCTGAATACATTACGTGTTCGGCCCCGTGATCAGTTTCGTAACCTTCAATCCAACTTGAAATATTTATGACTGTAGAAGTGTTACGTATTGGCACTGTAACAGTGTCTCCAATCCCTATTGCACCTAGTTATAGTAGGGCCATTGTGTAATCATATACATAATGCAACTCTTCCGTCGGCGAATCTCCGGGATGTTGTGGCTCATAAATTTCATATGTTGGAGGGTTTGTGGTCGGTGGGTTGTACGTAGGTGGACGGTTTGCACAGGATAATCGACGACGATATGTAAGCGCTAACCGCCCATTTGATAAAATGTTGATATATTTAATGAAATGATATGAATTTGATGTGATGTTGTGAAATAAGATGGTAAATGGTTTATATATAGAGTGAAATAGGTAAAAATAATGGTAAATTTTTTTATTCAGAAACTAACCGTCAGGAGGGGGGGATTAAATTTCCAAACAAACAACCCTTGCCTCTAACCAGTTTTTACCCCACAGGTCCTCTATCTGTGCTATCAACAACGGTGTTGACGTAATGGTATTAGAGTACTCGTGGACTTTACGAGTGGTACCCCCTAGAGATGTACAGATCGGTTTTTTATTCCAAACCGATTTCAGGTTTTTTTTTATGTAAAACCGGTCTGGTTTCCAAACTGGTTTTTAGCACCGAAGAGAACCATTGATTGGAATCGATTTGGGCCGGTTTTTTAAACTGGTTTTTTTTGCCAAACCGGTCATCCAAGAATCCAAATACATTGCTTATACCGGTTTTTTCCTCAAAACCCGGTTTTTTTCCCAAACCGGTTTTTTTTTATCTTGAACCGATTTTCAAACCAAACCGGTCCTCGAATTGCCAAACCGCTCCAGAATCGATCTATAGGGTCGGGTTCGGACCGGTTTCACGCCAAACCGGTTTTTTCCAAACAGGTTTTCCGGGTTTTTTTTTGGGTCGGGTCCACAAACCAGTTTTTTTGTACACCTCTAGTACCTCCTTCTCCCTTACATGTATCTATAGGAAAATTAATAGTAAATTACTATTTAAGTCCCTGTGTTTTGGTGGTTTTAACTAGTTGAATCCAAAACGAAAATGTTTAACTATCCAAGCACCTAATTTTTCAATTTGTAACTATCTGAGTCCAATTTACTAACTTGAATCCACCACTGCACCACCTCACAACCACCACGAACACCATTAAACCTCACATCGCCACAAGACACCGCCCCAAACCCCCACCACAAACACACCCTCTATTTAAGACCCAAACCACCACCCTTTCACTTCTGCTGAACAAAAACCACCAAACACCCTCCACAAGTACCAGAGAAAGAGAGACGAGGTAAAGGGATTCCGACTGGCTGCTCATGACGGAGCACCGGCGGAGAAGTCCGATCAAACAACACCCACACCCACCCCTTTTTCCTTTCCGTCTAACAATACACACATATCCACACCCGAATCACATCTAGAGAGAGAAAGAGACACCAGATGAGAGAGAGAGAGAGGGAGAGAGAGAGAGAGAGAGAGAGAGAAAGAGAGAAAGGTGATCGAAGAAGAAAGAGGAACAGAAAAGAGGGAGACGGAGCAGAGGAAGCCACCAGCCATGGCGGTCTTGAACAACAGACAGTGGTGGTGGAGTCTGGGTCTTTGTAAACGCTGATTGAAGTATTGTTCTTTGTAATTGTTCAGAGACTTGATTTTGTAGGGTTTGTTTGAATTGTCGTTTGATAAATCGTATGTTTGTCTCTGTTTGTGTTTGTGTGGATATATGTAATGTAATAATAATAACAATGAAATATAAATAAGGGTATTTTAGTCATTTCCTAAAAACTAACTGAGAAAATCTAACAAAGTTAGTAAATTGGACTCAGATTGTTACAATTTGAAAAATCAGGTGCTCAGATAGTTAAACATTTTGATTTTAGATTCAAGTAGTTAAAACCACAAAAACACAGGGACTCAAATAGTAATTTACTCGAAAATTAATGATATCAAACCGGTATAGAATATTGTTAACAACATCATCATTACGTCATATCTTCACATATGTAACTAAACTGATTTTCAGTCAGTTTGTTTTTCATTTCTCTTTCTCTTGTGACTACACTTCAATAAGAGAATTAAATAGTCATCATGTGAAACTACTTAAACAAGTAAAAAGTCTGCAAAACTGTATTTATTTGTTTAAATTTTGGAGTTTTTTTAACAAACAAATGTTATCGGTGAATAAATACAGTTTAGCAACCAAATGGCTTTTAACCTAGTGGTAGCAAGGTATCGAATATACTTTGTCTTTTTAAATGTTAAGGATTCAAATCCCATTAATGATAAAAATTTAGCCGTTAAAAAAAAACATAGTTTAGCAAGCAGAAAAAAACTATGTTCATTGTTTTGCTCATTAGTGAGGCTTGGCATGCAAAATTTTCATTAGTAATCTTTGTAGTAGTGTAGTACTACTATGGGGTGTTTAGGATTGATTATTCAAAGCAGATTGTGCGTTTTGAAAAAGCAAGGGTGGTGCTGCTTATAGATTATTGCATTTTAGTAACCTAAAAAACTTATTATCAGCGTTTTCAAAACGCAATCTCAAACACTAAAAACTGATTATCTGCGTTTTCAGGGGTGGAGCTGCTTATAGATTATTGCGTTTTGGTAGCCTAAAAAACTTATTATCTACGTTTTCAAAACGCAATCCCAAACACTAAAAACTGATTATCTGCGTTTTTAAAACGCAATAATCTAAAAATCAGATTCAAAACGCAATCCCAAACATCCTATATATAAAGTTAGGTATTTTTAAATTAAACCAAAATAGGTAAGTGGAATGACCATCTCTTTTCAATATTTGGTTAGGTTTAAATGATTAATTAGTAAATTGGGTTTTGTTAAATGTCCCTAATAACTCAATAATTAAATGAGTTAGGATAGAATTGTTTAGTTTAGACCTGAATTGTCCAAAATCGTTTTCAAAAGTTTGCTTAATGTCAAAAGTAAAAAACTAATTGTTTTATATCTACTAACTTTTCTACGGCGGTTGATCTCAAATTTTCTAGGGGGTCGTGACAACATGTTTTTAGGGTCAGTTGCAAAATTTTGTGGGTGTTAATGTCAAATCTTTCATGGGGTCAATCAGGATTTGATCGTGTATATACCATTAGACAAAAAGATATTAAGGAATCATACACCCTTTAATTAGGATTCATACACCCTGGCCTACATCACACACCAATAAGAGGCTGCCACATACCCAGAATATGATGTCACTCAGCCCAAAATGTGATGTCACAGGGTGTATAAATCCTAGAACCCGACAAAAAAAACTCATGGGGTGCAAGCGAACCCCATCCGTAGCACTAAGTTCGCCCCTAAGTTTATCACTTAATATCGACTTGGTATAATCTTGATCATGTGGCCTAGTGGTAAAAGGGTCGGTTCTCTCTTTGGGGGAGCCGGGTTCGATTCCCACGGGAGGCATGTGATGGATACCCCCACCCTTGTGGTGGGGTAGGTGGTTGGGAAGTGATGGAGAGACCCTTGACCCTTGTGGTCATGGGTTCGACTCCTGATCCCTCCAGGTTTTACTGGTTCACTACCGTCGTGCCTTCGGGCGGGTTTGTGGGCCGGCTTTTCCCTGGAACAGGAGATGGGTGGGCCGAAGGGCTCTGTCCGTACGAACTAGAGGCCGTCTGGGGCCCCTTTCGGCCATTGGGGGCCGCGTACAGAGTACCCGGCAATACTTTAGTTGATCGTTCAAAAAAAATATCGACTTGGTATAAGTACCAATAAGACAGGCTTAAATTGTAGCATATTTAACAAATGAGCTCTAGCCTGAGGTTCATAAATAGAGCTTAATAAAGATCGTGAGCCTATCATTTATATAAATATAAATATGTACCACCAATCTTCTTTTGTTGAGAAAAATGACACAAGAGAACGGATAGGAAGTTGACACCCACCATCTTCTTCTTGCAAGTGTTGCTTGCCGGTTGGTACGTGCACGGTGTGAACTTCCTACTAGCGAGGATTCGTTGTAACCCGCGTGTTACAATTCTGGTGTAGTCGTCAAAGGTTGATTACTAAACCCCCTATGGTTGTTTATTATTTATTTGTTTATACGCGTTTAACTGAGATCCTGATTGGGAATAATTTATTAATCGGATTAATAAAATTAACTAATAACTTATATATATTAATCGGCTATTATATATATAGTATATATAATCCGTTTTCGTTAAATATATAAACCGCTTCTGTTGTGTATTCGATACCATGATTCCCAACAGTGGTATTAGAGCCACGGTTACGCGCGTATAGATGGTAAAGTTATAATTTTGATCTATGTTTTATTTGTCAAAAATTTATTTTTTTTGACAAAAGATCAAAAGCTTTTTGTTGTTCATGGATTGTGATGTGAATCGAGCCCTAGGTATTTTAACCCTTATCATGGTTGTGTTTGTGAAGTTTTATTTTTTTATTGATTTGTATTTTTATTATGGATATTGGATCCGGTGTAATAGATAGGATTAGAATAGATTTGTTTTATTTGTATTTCAAATTTATTTGTAATCCTACAAGTACAAGATCAAGACGAAGATAAAAAGGCGAACAGGTTCCATGAAGATAGAGATCTCGGGTCAAGTGGGAGCTATATCAAAATTGTTTTGAAACCCTTTTGACTAGTTCGTTTCGTTTCTGGCTAAAACGAAACGGGCGACCTATTAGGGACTCGATTCGTTTAATTTTATTGTTATGTTTTGTGGTTGTGGTTTATTTATTGTAAATAATTTAGATAACCCAAAATAAATAAAATTTTCACAATCATGGCAACGGTTTTATTAAAACAAGTTTTATAAAAACCGAAAAGCAAATTTAATAAAAGGAGTTTTATTAATATTAAAACAAGTCCATTCGCGATAATACGACCAACATAGTTTAAATAGGGTATTTAAAACTATATCGTGTCGAGTGTTGAAAGGAGTTTCAATTATCACGAACAATATAAAATTGGATTTTATAAACTATTGTGTGACTCACATCATGCTAACGAGTCATTCAATATATTGATGGTAAATATTAAAAATTAAATCCCAATTTTAAATTGATGTTTTATGCCACCCTTAACGAGTTAACACTTCATTCTAAATCGAACCCAAATGTTAGTGCTGACCCTGCATCTGGGCGTTGATCATGAGTAAAGGTAATCATCGTGTTTCCTGTGTAACATAGGCCGGTGTTACAGTTAACAGTAAAGGACCAAACATCGCTTGTTTGACAAGTGGGCATAGTTGAGGTTAAACATACATCGCTCTTAACGATAACCCCAAATGGAGAGTTGTGTAGTGGACACAATTAACAATCGTTGTTTACCTACCTAATCGTACCAGTGGACAGTGCTAAGCCAGTTCACGGTGTATTGATAAATCGGGGTCTCATCCTAATTAATTTTGCTTTTGGGTCATAAGATAAATTAGGATATTTAAAACATAAAATACTAATAAATTAGATTTTGAACTTTGTAGATGTCAACTGAAAACAATTCCGCCTCCCAATTCTCTCTCAAGTCCATCTTAGAGAAGGACAAACTTAACCACTCCAACTTCATGGACTGACACCGCAACTTGAAAATTGTTCTCAAGGCGGAGAACAAGTTGTATGTTCTAGAAACGCCAGTTAGTACTCGTGTACTAAAAATGAAGGCATATGTTGATCACTTGGCTCGTCTGGAATCCCACTTGAGCGATGAGTTAGCTGGGAATATTATCCTAAACTCATTGCCCAAGTCATATGACCAGTTCATTATGAACTACAATATGAACGGGATGGAAAAGACACTTGCAGAACTGCATCAACTGCTCAAAACTGCTGAGGTGTACATACCTAGCAAGACTGCACCAGTGCTAGTGATCAAGGAGGGTCAAGTTAAGAAACCTAACACCAAGAAAATGGGCAATCAGAGCAAAGAGAAGGGCAAAGGCAAATCTGTTGCCAATAAGAAACCTCGGAAAGATGCCAAGTGTTTTCATTGTGATGAAACTGTGCACTGGAAGAGGAACTGTGCTAAGTATTTAACTGAGTTGAAGCAAGCTAAGGCTTCAGGAGGAGAGTCCTCAAGTATATATGTTATTGAAATCTTTGCTTTTCCTAGCAAAACATGGGTGTTTGACACAGGATGTGGTTTCCACATTTGTAATGTTTTGCAAGGACTAAGAAAGATTAGAAAGCTGAAACAAGGTGACTTGGAGGTCCATGTTGGCAATGGACAAAGAGTTGTTATGAAGGCTATAGGAGAATGTGTTCTCTTACTTCCTTCTGGTTTAGAACTTGTTTTGAACAATGTTTATTACATTCCTAGTGTGACTAGAAATATTGTTTCAGTTTCGGCTTTGCGTGGACAAGGTTTTAATTATCGTTTCAATGGTGAATTTATTTCTGCTTATTTTAACGATATGTTTTACTTTGATGCAAAACCCAACAATGGGATCTATGAGATAGAAGTCCAAAACGATAACATATTATGCAACATCTCCCATAAACGTAATAAGTTGGACTTTAATGATACGTATATGTGGCATTGTAGACTTGGTCACATTAGCGAGAATCGTGTCAGTTAAACAACTCAAGACTGTAGGAATCCTGGATTCCAAGGGTTCAGAGTCGTTTGGAAAATGCGAATCATGCTTAAGTGAAAAGTTAACAAAATCACCTATTTCAAATGTTGGAGAAAGAGCTAATGATCTGTTAGGACTTGTACATACCGATGTATGTGGTCCATTCATAACAATGTCAAGACATGGGGAAAGATACTTTGTTACATTTACTAATGATTTCAGTAGATATGGTTATGTTTATCTTATGAAACATAAACATGAAACTCTTGAAAAGTTCAAGGAGTACCAAAACGAAGTAGAAATCAGCTAAATAGAACTATTAAAATGCTTTGATCAGATCGAGGCGGTGAATATCTTAGTCAGGAATTCATCGACCATCTAAAGGATTGTGGAATAGTTTCACAACTCACTCCACCTGGAACACCGCAACATAATGGTGTGTCTAAGCGGAGAAATCAAACTCTATTAGATATGATTCGATCAATGATGTGTCGAACAAACCTTCCAAAATCCTTTTGGAGTTATGCTTTGGATACTGCCGCAAGACTTGTGAATATAGCTCCAACGAAAAAGGTTGATAAAACGCCCTATGAGATATGGCATGGAAAGAAACCTCATGTATCCTACCTTAAAGTCTGGGGATGTAATGCTTATGTCACTCTAGAATCTTTGGATAAACTAGATCCCAGAGGTGAAAAAGTGGTTTTCGTTGGATACGGTAAGAAGATCGGTTACCTGTTCTACCACCCCACTGAAAATAAGATTTTCACCAAACGCAGAGGCACTTTCTTAGAGGAAGAGCTTCTGGCGCGAGGGATTGGAGATAACCATGTGGATCTTGAAGAAATTCGAGAATCACAAGTGACTGAACCAGCTGTTCAGATAGAACCAGATGTAACTGATCCAGTTGTTGAAGTTGAGCCTGAGAGGACTCAAGAAACAACAGAAACACCAAGTGTTCAGAAAAGTATTAGGGATCGTCGTGCACCTGTAAGGTATGACGATATCTTCATGATTGATGAAGCTGAGCCTACTACTTACAAAGCTGCAATCTTGGATTCAGAATCCAAGAAATGGCAAGAAGCCATGAATGCAGAGATGCAATCCATGTATGATAACCAAGTCTGGGATTTGGTTAATCTTCCTACCGAATGTCGGACTATGGGAAACAAATGGATCTTCAAGAAGAAGACTGACATGGATGGGAATGTGCAAACCTACAAAGCAAGGCTTGTAGCGAAAGGTTTTACTCAGACTCAAGGAATTGATTATGAGGAAACTTTCTCGCCAGTAGCCATGCTTAAGTCTATTAGAATTCTACTTGCCATTGCTGCATATTATGACTATGGGATATGGCAGATGGATGTCAAAACCGCGTTCCTTAATGGACACTTACTGGAAGATGTCTATATGGTTCAACCTGAAGGTTTTGTCGATCCAAAGAATCCTAATAAGGTGTGCAAGCTGAATAAATCCATCTATGGATTAAAGCAAGCATCTCGCAGCTGGAATCTCCGTTTTGATCAGAAAATCAAAGAGTTTGGTTTTATCAAGAACGAAGATGAACCGTGTGTTTACAAGTAATCTAGTGGGAGATATATTACTTTTCTTATACTGTATGTAGATGACATACTAATCATTGGAAACAATATCCCAATGCTTAAAGATGTTAAGACCTGGTTGGGTAAATGTTTCGCAATGAAAGATCTTGGTGAAGCCGCTTATATTCTGGGAATAAAGATTTATAGAGATAGATCAAAGCGGTTATTGGGTTTGAGTCAAAGTACATATATTGATAAGGTCATACGACGCTTCTCAATGCAAGACTCAAATAGGGGGCTCTTGCCCATGGCACATGGGACCATTCTTAATAACAAGCAGTGTGCAAGCACTGAAGAGGAAGAGAAGAAAATGGAAAGAGTTCCATATGCTTCTGCGATTGGTTCTATCATGTATGCCATGTTATGTACTAGACCTGATGTCTCGTATGCTCTTAGCATTACGAGTAGATATCAACAGAATCCAGGAGAAAGTCACTGGGCTGCAGTGAAGAACATTCTTAAGTACTTGAGAAGGACTAAGGACATGTTCTTAATATATGGAGGACTGGATGAGGAGCTGTCAGTTTACTGTTATACTGATGCAAGCTTCCAGACTGATAGTGATGATTCAAGGTCACAGACGGGATATGTTTTCATTCTGAATGATGGGGCTGTTACTTGGAACAGCTCTAAGCAAAGTGTGGTTGCTTAATCCACCTGTGAATCATAATACAATGCTGCATCGGATGCTGCAAAAGAGGCTGCCTTGATTAAGAAGTTCATTGGTGATCTCGATGTTATGCCTAGCATAAAGAAACCAAACGAGATACTGTGTGACAACACTGGTGCCATTGCTCTTGTAAAGGAACCAAGGTCACATCAGACCACAAGGCATATACTCAAGAAATTCCACTATATTAGAGAGATAATAGGACGTGGAGACATTGTATTAAACAAAGTTCATACAGATCTGAATCTGGCTGACCCCTTTACTAAGCCTTTACCTCAAGTTAAACACGAGGAGCATGCTAGAAAGATAGGGCTTAGAGTTGCTAGACAGTGGGCATGATCTGTAGTTAGTATTGGTGTTTTGTTTTGAACTATGACAGTTATATTGAATGTTTATTTGATTTAATGGGTTAAATGCAAATTTAAATATTTATTAACTGTGTTCATTATTTGTATGTTTAAATCCTTGAATAAGAGTATTCTAAATGTCCGTAGTCGATCAAATTACATGGGAATGAATTTGAATGTAAGACTATTGTGAATTGAGATGGTTGAATTCATGAGATGAATAGCTCAAGGGTTTGAGAATCATAATTCACAGATATCATTAGGGAATGATATTGGAAGTAACTCGCTTCAAAATGATCTCCATGGATCTGTGTCATGAGATGTTTTGATATTGATATGTTCAATCTGTCCTTTTTCCTAAGGCACATATTAAACTACATTGATCAAGGACTATCTTTGATGTTATCTTACACTATCCTGAAACATGGGTAGCAATAAGGGTAGCGTTGGGAGAAATCCGAGATTAAGTGGGAGTTGTATGACGCTGATGGAATTCTGTACTTCTATGGGATTAGAAGTCTAGACATTCTGGCGCCCTCGTAAAACTCAAACTGGTATAAACGCGTGGCCACGCTAGGACTAAGGTAGTTCGTTAGACCACTTTGAATTAGAGACGAGAAAAGAGAATGGTTGATTACTATATAAGAATGAATGATCCATGTCTTATGATCAACGGATGTCTATACAGAAGGGACTTATTGATAGAATTATCAGGGCTATAGTATTTGGTTAAGTAAAGTGTTACTTGAACTTAAAGAACTAGTTGACGACTGTAAAGTGTCATACTGTGTTGGGTGCAATGCGATGCAGCTAGGCGTCCAACTTTGCGCATGTTGACTCATTTAATTAAAATCGTCCAAGTGGGAGATTGTTGGATATATAATATGTCCGATGTAATTAAAAGTCGAGGTCAATGTAACCCGACCCGGTACGATCTGAAGAGTTACACGTTGGTACACGAATCAGATAAGTTCATGAGTAGATGGATTATTATTTATGAAATAATAATTGTTTTAGACTTGAGGGACTTAATATTAATAAGATTAATATTAAGGAGTATTAAGATATTTAACAATGGGGCTTAATGTAAGTTATTGTTTTATAAAAGGAGGGTTAAGGAGTAAACCCTAATCACACCTTTTATCAAAACAACCTACCATTGCCTCCTCTCTAACAACTTGCGGTCGCCACCTTAAGAAGAAGAAGGGCCGCCGCCGCTTCTTCTTGGTCCGGCGATCAACCACCACAAACCACCACCTTCTTCTTGCAAGTGTTGCTTCCCAGTTGGTTCGTGCACTCTGTGAACTTCCTATTAGCGAGGATTCGTTGTAACCCGCGTGTTACAATTCTGGTGTAGTCGTCAAAGGTTGATTACTAAACCCCCTATGGTTGTTTATTATTTATTTGTTTATACGCGTTTAACTGAGATCCTGATTGGGAATATTTTATTAATCGGATTAATAAAATTAACTAATAACTTATATATATTAATCGGCTATTATATATATAGTATATATAATCCGTTTTCGTTAAATATATAAACCGCTTCTGTTGTGTATTCGATACCATGATTCCCAACACAAATAAGCATTAACATCGTATCGATAACATTCAAAACACCTTCCCAAGTCTGAATATTTATTATGAACCACGTTGGTGTCTTGGCGGACACCATTGCTAGTGTATATTAATTTATATATTAGCGGTTAACTAAAAAATATTTTATTTATTAATGAAGCTTGCCTAATATCTCATTCTTAAGAAAAACAATTAGATTATAAATTGGATATTTTTTTTTCTTTTTGTTGCCATATCCTTTTGAATTCCAAAGAAAGGTAAAAAGAGAAGGTGTCTTCATTAAATTCTTTGAAAAGAGACATGATGAATGATGCAGAGGGAAAGGACATGTCTCTCCTGTTGGCTATAATGTAATATCTTCAACTAGAAAGCACCTCATCTTTAATTCAACTTTTTGGCATTCTTGATGAGATTTTTTTTTTGAACGGCAAATTTCACTCCTTGT
This sequence comes from Ambrosia x helenae, assembly GCA_030844895.1. Lineage (NCBI taxonomy): Eukaryota > Viridiplantae > Streptophyta > Magnoliopsida > Asterales > Asteraceae > Ambrosia > Ambrosia x helenae. The sequence continues at coordinate 59,902,328 of CM061231.1, forward strand.
GGGACTTGAACCCATGACCTCCCCCTTAGGTGTTCTTAGAAGCTTTGCTTTCTACCATTGGGCCACCACCCCAATGGCGGCATTCTTGATGAGATAACATATAAAATAACAATTATTATATTATTTATAATCATTATAATCGTAATTCATAAAACTCATTGGATCGATCAATAAACTAATAACCAACGGGACCATATAATTTATAATGGGTTAATATCATTAGTTAGATATGTAACCTGAAGATGGCAAAAGGCCAAAAAGTTACACATTTGATGTAAGTTGTTTGAATAATATCATTTGTTGGTTTTCATGTATAACAAGACATGGTGACAAGCAAACAACGTTTTAGTCATTTGGTCTTGTCTACATGTGTTCTAGCCATGTTAATTGCCTACTCTTCTTACATGTGTTTTCAGTTCTCACTCACTTCCAAATTTAAATTCGACGAATACACGCATTATAAAACTCTGAGTCACACGCTTCTTTTCGTCTACTTTCTCAAGTCTTCAACCTTCGCTCGAGTCACTTGAAATCACATCATTTGTTCTCGAGACAAAAATGTTTTTTCATGTTATATCATTAAACAATTGTGAATTGTACTTGTAAGATAACAATTTTTTATGACACCCCTATATTAGGGTCGACCTGATGGGCTCCGGCCCAACCAACTCGACTTACTAGGGTTAGAGGTGCACAAATTAAGTTTGCGGTCCCAAACCGGTTTGGGTTGAAACCGGGCAGAGTTGGGTCAACATTTGTCAAAACCAGTTTTTGGCCAAACCAGGTCAGTTTAAAACTGGGCTTTGACCGGGAAAGGATTTGGTTTGACCGGATTAGGGTTACAACCTGAATTCAACCTTAATTACGGTGATCCGGGGGTCAGACCGGATCCATCTAAATTGGTTTAAAAAAGGATTAGGGTCGGGTTAAAAACCGGGTTCGGTTCCCAACCCGGATTTTTGTGCACCCCTAGCTAACTAGGGTTGGCTAATTCCCTCATGTAAAACAAAGTTAACTTCAAGTTATTATTAACTAAAGTCGCCATTTTTTAAACATTTAAAGAAGAAAGAAGTATAGAGGGTCATGCACATGCATAATGCATTATGCATATACTCTCTTTGTCACATCAAGACTATATATAGCCTGTATGTGTATACATGTTCATCTGTATATGCATTTATTTACTCATAAAAACGCTAGCTTTGCATCTTTGTATTAAATGAAATGCAGTGTAATACTAAATATGATTGGATATTCACTGAACAACCCACCTCCCCTCTTCTTTTAATATTCAAGAACTTATGTCAATTATGCCTTTTGCTTTACAAAAAAAATATATATTATTATTCTTTTTAAAGAGTGAGTTATCTTGACAGCTGGTGATGATGGTAAACAGGTGAAAACTCAGAGAATTTATGACCTTATTTAGATTGCTAGATAGGTTGAGGAGATGGAATTCAATTATTCAATATTAAATCAATCCAGTAAAAGAATATAAAGTAAATGATATTACATGAGTTTATATATATTGTGTTACATATTAACAAGACTTTTTTGTCCACCTTCTAAAAGGTACTTGTGTTCTTTGTTCTTTGTGGGGTTGTGGTTGGCTAATATCCAGCTAAGTAGTTTTGTACTTATATATATAAACTGTTTTTTATCTTGTGTTCTTGACTTGTTTCTTTCTTTCTTTCTTTCATTATATTGTTAATGAGTTGACTAGTGTTGATCAAACTACAGGCAGAAAGAATGGAACCATCTTCCAAAATATATGGAGAAAGAACAGAAGAATGTCAGAGCAGTGAATCTGGATGGACAATGTACATTGGTTCATCCATGGATGATGATAATGATGGTGATGGTGATGGTGATGGAGTATATGTATGTGACAGTGGTAGGAAGAAGAAAGGTGTTGTGAAGGATGAAGATGAAGACACTGATGATTCAATGACTTCTGATGCTTCTTCTGGTCCAAGCTATCTGCACTTGCAACAAGCTCATCAACAAGATGATCAAGAAAAGCAAAAGGGTGCAAGCAAGAAGAGTAAGAAAGCAGGAAAGAAGAAGAAAGATGGAGGGTATGAAGAATCAAGAAAGAAAGATGAGAGCTTGGTGAAGGAAAAAAGAGGTGTGGTTACTACTGTTCAAAGTGGGAATAGGGCTTGGTTTTTGGGTAAAAGAAAGTGAAAATGATAAAACATGTGGCGGTTGCGGCGGTGGTGATGGTGGTAAACACTATCATGTGTTAAATCTTTTGGTGGTAACTAGTTGAAGCTTTTGATTAGTACTAGGAATCATACTGTTATTTTTTGTGTGTATGGTTTCTGTAAATCTAATGAAAGATCCTATCATGTGTTAAAAACCTTTGGCATGTTTTTTGTTTCTATCGTATCATAATATCATAGCAGTATCAAGGTGTGTATTAAACGCTATTTTTTCTAATGGTTTAGGAAACCAGACCCATGATTAACATTGGTGTAGATTTAGGAATACATTTAAAGGGCGTGTAAGTTAGTCGTTACTAAGAAAATTGTTTTTCTTTCAAATTGTCCCATGAAAAAAATTGTCATCTCGAAGGATAAAAATGATTTTTTTTTTTATATAATTTGGATTTAGAATTAGTATATATGTATGTTAATGAAACAGTTTGCCAGTACAATGAGATAGTAGAAGGTTTAGAGAGTAGGGTGTATGAGTTACTTTTAAAAATAAAAAATAAAAAAATTTTGCTTTATTTTTTTCCTCAAATCATGGCATGAAAATTTTTGTCATCTCAAAGGTGAAGATTATAGAAAATATATATAAGATGGATTGAGAATCTAACAAATATATGCATGAAAGAGTTGTACTAATGAGATAGTACCATAGTAGAATAGAACACTTGTAAAGTTGGTAAAGCACATGACATGAAGGTAGGAAGAAGGTAAGACACAGCTCAAACAACCGACTTCACAGATAGATTACACCATAACCATCTCATGTTGCACATGATCCATTATCCTTAATTAGCCTAACTACTAGCTAGTTTTATTATTTTTGCTAATCTGAATTGTAGTGAGTTAGATAAGGATTAACATGCTTCTCTTTATGAGCTTAAGTATAGTTAATTATTGCTAGCTAGTAGTACTATTCTAATGTTGAGTTTAGTTATATTATAAATCTAATATTTATTTGCTTGTTTGTAAAGCAAAAAAGAAGGTATAAAAGCTTTTAATTCATAGAACCATGTTGTGTTGGTCATTAAAATATATCACTTTCACTGATTAGTTTGCATGAACGTGTATGGTACTATTGCATTCAGTGGCGTATCCAGGATATATTTTCAGGGGGTTCCTTTCGTATATTTTCACTGATTTTCACTAATTTTTCAAAAAATTTCACTAAATTTTTCATTTTTTTCCAAACCGAGGGGGTTCCTGGGAACCCCTTAAAAGCCCCTAGATCCGCCCCTGATTGCATTTGATGAATGATGATCTAAAAAATTCACTTGAGAGTAATTTACCCGCCGCTCAGTTGTAATTCTTGTTGGTTTTTATGAAGAACGTAATATTTAAAAAAAAAAAAAAAAAAAAAAAAAAAAAAAACCTACTCACTGAATCCCAAAAATAGTAAAGCTAAAGGTATCCGTGCGGATATTCCTGTATTTTATTTATGGGCAACATATGAATTCACTTAAACGTTATAGCCTAACGAATCGGTCCATTAGTGTATAGCTAACATAGAACCAATGTTTTCAGAACCTCTGTTAGGGTTGGCAGGGCCGGTCCAGGAACCGACTACACCGGTCCTGCGATCCGGTGAATTATATTACACTGTGTTCATTTGGATGTTGGGTCCTGTTGAATAATCTTATACTATGCTCATTTGGATTTTGGGTTGCTCCATCCGTCATCACATTACCATCAGCACGGGTATATGACAGGGTGTAAAAGCCTTGGGCCCCACTCAAGAGGCCCACTAGTACTATAAGGGTCCAATTGCTTTAACAGTTTAGTTGACCCACTTAAGATTTGTTTTAGGAGCCCCTTATATTAAAAAGTGTAGCCAACAACCCTTGGTGGTGGGGTTGGAGCTCGAGCTTGTTGGCAGTTTTCCAAACTTGAGCTTGACTCGTTTATCATTTATTAGTTAATAGATTTATTTTGTATTATCTTATTCATTATAAGTTTATATCTAACATCATATAGAGTGAGGATTTTGTACGGAGAGCATTTTTCGTACAAAGTGTGAGAAGTCTATATAGACATTGTGTTTTAAATTTTAGGCATGATGTTTTATATTCTTTTGGCATAGTATTATATAGAAAAACACAAAACTTAACAATTTAAAACACTAATTAATGTATTCTCAACATGCATTCTAAAACATCATACGAAAAAAGTAATCAGTATGATTTAAATTTCATGTCTAGAATATATTTGATTGTGTTTTAAATTGTTACTTTTGGTGTTTTTCTATAAAATACAATGCAAAAGGAATCGAAAACATCAAAGCCAAAATTTAAAAGACAATGACAATATAGACTTCTCACACTTTGTACGAAAAATGTCCTTTGTACAGTAACTCAGGGGCGGACCTAGCCTTTGGCTAGGGGTCACGCCCATTGCCCCTCGGTTTTTTCGCACGTAGTGGGAATTTTTTTTTTTTTTTTGTAAAACGTTACCTCTAAAATAAATTTTACGTTACTCGAAAAAATATTTATCAAACTCGAATTAACTAATACTAAACCCAAACACTAACCCAACTAAACTAGCCAAATACTCAAGAAAATTACCATAACCTAAACCCAAACCCAAACCCAAACCCAAACCCAAACAAGAACCCAAGCCCAAACCTGCCCACCCCCAACCCAACCCACTAAGTCTAAACAAAAAAAAAATTAGAGATCATGGCTCCCTATCGCTTATGCCCTTCTGTTCTTTCTTCTTCACTCTTTTGCCCCAATTCCCCAAAACCCTACCCTCAAAACTCGAATTAGGAACCATCTGCGCACTCCTCCGCCCATGTGCGATCCTCCACGTTGTAATCCTAAACAAGTGCTTATTCGCAATTTGCTTAAAAGAAACCCCCCCCCCCCAAATGATGAAATTGGTTCAAGTAGTACTCTAAATAATGAAAATAAGGATATGCAAGTGAATGATGATGTTGGTATGCAAGAGAATGATGATGTTGATGTTGCTACAACTACAAGTCCAAATGTTCCTAATTTTTTCGATTTCAACCGCGAGGTCAGATAATAATTTGAATGCTCTTCCTTCGGATCCCGCTAATAGACCACTCATAGCTAGCTATCACCCTAATCAACTAGATAACATAAGAAGAACATATCTTGTGAAAAGATTTTGCAACCACAAGATCATATATTTAAATGGATACAATATGGCAATAAACGAAGATGTTTTAACATAAAATAGTTTGAAAAGTATGATTGGTTAGAGTTTAGCACTAAAAAGGAAAAAAAAAACATATTGCTTATATTGTTATTTCTTATTTGTTTAGCAATAGTGTTGGTAATCAAGGTAGAAGAGATACTTTTACAAGTGGAGGCTTTTGTTATTTGGCTAAACCAAGGGCTTTTAAAGATCATGTTGGTTACATAGTTTACATAATACGGCGAGGCAAAGAAATGTGAAAATCTCATGAACCAAAAGGGATCATTTCATGCGCAAGTCACGAAGCATACTAAGGAAGAAAAGATTGCAAATCGGTTTGCTGATTGCAACCACAACCGTTGAGAAGTGTTTTTCGAAAATGAAGTTTATCAAGAGGGATTTACGCAATAGAATGAGTGAGGACTATTTGAACAGTGCTTTAATTTGTGCGGTCGAAAGAGAAACTTTTGGTAAAATAAAAGAAGATGACGTAATGACTCGATTTCAATCTTTCTAGAACCGAAGATTCGAAACTCGAAATCTATTAGGTATGTGTGACTGAGTGTAACTTTATCTATTACCATGTTTTTATTTTTTTCGTTTACATTGTATGAAAGTACAACGAAAAGTTTTTTTTTAAACGTTGCTCCTAAATTATTTTCCTAGGTCTGCCACTGCAGGAACTATACCATATTAAACAAAAAAAAATCATAATCACGTTATTTTTATGTACGTTTCCGGTTAGTCTACATTTTGCCATACGTGTTGGTATAAATTCATGTTATAGCGTAAACGATGTAAATTCACATTTCAACATAAGGTTTTTTTAAACGAGTCTGATATGTTTTCATTCTTATTTTTACGTGCGATATTGGTTGCTCTATATTTCTAACATAAATTGTGTTCGGAGACGAGTCGGCTCAAATATAAAACGTTTTCATACGACATTGAAACTTTGAGTTACCTCTTTTTTTGATCGGCGAACAACTGTGTGGCAACCACCCTTGTGGGGCGCTGTGCCCAAAATATCGACTACTCGACCTTCAGCAGCCCCCGCCTTCTCCGATGCGCGAAAACCCGATACCCACCCGCCCGAAGGCACGACGGTGTTATAGAACTGTAACACCACGAAAACCCACTTCGTTTTAAAGACATTATAGCGGGATTAATATATATATATATATTATATATATATATGATATTGAGTTAGGAGATTATAACTTGGAGGGTGGATTATGTCAATTACAAAAGTCCACAACTAGAATTGTGAAACATTATAAAAACACCAAACACACACACTTGGTGTGTGTTTTGGTCGACATCAGGGAAGAAGAAAAAGGGCTCCAACCCTAGTCCAACTACCAAGCTTGATTTAGCAAGAATTCAAAGGGGAAATCGATGCATTATCCAGAAATGGACCATTTAAGGTCGATTGAACCCAAAGGTACCTTCTATTTGGTAGATTTTGATGTTATGATTCATTTTGGATTTGATGAAAATTTAGGGTGTATGTGAAAAACATGAATCAAGGATGGATGAAGGTGTCTAGATGTTGATAGACACTAAAGGAACCATAATTCATGATACTACATAAGGCTATGCTTGATTCATGTGCTAATTAGATTATTTTACACCTATGTTGGAAGTGGGTGTTGGTCTTAGTGTAATCCAAGACCATTCTTAATTAGTTATTGGATAATTTGAAAAGAAAGTGGTGATTTGCTATGTTTGATAACTATGGAATGAAGGATATGTGGGGTAGGTAAATAATATGATGATTGATGTTATGAGCTATGAAACTAAGCATAAAATAATTATACATTGAGCTTAGAATGTTGTACGCACACCATGTGTTCGATGAAATGTTTAGATGAACTTGCGTGCAAGTAATTGATGAGAATGAATGGAATATGATGATTGTAGGAAATTAATATAAAGGATGTGTTTGATGGAAACCATGTGTGAATTATAATGGATTGTATGTAGGTATGTATGTATGCACATAAGTGATCTTATGGTTGTATGTGTGTCCTATAATGTGTGAATTTGTATGCAAGACTCGACAAGTATGAAAGTAATATGATAGTTGGTGCAATTGATAGTAGGTTAACATGGGGATTTTGTCTTAGAGAGAAATCATGTGGGAATTAGTTGATTGTATGATTTGGTAAGAAGTATGCATTAGTAGTGTGTACACTATGCTTAAATCTTATGATGTACACGATGTGTTGATTAATTGGTGTGATGAATAATCTTGTATCTTAATGAGATGTGAATATGATGTTTATGGTGAATCTCATATGATCTAGTACATAATATGGACATATGTTTCTAAGTAGGATGTTGGTATAGTTGGAAGTTGACTTTCTGGAAAGTCAACAATGTTAAAATAACATGGTTATGCTTCCCAAACTTGATTGTGTGATTAGAAACACTATGTGACGCATAACATGCTAAAACTATGAGACATATATGATAATAAGTGGTATTACTATGTGAGAATAAATGTGGTTGTGAATGTATGTTTTAGATATGATAGAAGTTGACTAATGAAAGTCAATGTGATATTTGGTTGAGAATGGTTGTTAGTGTGTTATGATCATGTATGCTAACAATGATGTGAATACGATTATATGAAAGGATAGGAAGGATGGACTTAACCATGGGAAGCTAATGGGTCAAGAGGAGGCAAATAAACAAGCATGAACTTGGAGGACTTGAGGTAAGTGATTCCCGAACTTAACTCGCATCTATGATATTGAATTATGTAAACATAGAATGGGAGTCTTGAAGGAGTGCATAGTTTTGGTTATGGGTCCAAGATTCACATGGTAGCTAACTTGGACATTGTCTTTTGTAAATGTAACTAATGTCGCCAAGGTTTGAGCGAATTGAGTATATTAGGCACTTGAACTCCAACCGGAGGCTCGTAGGGGCATGCATTCGATCCGAGACTTGATCAAGGTATGTGTGGAATGATGGGTGGGAAAGTTAGTAAATGAGTGGCTAGAATGTCGGAAATTGCAGGTAAGAATGGCATGAAAGATATGGCTTTGAAAAAGGAAAGCGTTGGCCGAAACCTGCTGTTGGCGTACCCTACGCCAGTTTTGGCGTAGGCTACGCCAAGCCTGGTTTGCCTACGCAGAAACCTGCTGCCCTACGCCACTCTGTCACCCTTTGCCTACGCAAGTGGCGTAGGCTACGCCACTTTTGGCGTACCCTACACCAAACCCCCTTTCGGCCTTGAATGTTGATTTTTCAGCTTGTTTATGCTTCCGTACCTTGCCCGAGCAACTCCAAAACTCATTTATAGTACATATGTGTACTCATGCTCGGGTTTGAGAGAGAGCTTCATGTATGTAAGGGTTGGTAGTTATGTGTAGATTGAGTATAAGATTGGAAACGTCATATTTGTCTTAGAGATTGGCAAAGAAAGAGTAACATGACGGGTCAAAGTATGTTATACGAGGGAATTGTATGCTTGTATGTAATGTGGGGTTATATGAGGGACTTGTATGCTTGTATGTATTGTGGGGTTATATGAGGGAATTGTATGCTTGTATGTATTGTGGGGTATTGAGGGAATTGTATATTTGTATGAATTGTGGGGTTATTAACCTTTGTTATGTGAATGGTAATGAAGATGTAGGTATATAAGTGTGAATGCATGAGACTTGTAGGATCGGCTCGGGGTACCACACCCGAACTTCCAAAAAGGCATTGGAACGAGATCATGGAGTATCTATGGATATTATCTCCACATTTTGAGTAGTGTGCATTAAGTCACTATATGAACTAACGAAACGGTTATTTGGTGATCGCAGGTTGTCTTGTCTGCTTAATAAAGTAAGGAAGGGATAGAGATCGAGCAAGGAGGCGGATTGTACGAGGACACGACCCATAACGTGATATAGATGGGTCACGTTTAATGTAATAGAACATATTTAAAAGATGTAATACCTAAAATGCTTAGTAGATTTGGGTTCTAAACATCCAAGGTTGTTTTTAAAAGAAATGAATTTTTCGGTTGGTATTTCCGCTGCACGTTTTTCTGTAAATTGACGAGGGCCTTACAAGAACTCGGTAAAACTTCGCCGCCCGTTAGATTCGAACCGGCGCCACCCGTATTCGATCTTCACCCGGATACCAAACCATAAATGATGGAAGTGGGGATCGAACCTTTGATCACATAGGTGAGTTACCTACGTTTCTGACGAAAACTGTGTTCGGAAATGAGTCTTCTTAAATATAAAATGTTTTCATTCGACGGCATAAAATTGAGTTATTATACATTTTAAATGGTTAACGTATCACATGACGTGCCGCCACCTATAAACATCTTTTAGGTGTCGCTACCACAATGTGTGGCCTATTCTAGCCATCTAGTTTAGTTATATCTATATCTATATCTATATCTATCTATCTATCTATCTATCTTTTATATTATAAAGCATTTGACAAGGACTTCTTAAAATTTAAGAGGTACAAGTTAATTTGCTTATGATACAACATACAATGCACATAATAACTACATTTTTAGGGCAAATTAGTCTTTAAAGCATCATATTTAATAATCTAAATGAAATCAAGAGTCATATTTATGATAGGTCATGACATTTATTTCTACAAAACATATTAAATACAAAAAATGTAAAAAAGAATTTTCATAATGCTACATGTTTTATTATAATCTTTTATATACAATTAGTTACTTTATAAAAAGTTAGTTAATCTATTATTATTCATAACAATGTTACTAAACCTTTAGGTATTTGAGTCGTTTAGGAAATATCTACTGCATGAATAACTTGGCATATTGAGAGCAAAATCGAGCTTATCCTACTAAACAACGTAAAGTTTATCTTGTGTTAGAAGAAAGTGAAAGGAGAAGTTCCTTTATTGGTGCTATTTTTATATACGTTTCAATGTAAGCTTCGTTTAAAACAAAATTGCGTGTGATAATGTACAAGTCATCTAAGCAGAGGCGGACAAGTCTTTAAAGTGTTTTTTTAATTTTTTATTTCTCTTTTTATGTGAATTTGTTACGGTTTCGACTTAGTAGCTTTTTCTATGATGATTTTTAACTTTTTATTTTTTTAATATGACAAGTTAACTCGCCGCCATGCATGTGCGTGATTTAACGTTTTTTTCATCTATTTTTTGTTCAGTTTAACTGTCCGCCGCAACGCGCGGGTTCCTCACTAGTTTCTAATAAACTTCTTAAAGCTTTTTGAGACCTAGTACATTGTATCTTGGATTTTGGTCGATCACCATCCACGTCCATGAACATATGTTAATCATTTTTTCTTCGACGTTCATTTTTGTTGATATTAGATAGAGATCACAAGGCTGAAGAATTTTTTTATATGTTAGTCTTGAAATTGAAGGCAAGGGGTCTATGCATATTGCCAAGGCAATGATCATCATAAGTGAGGCCGTAGGGGTGTAAACGAGCCGAGCTGGACCCGAGCCTGACTGGGCTCAAGCTCGGCTCGTCAAGCTTTTATGAAGCTCGAGCTCGGCTTGGTTCGAGCCTAATACTTTGAGCTCGAACTTGGCTCGAAATAATTATTGAACAATTTAAAAGGAACTAAAAACTCGACTCGCCAATGTTAAATAGTAGGTATACTATATATAAATAATAATAATATAAAATATGTTTGGGCCCGTTTAGGGTCGTGAGCCTAAATGGTCTTCGTATAAAAAGCTCGAGCTCAGGCTCGATAACTAAACGAGTCATGTTTCAAGCTCGAGCTCGGGCTCGTTAAAACTCGGCTTGTTTGATCTTTTTACCGATCCGATCCCAAGTAGCTCTCGAGCTGTTGCGCATCATTTACACCCCTAAGTGAGGGTACTGTCAGAAGAGACATATTAGTGTAACACTGTAACTAAATTGGCCTACTTTTAACAGGCCCTAAGTGGATTACTCAACTTTAGCCGTCGTCATCTACTATAAGCTATTTTGATAGATGATAATTCTAGGTTCTACATTCTTTATAAGCCCAGAAACCATAAACATTTATAATCTAGGACTACTCAGATTATGACAAAAATAAATGAAGAGTGACACTAGTAAAATAAACTACTTTGGGTTTGATGCATTCATAATTCATTTCATCCATGTTAAGACTAAGCGGAGTGGGGGCGGGAGAGGGGGCGGGAGGGGCGGGAACACCGCCGCCGGTAGGGGCGGGAGAGTGGCGTGGGGCTTGGGGCGGGGGTGAGTTCACCGGCGTGGGGCTTGGGGTGGGGGTGAGGTGGCATGCGTGGATTGGCCAACTTTTTTTTTTTTTTTTTAACTTTAACACAATATAATATTATTTCCTTCCCCTCCCCTCTCTTCCCCCCTTCCACTCCCCACAATTTTTTTCCCCCTCACATGGGTCCCACAAGTGCCACATGGCGCTTCATCCCCCTCTTCCCCCCCCCCCCCCCCCCCCCCCCTCATAGTCTAAAGAGAATCTGATCTTTGGTCTGGGTCCAATGTAGTTGGTTGGTTGGTTGGTCCTAGACCATAATTGATAACTGTTTGGGCAGGAACATCAAAATGTGGACAAGGGCACAAGGCAAATATTGGGCCTTATAAATGGTTTTAGGCGGTGGGCCTGACGTCATTGAGATGCATTGGTTTGGTTGATTACCCAACTCAAGATTATAGAAAACTTTGTGATGATGTAATGTAGGTCGCAAATATCTAGGTCCTAATTGGGACATATCAACTCGTTGGAATTCGACTTATCATATGTTTGAAAGTGCTTTATCCCAAGCAAAAACTTTAAAGGCTTTTCACAATAGTCTTCGTGAAACACTATGATGTCCAAGAGTTTCCGGATGCGGCTTGGAAGTATATTAAAAGTCTCACCGAACGATGAAAACAAATATATCCGGAGGTTACTATCCCACAAGTAATTTATTTATTTCGAAATTGTATTTAATAACTTAAACTTTAAAAATTATAAATGTAAAAATCCAATGCTTAACGCAATGCTATGATAAAACCAATGAAAGAAAATATGAAAAATATTTCTTAGCTCAACCACCCGTTTTTTCTTGTGCCACCGCATAAACTCCTTTATAAACGTTCCGGGAGTAGGACTAATAAACAAAATATTTGACAATTTGAATATGCATGATTCTGGCCCAACTTTAAAGGGCAAAACTATTGAAAATCTATATTATATTATAATGCATAAGGGAGAGGTATTTTAAGATACCCAAAAGTTAAGAACTAATGTTTCATTAACAACCCTAAAATGAGGGTAAAATAGTCATTTATACATTATTTACACTTAATACCCTATCTTATTTACACTTTAATTCCCTAATTTTTAGTTAGTAATTACATTTTCCTCCCCTCCAATACAAAATTATAATTTCTTTTATTTAATTATGTCATAACTTTAAAACTATTATATTTTAAAAATATTCGAATATACCATGACGACCGGCTTATTTTTGTCGACGTGTCGGTGTTTGTCGTAGTCAATACCGATGTGTGGATTGAAATGTACAAGAAATAATGCCTTATGTACAAGTGATTATTGCATTTTATGTTTTAAATACTAACTAGATGAAATATAATACGAATTTATTGTTAATATGGATGTTGAATCATAACACCATTTCATGATCAAGTAAAACTCAAAATTGTAAAAATTGAATTTGGTGTAAATATTGTTCCGCCCAATAATGAAAAATTCACATAAATCAAATGCAACGATTTAAAAAGCCAAACAGGGCACTCGAAATCTACATATCAGCTTTGGTGATTCTTAAAATATGATAATGTTGTTAAACATTATGATTCATCCTTGCTTTGACAGACAAATAATTTGTCGCATGGTAACAAAACTGCAACACAAGACTGGGCTCTAAAAATACTTTATCACCTTTGTTACTCATAGCTTCAATTGTAGTACCCTATTTAAATAATCAACATTAGCAATATGTGCATATGTATATAGGTATGCATGCATATATTAATCGGTATACACATAAATATAATTAACTAAAAGAAATCTCATTAAACTTTTAAATATACATAATTAGCTAAATATATAAAACTTTAAAATAATTAAGTTTAGAAAAAAATATAAAAATGCATTGTAGATATTAATTGTAGGTAAATTTCTTTTAAAAACCTCAGCTGTATCAATTTGGTAGAAAACATATGATGCATATTATATATCCATGTGATATGAACATCTATGTTAATAACAACAAAACTCCCTAATTTGAATGGATTCTTTTGAACAAAGTTTAAAATAAAAAAAAAAAAAAGATAAATGCACTGAATTCGGTATTCACAGAAAACACAATAATTTTTTACACTTTAGTCAAAGATAAACAAAATTTCCTAATTTAAAGGGGGTGGGAAAATCATCAATTTCAAAATTTAAATCATGTGCTAACCTACTAAAGTTTAACAAAATTTCATAATTTAAAGGGGTGGGAAAATCATGAATTTGAAAATTAAACCATGTGCTAACCTACTAAAGTTTATTCTATAAATACATACTAATGTACACCTATTTCACTTGCTAAAATACGTAGGCATGGATACCAAATTCAAAAGTTGAAGCTTCTAATGTTGGTTATTTTTTAGTTTATGGTTTTCATTCGTCCCATTTTACTAATTATACCTTTTTATACATATCTTAATCATTTAAGTGTTAACTTCTTTGTTTTGCAGATTCATTTAGATGAAAAACATACGGAGATGAAGAAACCAATAGCCATACAAGCGTCTAAAGTAGCGTCTAAGGTTGTATTTATTAATGTTTAATTTTTTAATATTAACATGGCTGTTATTTTATGTGGTATATTGTATGTGTTTTATTGCAGGATAATGGTGATAATAGTGTTGAGATTATTTGCTATGGTGTAATGTTTAGTCCCTACAAATCTGATCTTCAACATGAATTTAGTGAATAGGTAATATTAACATTTATTTCATCTTCTATTAACTTGTGTATTAAATATTTTTAAGAAAAAATTACGCCGTTAGTCCTTATGGTTTACCCCAAATTTCAATGTAAGGTATTAATGTTTTATTGTTTCTTATTAGGGTATTAGACTTTTAATTTGTTTCAATGTAGGGTATTAGGCATTAACCAAGTTAAAGTTAACTGACTTGACCCTCATGTGAGTTGCACGTGAGGGTAATATGGTCATTTCATCTCCTACACCTTTAAACCCATAATATTAATAAAAAAACCTCACCATTTCAAAACCCATAACCTGTTCGATTGCACCCTTCGTCTTCCTTCTTCCACGAATACGATCATCAGATAGGTCAAACATGTTAACCTCATGGATTATCAGAAAGCCTGGAGACGAGTATCACAAGGAAGTTTATGGTAATCATTCTTTTAATAAGATTCATTTGATGATAACTAAAAAAAATACATTTTTTTATAAAAATGTTTACTTTTTAGGTATGTATGAAGAGTTGTTTTGTTTGAAGATTTATTACGGTGGGTGGTTTACTGAGTTTTATGATTATGAGAATGGTATTTATGATTATGTTGATTTGCTTAACAGGGAGGGTTTTAATATAACAGAGTTGAGTGAAATTGCAAAATCACTTGGGTTTAAAGATGTGGGGCTTCTACACTATCATTATGTAGTTCCTTATCATGATTTAGATTTTGGGTTAAGGCCATTACGTACATATAGTGATGTACAAAGTTTGTTTGAGGCATGTGGATTCTCATAAGGAAATAACTGTTTATATTGAAGAAGGGCAGAGCATGGTAGGGATAAAGCCTAAAACTAAAACACCAGTAAAAAAACTACTGATAATATAGATGTAGGAGAATCACAAGTTATAGATGCAGTGTTTGAAAGCATTTTTAGTGAAGTTATGAATCCTGAACCTAAGTTGCTAACTAATGGAGATGTTAGTGATGAAGTAGATAGGAAAGGAAAAGCAAATGTTGATGAAACAGTAGTACCTAAGTTCACAAGTCCTGAAGTTGAAATTGATGAAAATGAAATAGTTGATGTTGATAATCAGATGTTTGAGGTTGAAGTTGATATGTCAAACTTTGATGGAAAGAACATACTTGGTGACACACATGAAGCAAATATCCAGTCACATCATAATGATGATGCAGATGAGTGTTTAAGTAATGATTCCTTTGGGACCTCTGAATCAGAAGAAGGTAGTGGGTTGGAAGACATTAGGAATAAGGCAATAAGAAGACTAAGGAAAAATACAGAAAAAGGGAGTCAAAAGTGTTTGTTTTTTGTTGGGCAGAAGTTTGGGGATAATAGTGAAGTGAAGAAGTTAATAAGGAAGCATGCAATAGAAACTAGGAGGGAAATTGGGTTTCAAAGGAATGATCAAGTGAGGGTCAGGGCTGTCTGCAATGGGCTAGTTCCTTCTTTTGATGATACTGCTGGGTCAAGTAGTCAAATTGTAAACGTAGAATGTGTAAAACAGGTTAACTGGCTTTCTAAGGAGGTTATCCAACAACTGGAATCAAATCCTAACATACATGTCAAGGCTATACAAGACCAAATGCAGAAGAAGTATCAGATGCAAGTATCTAAAATGAAGGCTTTCAGGGCTAAAGCAGAAGCTGTTAGACTGGTTATGGGTGATTACAGTAAACAATACAGGGTGTTAAGGGATTATGCACTAGAGTTAATGAAGACAAATCCTAACACAACAGTGAAAATTGATGTTGAGCCTGAGGTAAATCCATCTTTTGATACTAGAGTATTTAGAAGAATTTACATATGTTTAGGACCATTGAAGGAGGGTTTCAAAGCTTGTAAAAGGGAGATAATAGGGTTGGATGGAACTTTCATGAAGGGTCCATTTCCAGGACAATTGATGTGCTCAAAGTGGTTTAGTAAAAACTAACTAAATTAACCTAAACTAGACACTCTAAGTTTTAAATTTATAACCTAAGACTCTCTAAACCTAAACCACACAACCGGCAAGTGTACCGGTCAGTGCAGTACAGCTAAAGTGAGTCCGAGTATCGAACCCACGAGACTCTAATGGAAAACGTAAACTAGACTCGATAACTTATCTACAAACTGACTTAAATTATTTTGTTGCTTAAGGGGGGTTTTCTAAACGACTAATGCAAATAAATAAAATAATAAAACTAAAATAACTAAATACACAAACTGGAGACTGTAACTGAGGTCAGATGGATGGGAAGGCACTACCTAGGCTAGAATCCTACACATGAATGATAAGCTTCTAATGGCTATGGAACTGGTGTGGAACCGGGATCTTAAAATACTAAACATCAAGAATAAACTAGACACCCTCGACCCTTCTCAAGGGGAAACCCTAGAATATTGTTGTGCTGTTAAACCACCGGTTGAGAGGTTACCCTCACAGGCTTACCTACTCGAATCTTAAAGTACCCGCTAGACAGTCTACCTCACAGCGCGAAAGTCACAATACACCCAAAAGTGCAAGGGGTAACTACAATATTTCTGATAAGACTTGGCCTACAAGGAATGCTAGGGAAACTAGGAAGATCTTCTCACAAAGCCTCTAGAACTAGCAATTTAACACCCTAGACAGACCAACAATCTCGCACCTCACAGCTATTGAGAATTGGTAGAATACTTAGAATTATCTAACTAACAATTACAACTCCTATGAATAACCTGCAGAAATTAACCATAAACTAGTTGCTAACACCGAGTCCGCAACCTAACCCGCATTCATACATGAAAGACATTCACAAAAACGCAAGTGGAGTTTATAAAAGTTATTTAAATAAAACTAAATATGCATACACATCAAACCAGAAAATAAAAAGTTCTTTACTTTAAAATTCAACCCACAACCAAAAGTTCCAAAAACCAAAAGAAAAAAAATCAAACATGTGCAATCATCTTTAACCTAGGTAGCGAAAAGGTCTAGCCAATAAAAGGCATGATAAAATCAAAACAAATAAAACTAAACATATTCATGGCGTTCACAACGGGTTAGAATAAATAAATAATAAATATTGAATTAGAACCGACCCGTGCTGGCACCTATGCCTCAACCCTTAATCTCCTTCCCTTCTCTCTTGGTGCTGTTGCTCGATCCTTTGGCTCTCCTCCTCTGATATTGTCGCTGCCTTCTCACTAATCAATATGCCTTCTCCCTCAAAGAATAATATATCCTGCTCTCTGTTGATATCCTCCTCAATAATATTGCTTCCTCCAATTATAATAATAATCGCCTAATTATTATCTCTCCCCCATTATTATTATGCGGCACTTCATCTTTCAGGTAGGGTTATTTTTTTTTCAAAAGTCTCATGGGCCTAGAGCCTTATGTTTTCTTTTTTCTTTTTTTTTTAATTTATGTATTAATATTATTATTATATATTATTATTAGTAGTAGAATATTATGGCTCCATGCTCTCGACTCGGGTGTTCTTGACTTGACCAAAGTTGCTCGTTTACGCTCCAACGTCAATGAACACCTACCAAAATATAAAATAAAATAGATAAATACTAAAAAAGACCCAAAACTAATAAAAATCTATAAAAACCTATACTAAATAAAATAGACCGGTACAAGCCTAAAACTAATAAAAACACTATCTAAACGACTCGAAAACTATACAAACTTTACACTGGAAATAGATGTACTTTACCATACATCAACAATTGTTGACAACTGTAGCTATGGATGGGAACAATGGTTTGTATCCTATTGCTTATGCAATTGTGGAAGCAGAGACAAGAGCATCATGGACTTGGTTTTTGGATATCCTTAAAGATGATTTGGATGATATAGTTAAAACCAATTTAACATTTATATCAGACAGACAAAAAGGCCTAATCCCAGCCATAGAGGACCTATTCCTAGAGCTGAACATAGGTATTGTCTGAGACATATCAATCAGAATATGCAACTTCAGTGGAGGGGCCAGGCTTTTAAGGATCAATTGTGGTCTATAGCATCTGCAACTACAGTTCAAGAGTTTGAAGATAAGATGGTGGAACTCCAATTAATGAACCCTGAATGTCACCAATGGTTAAGGCAGATTCCACCTAAGCATTGGGCAAGAAGTCACTTTAGTGGTATGTAAAATTAGTTTGTTGATTAATTTAATTCAAAAAAATGACATATATGTGGTTTCATGCAGGTAGAGCAAAGACAGATGTCCTTTTAAACAATTTATGTGAATGTTTGAATGGGAAGTTGATTGATGGTAGGGATAAGCCTATTATAACAGCTTTAGAGTTTGTTAGGGAATACTTGATGAAAAGGATAGTTAATATCTGCAAAGTCATTGAGAGGACTGATGGTGTGTTAACTCCCAAAGTCAGTGAAAAGTTTGAAGAAATTAAACAACATGCTTCAAAGTTGATTGTAAAATGGCATGGTAGTTCAAAATTTCAGGTTTCTAACTCTGGGTATAATGAAGAACAATGTGTTGTGGATGTGGTGGACAAGACCTGTTCATGTAGAAAATGGGAACTGACAGGCATCCCTTGTAAACATGTTGTGGCCACTAATTGGGATATGGCACTACATGGTGCAAAGGTTGACATACCAGAGAAATGGGTGGACCCATGTTATTGGCTATGTACTTGGAAACATGTTTACTCAAATAAGATAGGGCCCATTAATGGAAGAAGAATGTGGCCTAGATCTCAGTGTCCAACTAAACTACTTCAACCAATATATCACAAACCAGCTGGCAGGCCAAAAAAAAAAAAAAAGAGAGAAGGAAGGATGCTTTGGAGAAGGAAGATGCTATGATCAAGGGTAACAAGCTGAGCAGAAAGGGCAAGACAACAACTTGTGGAATATGTGGGAACAAAGGACATAACAGAAGGGCATGTAGAGGACAAAGTGGTGAAACAACAGCTCCAAAGAAGAAGACAACAACTGCTCCTAAGAAGAAGACAACTGCTCCAAAGGCTGCTGTTAAGAAAACTGCTAAGAAGACTACTGTTGCACCAGGAAACAAGAAAAGGAAGGCTGCAACTAAGAAGACTGCAGATGGCTACTGATTGCACATTGTTTTTGACAAACTGTTGTTTAATGTCTTGACTATGTTTTGGTTTAATGTTTTGACTATGTTCTGTTGAATATGTTATGGTTTAATGTTTTGAACATGTTTTTGGTTGAATGTCATTTGAATTGTTTTGGTTGATATGTTACACATAGTTGATTGCACATTGTTGTCAAATGGGTCAAATATGGCTGCTGATGTAACAGTTTATTGGTGTCAAATGGGTGACCAGATTATTGTATTATGGGGTAACAGTTGATTGCACATTGTTGTCAAATGGGTCAAATGTTTACTGCTTCAAAGTTGATTGTAACAGTTTACCTTCATTCAAATGGGTCAAATGTAAACACTACAATACACACAATATACTTGTAATAATATTTTCATTATCAAAATATGTCACAAACATTACATTACAATACCAAAACTAACTCTCAAAACATCATTACATTTACCAAAAAAATGAGAGTTGTTTACATTACAACCTACTACAAAAGACTAGCAAAAGATTAGAGTGAATCTTCATACATTACCACCTGATCAACCACCACAAAAGACTACCTATGTTAACTGATGATCAATCACCACAAAAGACTACCTAAGTTAACTGGTGATCATCCACCACAAAAGACTATCAGACCTTATTCTACATTGACTGATAAACAAACATCACCACAAAGAACATCCAACTCATGAGCAACCACAAATCCCTGTTGTTAACATCCCTGGCATGACTTTCTTTGACTTTTTGAACTGACTCTTTCATTTCTTTAAGTGAGTCTTCATACATTACCAGCTGACCTTTCAAATCCCTCACTTGCATCTCAAGAACAGACCTCGAGTTCACCAGCCCTTTAATGATGTTGGTAGTACGATTGCACAATGGAGGCTCAACCCATGCAAAAAAGGAACATCTTGAACGCTGAAACATATAATGTATTACCATTAATACTCATTCGATTATCAAATGGTCAAAATGTCACATTAAAATCGCCTAATTTCTAGGGTTTGAAATACATACCAGAGCAGCACATGTGTAGAACTGACGACCTGGATTCTGTTCAGTCCACGAGGTTTTGATTGCAGCTTGCCTACCACATCTGCAGAACACCATGTTTGTTGGATGATCGTGATTCTGATGATCGATTGGGGTTGATTGGTGATGGTTGATGTCTTTGAAACAGGGGTGAAGATCAGTTATTAATAAGGAGGATGATGGATGGTGTTATGAACGTTGGAGATAAAATGACAATATTACCCTCACGTGCAAATCACGTGAGGGTCACATCTCAGTTAAGTTTAAATGTAGTTAGTGCCTAATACCCTACATTGAAACAAATTAAAAGTCTAATACCTTAATAAGAAACAATAAAACATTAATACCTTACATTGAAATTTGGGGTAAACCATAAGGACTAACGGCGTAATTTTTTCTATTTTTAATTTATTGAAAGGGGACAGAATATCTTTAGCCCCCTTTCAATCGATTGAAGACATTTTTACTTGGCATGATGGTTTTTCATAATTCGGTTCCTAAGATTATTGAGGTTGTGGCGTTAGTTAAATCTATGGCATACCTTTGGTTCAAGTTTAGATCGAATTGTGATAGGATTGTGTGGTTTGATTGGGTAAATTACCCATTGTATATGTAACAACCGGCAAAATTAAGGTAATTCCGTACTAATTAATTAAACGCAATTAACGTAATTAAACGTAATTATGTGCTGATTATTTAATTGAGGCCTTAGAAAGATAGAAGTTCCCAAATAGTGCATAGGAATGCATAAGTTTAATAGCAAAGCATGATAGGATCATGCGCAAGCAAAACTATCCGGTATGGACACTGGCGATTACCCGGTAAAAATTAAATAAGCGAAACGAGCTCCGGACACCCGGAATATAAAATAAATAATATTTTCACAAAATATAATGAGTTTTGGAAACCCAAAGCCATACGTGAAAGCTTATTGTACAAATCTCCCGGTAACGAATAAAGTGCGCGTACCGCACCCGATACGCGCGTAGCACGTAATTTCACCCGGAAAAAGCCAAAATAAATTATCAGTAATTTAACTGGGCAAAATTTAATGAATATTAACGGTATTTTAATATTTGGGCGACACACGGTTAAAAACCCAAGAATACCCGGGCGGTACCCGAAAGAAATTAACTTAAACATAATATGGAGTATTATTTAGCAAAGTGGACCCCACCAACCACCCTATAGGGGCCGGCCAAGGGCCCACTCAAGTGAAGATTACTTGAGCTTTCTTGTAAAAATCCATAATATTATTGCAAATGATTAGATTGCATGCAAAAGTATTGGGTAGAAGATTAACCAACTCACCACCTCTCTCTCTCTCTCTAAACTCGGCCCAAACACCCTCCCACATAATCCCAAAGATTTTTCCATATCACACATAATCTTCCCTAAATCTTCCATAATCTATACAAGATACATGTGATCTTTGCAAGATTTGGGAAGGGATATTATAAACCACTTGAAGAACACTTGAAGAAATCACAAAAATTCTTCCTCTTCTTCTTCTTGTTGGCCGTAAGTTTCACCCCCACATTAAACATTTCTCTTTCAATTTTTACACTAACAAATCACCTCTAAATCATCATCCATCAAACCCCTTGTGTGTTCAAGAGCTTGGAGCTTAACCCACTTGGAAGAACACATTAAACCTCACCCAAATCCAAGATCTTTGTCTTCCCTAGCCTTGAGCTAGTAGTAAGTATTACATTGTTTTATTTCTTAAATGTTCATGTTTTGTGCTATGGAAAGCAAGTTGTACATTAATGGGTAATAAAATGGATTTTATTAAGTTTTGTTAGAATAAAAATGGATGAACAATAATATGGGTAAATCTTGGATTTAATATTATTAATATGATATTTAAAGAGAATGTAGAAATATGAACATACTCTTGAGTGAGATGATGATTGGAACATGATTTTTGAAAAAGACTTGGATATGATCAAGGATGATCTTAATCATCATAGGATGATATATTAATGACAAAAATGAATTAAAATGGATTAAATAAACATAGATGAAAAGTTTCCATATTCAAAGTCCACTCACTTGAATAAGTGAAAAATTGATGTTTTGGATTAAAGTATGGAACAAACATGTAAATAGCATCTAGGATGGATTATAAGATCATTAAAAGTGAAATGAGGTAAAAACAACTAAGCATCAAGAAAATGGATCTTCAAAGTCCACTAATTTAGGTGAAAAACGCTAACTTTGGAAGTTAGAGTAGAAAAATGCAACAATTGAAAGATAAGGGATTAATGTTGTAACTTTGAAAGTTAGAGGACTAAAATGAATATTTTGGAAACTATTAGTCCAAAAACACAATAATGGAAGGTTTGGTGTCAAAAGTATAAGTAATAATTTTCCAAGGTTGATTTGGTAAATACTAGTAACATACTTGGGCATTTTGTATAAAAAGTGTATTTTTATAAAAATGGAAGTTTTATAAAAATAAAAGGAGTAACACAAGGATTTTATAAAATAAAGATTTTATAAAGTATTAGTAAAGACTTGGGAAGACTTGTACAAAAATGGATACTTTTATATAAATGGGAATATAAAAGTATCGGAAACATTTTTGGGTTACAAGTTGGACAAGTTGGGCTAAAACGTACAAAGTATATTTTTCCAAGAAATAAACGTTCGGAATCGGAAGTAGGAATAATACTTCCATAAGAACGCACAATGGAAACAAAATTTTAAAAACGCTAACTAACGAACTTAGTTACACGAACTAACGTAAACGGACATATGAGAAAAATGCCATTACGACAAGATAAAAATATACATATATATATTTTAAGGAAATAAAATATATATAACAAAGGTGAAACGTGCGAAACACTTTCCTAAGTGTAGAAAGAATATTCGTGGGAAAGGAAGACACATCGTAACGAATTAAAAACGCTAAACGACACATGAACTTAACAAGTAGTATCCACGCGATGGTATATGCACATATGCTCGTTTTCGACGAAATTCTAGTATATCTATTTGAATGGGAAAATAGATATGCGAGAAGGAAAACCGAGACGAGTAGGTGAAATATATCTACGAACGTGTGAATACCGACAAGATCCTAGTACAGTTATTTAAATGGGAAAATATATGTACGGTGTGGTGAGTCTAGTCGGGCGTTAAGAATATGTTACCAAACGACAAGAACTTAGCATATTTATTTGAATGGGAAAATAAATATGTGGCAAAGTAAGTCGGGTCGGATAATAAGAAATCACATTATATCGAGCGAAACGATCCTAAGTATAATTATTTAAATGGGAAAATAATTATACGTTGGGTAGAGTCGCGTCGAGTATAATATTGTGCAAGTCACAAAGAATATTAATAAGAATAATACATGACTTGTAAGGAAAGGGCAATCCATCGCCATTGAACCTAGGATACGAAACTATTAAACGGGAATTGGGATAAAGACGTGGTCGGGAAGTTGGGTGTACAACTTGCCAAGGCACATACACCATAGGTGTAGTGACTTATACACCTAGAACATTTGTAGGTGCGGGATCACAAACTTTACTATTTTCTTCTTTGAGCCGAGCACAGTTACAGGTGAGTCTCACGGCCCCATTTCTAAACTATTTAACGTTTTTACGGGGGAAAGATATGTTGGGATTGTATGACGGGTTGGATACTTGAGTAAAGATCGCCACTCGGGGTTGAGACCTCCCCACTATAATCATTAATTCAGGAAAGAGAAACCAAAGGAATATTTGGATAGTACTATTGGTGCCTGACAAGGCCCACCCCTAATCGATAGCGTCGATTATGCATCGGCGTATGCCTGGGGTGCACGTATTCTGAAATCAAGTCGTAGGAATACCGAGTAACGACTTGGGGCGGGGGCATTATTAATTGTCTTGGTTTGGTTATAGGCTCAAGTAAATTGTAGGACTTTGCAACTCCTATAAATGTCATAACAAGGATATTCCCACTTAATAAAGTTTTATTAAATCAAAACCTGTGAACTCACCAATATTTATATATTGACAATTTTCAAACATATCTTTCAGGTAATTGAATGATGAAGGTTAGCATGGCAAGCAGGGTCGGGGGAATCTCCAAGTTGGGCGTTGGAATGTCGTAAAGGGGTCTCATCTCTTTATTCCATGGACTTAGGGATAAAGGGAGGAGCCTCCTTATTAATTTCAAAAACAATTTATGATTATGTACGAATAATTTGACATGATTATCGGCGTTGAATAAATGCCCGTTTGTTTAATTACTATTGTGGTTTGCATTAACCTTGGCTTAATACTTTTGAACCGTCGCGCCACGTGTTTCCGCCATAGGCGTGGTGTGACAGTATATGTTGTAAGTTGTAGTGTTTTAGCGGTCCTATTATATGGATTTTGCTCAGTTTTTAATGAAGTTTTTCTTTCAAAAAAAAGATGCATGAAATTAATAGGATGAGATCCAAGAGACTCTCTTAATGGAAATGGAGTCAAGTTATTAATCTAAGCAGTTCTGATGAAAATGACAAAGAAGACATAGTTGATGACACTTTAGATAGGAGAAAATGGATGAAACTCATCCTCACCAAAAGATGTAATAATCAAACATGGAGATATACAAGAAATTTCAGTTATCGTTCTTGATGACGTTCTTGATGACGAATGGTGGGCAGATGAGATGATTGAGACTTGGAACGTGTATGACTAAATTGATCTCATGTATCAAGTAGTTCACTAGCTTTTATTTTTCTCAACTTTTATGTTTATTAATACTTATTTTTCTTTTCGTATGTTACTTTATTTTATCAAATGTTTCTTAAAAGTACTTTATAATTTAAATGTTTAATCTTTTTTGTTACTAGACATGTGTAACACTTATGACGTATATTCACCGCAATGATGCTACAACAAATACTATACGAATTTGAAATAAGTACCGAAATAAAAAGTGTCATTCCCGCCGCATCGCGCGGGTTTCCTACTAGTTTAACAAAAATTTAAATAACTTGTTTGATTTCTATTTAACCTCGTTTTCAAACAAAAAACCGGTTGTACCCGGTTTTTGAGTAGGAACCGGACCCGATCATACCCGAACCGGATACGTGGGTATCCATACATACCCCCATACCTAGGTCTAGTTCCTACCCGGTTCCAGGTCCGGCCCAAAACCCGATTTGTGCATCTGTAACTGCGACAACCGTATAAACACATGAGTTGAGTTAAAGAGTGAATAACTAAGACTCCGGTTTAGGCTTGTTAAATCAATCAAGCCAAGTATTTGTGTGCGATCCAATTCAATTCAGATATATCAAGATCCCAACTGGATTAAGAGTATCACATTATTATTATTCCAAAAGAAAACCAACATACAAAAACATCAACAATGTTTACACTACTCAAAACTGTATCTATACTCTATACTTGACATCTAAAATCTTTAACCCTTTCATCATGCTTAACCACCCCTTTAGGCCTTCCTGCGTTCATAATCCGGATCATCAGTCAGCAGTTCATAGCGACAAACAGGGCAGGTGTTCCTAACCGCCAGCCACGGCAGTATGCAGTCTCCATGATACCGATGACTGCAAGGAAGCTGCGTCGCCATTTCTCCAACCACCACTTCATCTTTACAAACCGCGCATAGAGCATTGTCATTCACAACATCTTGTTGACTCATAACCACAGTCGAAAGATTAACCACAACACTTTTCGACGCAGGAGGCCTGCCCGAAGAAGACGCTACATCACTATCCCCAAACTGCCCGAAAAACATTTCATATTCTGCGTAATTATACTCATCATATTGATCTTGATCTTCCGAATCTATATCCGGTCCAAAGTTTTGCACATTTGACAAAACCTGCCACTCCACTGCATCATTTTGTTCTCTCGGTTGTTCAATTTGCGCAAAGCCGGTTAGCAGGACCGGTGAAACTGATGCATCATAATCAAATTCTTCGCCGAAAAACGTACTTAACGCTTCCCTTTCATCGATTCGATCATCATCATCATCTACTTCCTCCCACTCAAAATCCTCATTCACATATGCATATGCATTTGAAATTGGGTTAGGGTTAGGGTTAGGGTTAGGGTTAGGTGGTGTGATTTGATTATTATCCTGAATACGAAAAGAATCCAACAAAAATGGAAACTTGTTTCATCATCATAATCACAATCTACATCAACCACCGAAATAATATCAGTAGTTTCATGGGCTTCATCAGAATCTAAACATTGAGATGAATCATCAGCAACAATAAACCCGGAATTAAAATCGTCATCGCAATTAGGGTTATTATTATTATCAAGAACAAAGCCTAGCCCAAAACCCACATCAAAATCAATCGAATTTATATGATTGTTGGGTTCAATAACACTAGAAATACGATCGGAATCAAACAAAGGGTTATGTTGGATACTACCCGACACAGAATGCAATTGAGGAAGAGGGTGGGGGAATTGATGGGTTTGGGGAGGAATGGATAACGGAGCGTTGTGGGGATGGTTAATAATATCGTCGTGTTTGTGATGGTACGCCATTGTTGTACGGATGGAAGGTGTGTGTGTGTGTGATTTGTGGGTGTTTTAGGAATTTAGGGGATTAAGGAAGGGGAAGTGTGAGACTGTGAGCGTGTGTAAATCGCGTAATTTTTGTGTGAAAATAAAATAAGATGTGTTTTGGGTATTTGGGTACTGCAACATACCGGCATAAACCGTATCATACCGATCAAATTTCGGTATCCATTTTTATGCGTTTTTTTTAGGGACAGTACTTTCATTTCGGTATCCCTCACTCCCTCTCTCATTCTTAAAATTTAGAGTTAATTGTCAATTTAGTCTCCGGGGTTTGTCAAAAATTGTCACTTTCATCCAAATCTTTTTTTTTTTTTTTTTTGTCAATTTAGTTCATGTGGTTTATTTTTTTGTCAAAATAAATATATCTAAATTGTAGAAAAAAAATGCATGCAGAGAGTTTTGTTCTAGCCGATTACTAGTGCGAAATATTAACCGATTTAAAAGTTGCCTAAACTTGTAAGTTGAAAATTGAAATCAACTAAAACAAATACAAAAAGAGGCAACTTGTAAGTTGAAATAAACTGAAACAAATACAAAAATCTAAACCCGCGATAGTAACATAAACCAAAACCATCCATACAAACAAAAAAAATAATAACCACTCAAAATTACCAACAATTGTTGACCCGAGACGAACATCATCCATCTCAAATCGACTTGTACCTACGAGACTTGAGTAAACGAGAATGCATGCGCCTTGAAAGCTCGATAGTTAATGAAACTGTAAAGACTTTGCAGACTCCTAATACAAGGAAACCATTGGAAGAAGTCAACTTGTATATACAAATGCAAACAAATCAGTTGCAATTCTTCCTCCACGCCTTATTTATTAGCTCCACCATCATTCTTCTTCATCTTTTTAAGAGAATCTAACACTGAAGTTATTTCTTGATTATTTGAGGATTTTGCAAACGGGTTACTTGACCGTTGACCCTCTACGCGATTCACCTCACCAGTATTCTTCTTCACTAGACCTCCATTTTCAGATTTAGTACTAGATTTCGGTTCTGACACCTTAACAACCTTAGCTGGCTCTTCAGTCTTCTTAGCTGGCTCTTCGGTTTTCTTAGCTGGCTCTTCTGTCTTCTTTTTCTTCACAAAAGAAGGTGATGACAGTTGACCAGATTGTAGCTCGTTCGCAGGTTTTGGAGCCTTGAAGACTTCTGGTGTTGTAAATGTTTTGCTCGTATCAGTAACAGTGATCTTGGGCTCTGTTGTTTCTTTAAGAATTGTCTCTTTGGCTTCTTGTTTAAGCAATCGTTCCTGAAAAAACAATGGTTTACAATGAGAATCTGATTATGTATGATGTTGAATTGCATACGTTTGTGTCGTGGAAATAATTACCTCCAATATGGTGTTGAACCTTTCTGCCAAATTTGGTAGCTTCATTGCTGTCACAAGCTTTATTGCACCTCTAACAGATTTCTCCATCGAAAGAAGTTTTACAAGTTCTATAGCCCTCACAAGTTTATCACCTAATGTAAAACATCACAGAAATCAGGAGTTCTATTATCTTGTTTAATTCAAGTACAATTTTTGATATTTTAGAAAAAGTGCAGAAGGTGGTCCACAGTGACTCGTAGAGCCCTAAGAACCAAGGGTTTGTTAGCAGGATAGGCTTTGCGATTCAAAAGGGGATAGTGGCGCAGCTTGTTGCCTGCTTACCCACCATCTAAATGTAACTTGTTTTGTCTTGGTAGTATTTATTATTATTATTAAAATAATAATAATAAAAAAAAGATTACTATATAAACTTCTAGGAACAAGGAGTTAGAACCAACCAGTACAGCAGGATGCGATGAGCCTCAAAATGCATCTATCCAAAGCTGCTTCCGAGTTAAGGGCTTCGTCATCGAGTGATGTGGCATCCTGACCCAGTGCTTCTGTTTCTTGAATCCTCCTTTGAATCTATTGAAAATTCCAGAGAGCAATATATAGTAAGTAACTAAGTAATATGTAAACCAGCATCATTTCTATTAAGAACCACCAACTCATTTGCACATTGTTTGATCAAGAAACATGCAATTTTATACAAAGTTGAGTCATTCTTATATATAGAGAAACTAAATTTTAAGACGGCGTATTTACTTGGGAAAGATGCATGTTACTCAGAATGAACTCATTTTCAAGATTTTCTGCTCCCAGGTCAGATGATGCAAGAGGAATTGAAAGATCTAAGAGTGTAAGAACTGGTTTAGGGACAGCCTGAATAATGAAGTAAACAATATTAGATTCAAAAGACAAATTAACAAGAAAACAGCAAAACACACATGACAAATGGAGACTTTATGTTGATACTACCTGTGGGAATTTATCAGGGGATTTGCATAGAATGCAAAACAACTTGCTTGAGTTCAATCCAACCATCCAATAATTTTCATCTTTCTTCTTTAACTTACTAGCACTGCACAAAGATAATATAAGAAGAAGAAGAAGAAGCATTTATAAGTATATTAAAGTAGTATTTACCTAAAGAGTGGGATCCATCTGCCTCCGTACTGGTTAGTGAATACACGGAGAACACCCTGGACATTTAAAATCAAGTTTCTTAATTTCTATTGATAAAATAATATCTTAGTGGCATAAGGCAATGAACTGAATCGAGGCGTACCATGGAATCGAATGAACTTAGTTGACCTTCTTCACTAAAACCAAACCAGGTCAAACATGAACCAGGAGTCAATGGCAACCGACCTTTAATAGGTTGGGTTCCATTAGAAACATTAAACACTTCAAATGTTAGCATCTGCTCATTTAAAGGGAGGGGAGGAGAAGAATGTGTGACAACTGCAAGTTCATCCCCAAAGCCTGATGCAGTCACTACTGGTCCATCAAGAGAAACAACATGCCTCTGCAAAAACAAAAAAAAAAAACAAAAAAAAAAGTTTCACCATGAAATTGTCACAACTCAAACAAACTGATCATGTAATCATTAGATTCAAAAACAAAACCTGCAAACCACCCTCTGTGAAAATGCGAAGAAAATTTAAACTTGTAACAGCAGCAACCCAAGAAGATCCTAGTGCTACAGCTCTTACTTCTTCTTCCTCAAATCGCATATACCACTGAATATGTATATAAAGTAACAGACCTTAAATATTTTGAAACTCCTAAACTATACCTTACAAATTTACAAAAAGCACAAACCTCGCTATTATTTGCCCAGCTTTTAAATGGACGGTACATGAGGGTGCTCATGTTTTTCTCCCCTTTGCAGAGATTTGCAAACACACTTCCACTTTCATTCAGAGAAGCCATAGTGAAACCAAAGTGATCTGTCATTGCAGGAACTCGGGGCCCACTTCCAGTGTCATGAAAATCAATCTGAGTCCCATAAATAGTATATTAGAGAAGTTTCATGAAATTATGATAACCATAGTAGTAATTTGGAAAATATAATAATACCTCAATATGGGAGTATTCATCATGCTTCATTGTGGTTATACTTCCAAGCATATTATAGCATAAGAACCGCCTTTTACCAGGCTGTACAGGAGTAGAACCTGACTGGAAAGCCTCCTGCATTATTGGACCCGTAACAGCCACTGGACCTGCGGATGTGGCATTTCGATTTTTCATGCTTTCCTTGCCGGAAATGTACGGCTTTTTGTGGGATTCAACTTTTGGAGGCAAACTCATATCCTCATCTGAATCTTCATCATACTGAAAATGTCTTAACCTTTTCCTGTTAGGTGGTTCAGAACCAACAAGGCTATCTTCACCATGATCACTTAAACTGCCAGATATACTAGGCTCATGTTCTTCCTCTTCAAAAAACAGTAAACCGTCACTTTTTTGAGAAACTAAATCAGGAATTCCTTCTGTAGGGGATTTCATAGACGATGGAATAACCATGTCCCAAATACCATACTTCCCCATAACATCAATGACAGCTAATGCATTTCCATGTGGCTTCCATGCCATGCAACATATCAATTCATCAAACTTTTGTCGTTCAATATCTTGCTTCTTATCAACGTCCCAAATCAAAACTTGCCTGTCTAATCCAGATGTAGCAACATATTTTCCATTAAGTGACCAAGCCAAGAAACACACCGGTTGTGTGTGATCACCTCTTAATGTGAAGAGCTTTTCAGCTGTATCTCTATCATACATAACCACATCATTTCTCAAGCCAGAAACAGCTAGCATTTCACCATCTGGGCTCCAGCCAAGTGCGGTTAAGGTTGAAAAGTCAGAAGAAGTACTAGGAGCAATATTTTTAAGGTTGTGGATTGTTGTACCAGACTGGAGCTCCCAAATAATAACAGTTCCAACTGAATCGACAGAAGCCAAGTACTCACTTTTCGGGTCAAAAGCTATGCCTGTGATAGACCCTCTGTGCCCTTTTAGAACCCTGGCAATTGAACCATCTATTGTATTAATAAGTTTAACACCATCATCATCACCACCAGCTGCCAGCATGGTACCTTGTCTATTGAAGGACAAGGCACGAATAGGCAGTGTAAATCTGCTAATGTTGGACTCAAATTCTCCACCTGGCAAAATGATAATTTAAATGCTTCAAATTAGAAATATTTATATAAGCTAAGGAAGCAAGCACTAACTGTAAGAAAAATGGTTACATAAGATAGAAAATGTTCCATTTTGCCCAATGATATCACTGATCATGCATAATCATGTAAGAAGTAGCTTATTAATCATCTATACATATAATAAACCAAAGCCATTTTAATGACATGGCACTCAAAGAGGCATTCTTTTCCTTGAGTGTGCCATGTGTCATCCCATTTGGCATTGAGATATTTTAGGAAAAAATAATTTTAAAAACAAAATTGGATTTTTCACCCTCATGTTTCCTCCCACAATTTTTAAACGCTAATATCTTTAATATACGAGATTTTTTAAAGAAAAAAATTACACCAAATTAACGAGCGTTTTATTATCTTTCCAACGAGTACCATAGTGCTATATAAAAAACGGAAAAATTTTTTTGTGGGGTTTTGTTCATACAAAAAAAAAAAAAACAATCAATAATCATGTATAGACAAGTCACTAATTATGTTTAAATCAGTAAATATGAATTTTTTTTCAACCAGAGCCGAATAGGTTAATAGAGTTATACATTGTTTTAAGTTAGGTATCAATATTAGTATGTTAGAGTTGTACATTTGTTTAGTCTTTAGGATAGGTGTTAATATTAGAGTTACATTAAAGTTATACATTTTTTTAGGTTGAGTGTTAGCATTGGAGTTGTACATTGTTAATTTGTTTTAGGTTAGATATTAATATTAGAGTTATACATCAGTCTATTTCATATGTAAAATTGATGTATCATATTAAATTTCTCAACCCGGGACGCTCCCGGGGTATAATCTAGTATAAGATACAAGGAAAAAAACTGTTTTCTAATAAAGAAAGTAACGAATGCAAGATCTTTGAGCTCTAAATAGGAGTATATGTAAAAGCCAAGTGCTTTCTAATTTACTTTCTTGTCCTCATGGTTTAAAAAAACGGGTGAGGTGTACGCTTCGAGGTGCGCCTCAAGGCGAAACTCTAAGAAAACGAGTCTGAGGCGCGCCTCATGGGGTTCAGATTGTACATACGCCTCTAAGGGCTGAGGCACTAAGAAAATGTGCGCCTCAGGTGTGCCTCGGGTGGTTTAGGGTGTTTTTTATGTGTTTTTTTTTTTTGGTGTAGACTTTTTGGGTCAATTATTTTATTTTTGGTGTGTGTTTTTTATGTTTTAGACTTTTCTAGGTCAAGTATTTTTTTTATAGACACGTAATTTTTATATTTATTTTTTTGACTACGCCTCGAGCTTACGCCTCGGTTCACCTCAAGGCATACGCCTCATGAGGCGAAGGGAAAACGCCTCGAGGCTCGTTTCCGTTCTTTTAAACTTTGCTTGTCCTCATTACTCATTAGCCACTTGTGCTTGTAAAAGTGTTCTGATTTAGGTAGTTTTGCCACCAAGAAAATTTTTAACTTGTAAAACTGATAATGTGACACATGCGTCATTTAATTTGACAAGGTATCTACATGCTGGCTTTATATCTCCATGTAAGTTGTAATATAAGATATAAAAGCCACAAATTGTTTCCTTTCTGATATTTTTGATGGCATATTCTTTATATTAAATTTTATACGAACATATACTGCTAACATGTAAGGTCATGTCATCAAAACTAAACCACATAGGAGCAGCATCCTAAATTTAACAACTTATAAACATTTTCAGTTGCTTAAACCCCAAGATTGTACAGCTAACTAATGAAATAAACAAAATATTGTAAGTTCCAATGTTTCATAAATAACCACACTTCTGAAAAAAAAAAAAAAAAAAAAAAAAAAAAAAAAAAAAAAAATCACTACTACAAAGCCATCAACACATGGCTGTAAAAATCAAGCTTAGCCTTCGATTAGTCCCCGATTGATTAATCGCTAGTCAGAGGTTCACCAAGCAACTTTGATCTAATCGGCCAAATAATCGTCAACAGTGGTCAAATATGATCCTAATCGGCCAAAATTCGGTGGCAGTCCAACAATTCAGGCCAAATTCCAACCAAAATATGTAAATCGGCTGGATTCAAGCCAAACCCTATAAATTATGGCAATTAATCTTATCTACTCCAAACACTATCCTTATGTAATTTGTTTCGTGGATATGAAAATTAGTTTGATTTTCAAAAAAAAAAAATAATTAAAAAAAAGTACAAATAAAAGTGTTTGCATATACGTATAAAACTATAAATTACATATCAAATCTCAATCTGTTTAATCTCTATTAATGCCAATTAATCGCGAGCAGGTACTACACCTGCCGACTAGCGCCTAAATCATTAGGTTTAAATATAAACCAAACACAATTGACAATAAATAAAAACTATCAAAATAATTCATAACAAAAGCATCTATTATTTATTACCAGGGAACTTGTAGAGTTTAACGGATCGATCACTAGATCCAGAAGCAAGACACGTGGAATTAGGGCTCAGAGCCAAAGCAGTGACGCCGTCTTTATGATTACGAATAACTTTCGGAGTAACTGACGGTAACAGAGCGTCGTGGATTGAAATGGAGGCATCGGATGCTGAGGCGGTGACGATGTGCTCGGCCGTGCGGTCCCACAGTACCGTACAGTGGGCGCTCACTCCGTCGTTGCTCTTGTGTGCTTCACGCAGCTTCATTGACCTGATCTTCATCGTTGGTTGTTGGAGATCGTACGGTTGCGATTAAGCAGTAGTTTGAGCTCTTGTGGATTCGTTGTTGCTGCTGCTGTTGTTGATTAAGGGTTTGGAAATGTATCAGATATTTTTTATTTTTTATATTTTGGTAGTTTTGGCGGGAAAGTTTTGGGTGGTTTTCGCGGGAATATTTTTGTGCAATGGTGAATGTTGTGTGACTGTGTGAGTGAACCGGGTTATGGCCTATAAGGGCTTTCGATGAGTAGTTAGATCTGGGCCTTTTCCATGTGAACCTGCACGATTTTGGTCTTTGGGCTTAGCCTAGGGCCTGATTACGTGTAGCCAACTAGTAATGTTAAGTGTAAATTACATCAAAATAGCATATAGGCGGATAATAAGCTGTGTCGCCACCGTTTTCTTTATAGTGAACCCTAATCTGCTAAAAACGAAACCTCACCCCCCCCCCTTCCACCCCCCGCCCCCGTGCGCGTGAGTCAAGACATTGCTATGAATAACCCGTTGGACCCTGATCAAGAAACAAATAGCTTCCTGTGCCAGGAAGCCAAAGGTATCAAAAGTCAGGGGGATGAAAACGTGTTGATTCTCTTCACAGGCTTTAGCACGCTTTTCAACTTTCTTCGTCTCTGCCCTTCACACCACTTACCCTCCTACAAACCCATCATCCCTCAAACCAACCAAAAAACACGGTGTTTCCCCCAGCCCACCAAAAAACAAGCAGATCTGTTAGTCGCATGATGGATCTCCCTTTTATGTGGTTCAAAGGGAAGTTCACACGGGCCTTCTTGACTTAGATCCCAGCTCGGGATTATATGTTTAAGAGATGACCTTATAAGCCTTTTCATATAATAAACCAAACCCACCGTTGTGTTTTGATAAAGTATGCTAGTTCTTCTTTGGTAAGTTTTGGTTCATACAATTTCTTTAAAAAGAAATGATGTTTTGTCAAATTAATAAAATTTAGAATTCTAAGGCTAAAAAAAATCAGGGGTTAGGATCAAATACACAATACATTTTTTCTAGAAAGGGTGAGAAGGATTGTGATCCATTGATCATATATTTGAAGAGTTGAGATTAGTTTGTTTGAAAAAAAATAATAATAAATTAGAGAAAGGGCATAAAAGGAAAACCACATTTGTTGACTTTCTCTCTCCGTTTGCAATGCACATGTCAATTCCCCCATCATTTTAAAACGTCTATAACCTTTTTCATACGACTTTTTTTTTTTCAAAAAAAATTCACCATATTAATGAGCATTTTTTTATCTTTAATATGAGTACCACATCGCTACATTAAAATTGAAAAAAAAATCGTGCTAATTGGGTTTTCTTCTCCGTTGTGTCTTCTGCTTGTTCATTGTGTTATAGTATGCATGTGTGCTTTATAAATATGTTATTTATGTTTTTTTAGTCTACACATCATTTAACTTTGTCCATTGTGTTTTTAGTATGCTTTTCATTGTATTTTACGCAAATGAGTTTTGTATTTAGGTGTACATTGTGTTTTATTATGTTCATTGTGTTTAAGTCTATTATTCATTGTGTTTTAGTCTTCTGTTCATTGTGTCTTTTATATGTCGTCCATTGTGTTTTATTAGACTATTCATTGTGTTTTATACCCTATTGTTCATTGCATATTTAATTGGTACTCATTGTGTTTTACGTTATCTCCATTGTGTCTTACGCAACTGGGTTTTCAACTTTTTTTCCAAAAGTATTCATTGAGTTTTAATCTTCTGTTCATTGTGTCTTTATTATGTCGTCCATTGTGTTTTACACAATTGGGTTTTTAACTTTTTTTTTCAAAAGTATTCATTGTGTTTTAATCTTCTGTTCATTGTGTCTTTCGTATGTCATCCATTGTGTCTTACGCAACTGGGTTTTCAACTTTTTTTTTTCAAAAGTATTCATTGTGTCTTTAGTATGTCGTCCATTGTGTTTTACTAGACTCTTAATTGTGTTTTATACCCTATATTTAATTGGTGTTCATTGTGTTTTACACTCCATTGTGTCTTACGCAAGTGGGTTTTGATTTTTTTTTTCAAAAGTATAACAATATGGTACTCATATTAAAGATAAAAAGGCGCTCAATTTTATGGTATAATTTTTTTTTTAAAAAAAGGATGACGTATAAAAAAGTTACGGGCATTTAAAAATGGTGTAAATGACATTATAGTGGCTTCTCACTCTTCTCATTTTTTATAGTCTTTGTAGAATAACCCAACCTAAGAAATCAGAAGCCAGACAAAATTATTTTGGTGACACATTTTGTAAAGTTGCAATGGTTAAATAAGTTAGAATGTAGGTCAAACAATGTAAAGTTACCATTGTTAAATATAGTTGGAACGTAGGTCAAACACCATATCATGTAAACACAGTCAATCCAATAACATATGAGTGGATCTCTGATTTTCAATCAATCCCAAAATGCTACCATTTGGTAATCCACTGATGGCCACATCAATAAACAATATCTTGAGCAATAGTTATCTTAATATTATAAGAAACTCTACTCTTTGCATATACCAAATGTCACAACTGACAATGAATAATAATAATAATAATAATAATAATAATAAAGGCAAAAAAATGGAGCACCAGCAAAAACACACCTATGGTTTGGACTCCTCTCTGTGTACATATGACTAGTTTTTGAACCCTGCTATCTCGGCAGTTTTTCTTTACACAAAATAAAAGCAAACAAGATACTAATAACAGATGCCGTATTCTCACTCTCATTCGCATTTGTGGAAACAATGTTGTCTGCCTGCGTCTCTCGACAAAATGCACGGCATCCTCATATTTTGAACAAACACTCATTGTACACCGACAGATTCGAGGACGAAGAATCATAATCTTGTAAATTATACCAAACTAACCGCAATCCTTCATCATAGGATGTTCACAGGTTCATCATCATCGTCCGATGACTGCAAGCACTCTTCTGGATTTGCATAAAAGTAATCTTCTTCTTTGGGTCTATCTGATATAACCAACCTTTTTCTAGGGTTCCCCATCCGCTGCGCATGTGTATCCTTAACAGCACTCGAGAATTCATCCCAACTCAGCAACCCACTAGTATATTTGTCTATTAATTCGACCAAAACCCTCCTGTCCAATATGATCGTCTTCTTGAAACCCAAAAATCTGAAAATAAATAAATAATGTTAATTAACAAAATACAGAATTATTAAAAGCTATGATAATTGTGTACCTTCGATGGCCTTCTACAACTTTTGCCATGTTTCCATCATAAGTAGGTACAAAAATATCACTCTCAAGTGACACAAGATAATCTAATGCCGCCATTTGTGATGAGTGATTTTGAAAAAACTGAAGGTCGGCTGCTCCCAACAGAGTCTCCTTTCTTACCTGTTAAAACATAAACAGTTTCAGAAAGCGCGCTCCAAAATTTTTAGAAGATCAAGATACATGTATAATAGTATTAACCAGTTTTGGGTAGGCAGCGGCAAGACTATCCATTCTCCTTTTCCCACCATATATCTCACCGGCAGCAATATAAATCTGGATGTCACGGTCAATATCAAGTGCTCTAAGTGTAAGAGCAGTTTCTTCAGGGGTCAAAGGGCACAAACCGTCTCTCCGTTTCAAATCGGAATTTATGATCTTCTCCTTCCACCATGGATAAGCATATCTGCATAAAGAAAACGAGTCACACATGCAAACAGTGGAAACGTTTTCCATTGCTCAAACTGCGAATGTAAGAAGATCAAACCTCATTCGGGTTAACTCTTCAACCTCTTCAGCATTGCATCCTTGTGTACAGCCAGAAAATGCTAACATATCCATTTCATATCTGAGATGAAGCACTAAAAAGGGCCCGTTTTGTCTCAAAAGCTTAACAACTCGTCTACCCAATTCTTCTATTTGATTAGTAAATCTTAGAGCACGGAAATTTACTCGACACCTAAGTTTTTGTAGCTCAAGGGGTTGACCATTGTTGGCAAGCCGAGCATCCGTTCTGTTCAAATGCACAACTTTGTATTTCTGAATCAGAGGAAGTATCTGCATGCATTCCCAAAAAAAGAAGAATAAATCATAGTGTACACATATACACAGACAATCATATTTTAAAACAATGAATATAAACCGTACCTGGTTATGATAGTAAGAAATATCAGACCAGCTAACAGGAGGCATTGTATGCACAATTCCTAATTCAACTCTCTTTTTAAGCCTAGGAGGAAGCCGTTTAAGTATCCGGACTTCATTTCTCAAGGACGTAATGAAATGATCAACATCGAAAATGTCCTCAAAATCACTGTAATTCACGAGTCAGAACAATAAAAAAACATAAACTTTAACACGTACGGAGATATAAAAACTTCAGCATACCTTGGATCAGCCCAGAAGGAAGTTTTATCCAGTTCGGGAACTATCAGAGTAACATTCAAATATCTAGCAATCGCCACCATATCACAAATCTGCATCATAAAAAAAACAGTTAAACCGGTTATTCACGTAATGCACTTGTGAGTGCAAGTTTAAATGGATAACACTCACAGCCGATCGCATTTGATTAAGTCCTCCATTACATGAAACCACTAAGTAACCATTGTTCTTGTATACCCCTACATCGCAATACAATTTTAATCACTCATTTGAACTTTAAATGCATATATAATCTCAAATAACTGCCTACATCGATCTACATTTCAGATACATAACATACAACTATATAACCATCTTGGTTTAAAAAAGCGCGCCTCGGCGTAAGGGCAATCGCTTTCAAACTCAACGCTTAGCGTAAAACCAAAAGACGCCAAAAAAGCGCAAAAAAAGTGGCTTGTACACGTACGTAAAATAATATTAAAACCTTACTTATAACCATATTTTGGTTAAGGGAAGCAAAAAACCTATGGGATATATAAAAACTTTATATAATCGTCTTGCGCCTCGAGTGCGAAAAATCCCACTGCTTTAGCGCTTTACGCTTCGATTTAAGACCTTGTCGCATTTGTGCGCGCTTTTTAAAACCAAGATAATTATAACCATAACCATCTGTATAACTACAACCAACAACAAAAGGAAGAACAAGGAACTAACTCTTGTGTGGAACAACTCTAGTATGAACATGAGACACCAACTTAACATCCAATGCAGTAGACTCACCAAAACAAGAAGGCCACCCTTTCAACACCCTAGGACCCCAAGACCCCCCTAAAGCAGTCAACTGAACCAAACAAGTCCACAATAAAACCGTCGAAACCGCCCGAATTAACACCATCTTCATCTTATACTCCCTTACCTTCATCTTAAAATCCCTCAACTTCTCAACCTTAATTTCCCCTAATTTCCTCAACCCCATTGCACCAATCACAAACCTTTTCCTCTTATTATTATCTCTATTCTCTACCTTACACATATCTTTATCACACACCGACTACTCAAAACCCTAGTTACCTAAATAATAACCTAACCTCAATTCAGAATATAAAGAGCTAAATTGTCGCTATTTGAACCAGGATTTAAGGGCAGACTAGTCTTTACCAAAATAGATGCAGACTTTGCATCTTTTTAGGCGAAATTAACTCCCAGTCAACTTAGACGACACAAAAATTGTATAATTTAAGCAACGGATTGATGGGTGGTGGTGGCCGGAGATAATGGCGGAATGTGGTGGTAATATTGCCGGAAATAGAAAGTGTCGGTGGCCGGTGATGGGGGTTTGCAACGTGTGGGTTTGTGATGATATCACTGGGTGGAAAGGTGCACTGGGATCTATGTGGAATTATATACCATTGAAAAATGAAAAAAATTAAAGTGTGTATGATTTTGTTTAATATTTTTTAAAAAGATATAAGTTTAGTAAATAATTAAATATCTTATACAGTCGCTCATTATTTAAATTGTGAATTGTCAATTGTCAGCTACAACAGATGTAGTAAAATATATATTTAATACATAAATAATTGGTCCCCAGCGTTTGGTCGAGTGATACGTGAAAACGAAAATAAGAGTTTGAAGTTCTTTGGTCTCAAGTTTGAAGCTAATCCAATGGAATTTTACTACAGTAGATCTTTGACCATTGATGGCTTGATGAATTTGAACTATCCAACCCAGTGGGCAGCTATTTGTCAATACTAACCTAATGGGCAATGACAGTTCAAGTGGTATTTAGTTGTCATTCAAAGAAAACACATAAATAATTGGTTATGTAATGTGTTACGATTTTGTGAGTCGAATTTTTTGTTTTCGCTTCACTTATTTTACATGTCCGTGTTGTATTTCTTAATTTAAAAAACAAAAGTTTCTAATGTCTTCTCATTAACTTTAATTTGTTATCTCAAATTTATAACGTTTAAGACAAATTTTGATTCGTATGGTATATGTGTTTTGTGTAATAATTTCTAGTTTCTTCTTATTTAATAAACTTCTCCTACTTAATACATTTTTAAATACAAAGAATATTTAAATCACTACATTTTGTTTGCCGATAAAAAAAAAGTATTATTTTATTTGTAGTACTTTGAATTTCCATTTATTGTTTATATTTTTAAAACTAAATACAGTTAAATTAAGTATTATCTTATTTAAATATTTAAGTATATAATTATTAAATATTAACATAGTTATAACAATACTAATAATAATATTCAAATATAATCAGTGTTTATGACAGATCGTGTTATATTGCGTTATCCACAAGAGTTTCACTAACATCCTTCGTATCGCATTGACGAGCACATTTTATATATGTTTCCTTGATTACTCATAAATGAATTAATGTATTTTAAGAACAATTTCTTTAACCAATTATTACTTTACATTGCATTTATAAGTATTAAAAAATCCATATCTATACGATCAACAACTTTAAACCATTGAGTATAACTTGTTTAATTTGTTTACATGTGATAACAATCCAATCAGTTATCAACCCATTTGAATTGGGGCTTATTCGGTAGCCTCTTAATTAGGCTCTGAACTATTCAACTTTAAATGGTTCAGCATTCAGACTGTTTGTTTCAATTTAAAAAAAGACTTTGAATGAAATGATTAAGAGCTGAATCATTTAGACTTTGTGCATAGCTGAACCAATCATCAGGTAATCATTCAGAACCTCTTAACCATTCAGACCTCTTAATAATTCAGCACTTAATCAACCAAACAATCTCTTAGTTAGATAATCGAGTTACATGGCACGCATATGGATTATATTAAATATTTCTTAATTGAGGCTTAAGTTTTTTTTTTTTACAAAAATAAATACATTGATCATGATGAATCCATTAACCCCATGCCATTTGCACCTTTAAAAATGTAATCAATCATGATTGGAAGAAATGGAAACAAAAGAGATAGTACTAGTTCATTGAGGGCCTAAAGTTTTCTATGAGATGTTTGGGTTCAATTCTCACTAGCTACATTTGGAGGACATTGGTGGGTGGGAAATGAGGGATGACCCGGCCATTGGCTTGGGTTCGAGTTCTGATGCCGACCGGTTTTACAGACTATTTCACCGTCGTGCCTTCGGGCGGGTGAGTGGTCGGGTTTTACCGGGAATTGGTGGCCTAGGTACTCTCGAGTACCTTATTCGCCAAAAGGGTACCCGAGAGTGCTCGGAATTGATTCGTTGGCCGTTAAAAAAAAACAAAAAGAAATGGAAACAAAAGAGATGTACATAGTGCATGTAAAGTAGTACATAAAGGAAGATTCGAACCGAACGTGAAGGCGAGTCCGAATGGCAGAGAGATGAAATGGTCAATAAATGCGACCAAACTAAATGGTGTCCACCATGTATTTAATCAACATAACCCCCACACGTGTCACGACAACTTTCACTTATCACGCTTACTCTAGATCCCATTTATTTTATTTGATTTGATTTGAATTGTTCGTCATCACGCCGACAATATCTCGTGATACAAATCTCTCGATATGATATTTTATCTACCCTTTCACAGATAATATATTCCTATGACGTTAACGAACGGCCAGTCCGTAATATGTCACGGTCGGACCGTCTGCATCGGTTCAGGTTGAGAAAACTTAAATGACCTGTTCCGGAACATAAAAGAAAAACGTTTAATGAAATCATGTCACATGTCCAAATATATTTTGTTAATAACGATGTTTGTCTAGCCGGACGCTTGTGTTTTGGCGTCAAGACGCTAGTTTTTGGGTTCAATGAAATCATGTTACGTGTCAGAAACACATTTGTTTTAGTTACGTGGCTGTATAAGACGGTGTTTGTGTAGTCAGGTGCCATTGTTTTGTAGTCAAATGCCCGTGACGCATGCGTTTTAGTTACTTGAAGTAACATATTTAAAACCAATTTGTATAATATTAGAAAAATCGCATTTATGAAAATGTATTATGCATATGAATATAGTATCATTATTTAAAAATAAAACTAATATGCATTTAGGTAACCGACAGAATTGCCTAAGAACAAACTCAAGCTTTAAATTTAAAATAGAAAAAATAATCCCAAATAAAACAAAAAATGAATATTACATACGATAAAGAATATATAACAAGTTCATGATAGCGAACCAAAATACAAAGGATACGATTCATCACATATATATACGAGATAGTATACATGTCGAATACATATATAACATATAAAACTTTACCCGTATCACAAAACACTGATATATGTAAATATACATTCTCCATGCTAATAGGTAATAATGGTTTATACGAGCTAGAGTAGATGATGAGTAGTTACCATGTGATTTTTTTAAATAAACATTGTCTAATTTTATTGTAAACTAGGCGATGGTATCTAAGTTGTATGTGTAACAAGGGCTAAAAGGAAGGTAATGATTCTTCAAATGTCTTAGCTAGGGTCAATTATGGGTTTCATGTCATTTGTCTGCAATTAAGTAATTACTCTTTCATGTTAGCCGATCGAGCGACTGTTCAACCTACGATAAGGTCCATCTAGCGCGCATCACTTAAAAGAGTGCATCTTCCAACCATCTGTAGGGAATCATGGTATCGAATACACAGCGGAAGCGGTTTATATATTTATAAAAAAAACGGATTATATATACTATATATAATGGCCGATTAATATGTATAAATATATATTTAATTTTATTAATCCGATTAATAAAATATTCTCAATCAGGATCTCAGTTAAACGCGTGTAAACAAATAAATTATAAAACAACCATAGGGGGTTTAGTAATCAACCTTTGACGACTACACCGGAATTGTAACAGGCGGGTTACAACGAATCCTCGCTAGTAGGAAGTTCACAACCGAGCACGAACCAACCGGGAAACAACACTTGCAAGAGGAAGGTGGTGGCTTGTGGTGGTTGATGGCCGAACAAAAAGGAAGAAGGCGGCGGCCTTCTTTTCTTTGGTGGCGGCCGCAAAAAGCCAAGAAGAGGAGGCAAGGGTTTGTTGTTTTATCAAAAGTGTGCATTAGGGTTTACTCCTTAACTCTCATTTAAGACAACAACTTGCAATAAACCCCCTTGCTAAATATCTTAATACTCCTTAATATTAATCT
Source organism: Ambrosia x helenae (assembly GCA_030844895.1). NCBI lineage: Eukaryota > Viridiplantae > Streptophyta > Magnoliopsida > Asterales > Asteraceae > Ambrosia > Ambrosia x helenae. The sequence continues at coordinate 59,945,947 of CM061231.1, forward strand.
TATTAACATTAAGTCCCTCAAGATACTCCTTAATATTAATCTTATTAATATTAAATCCCTCAAGACTAAAACAATTATTATTTCATAAATAATAATTCACCAACGCGTGAACTTATCTGATTCGTGTACCAACGTGTAACTCTTCGGATCGTACCGGGTCGGATTACGTTGATCTCGACTTTTAATTACATCGGACATCCTATATATCCAACACCATCAAATTATTTTATTAATTAAATGATAGTCACTAAATAGACACGTCTTTCACTATCAAATGATCATACAATTCTTACAACCATAAATCTAGTGTCTGTCATGAACGAAAAATTACATCAAACCATAACCAGGACTACTAATTAAATACTAATGTTTTGAATATGTATAACAAAAGATCAACCCTATTTCGAAGATAGTGGATTACGATCGAAATATAAAACATTGCACCATATCTACCGAGATCGAGGACCATGTCGGTGTAGATTAGTTGTCATGCCAAAATGAATGGCCCACTAAAAGATAACTGGTCCCATCATGAGATTTTAGGTTATACCATAATACAGCTTTGTCAAAATCAATCATTCACATTTTGCAATGGCATATATCGTGAATGTCAAGGGATCGTAACAAAAAATTTTTCGCTGTTTGACCTAACTGTTAATTGTGTTGGAAAAAACATACGTGACGTTTGTATATTTATCGATAGCCTTTAGAATCATTTGTATAATGTTGATCAATTATTAATTATCCTAAGCCCAATAAGAAGATGAGTCTTTGATGGGCGGACTTGTCATTAGATGGGCCTTGTAGGGTGTCCCCTAGGTATGTATAAAAGTGAGAGCTTACTAGGGAATAAGGGTTACACATCTTATTATCATAACACCTCTAAACAAATCCCCCTCTCTCTCTAAATCGATTCTTCATCAAGAATCCTAAATCCATCATAACTTCATACCCTAAAGGGAACCCAATCATCTTGACAATCATGTCAACCTCCACTCTCTCAGGATCAATGGCAGGTCTCACTAATCTTTCAGGTATTATCATTATTATTATGTTTTCCTTTATTTACAATCAAAACTGATCAACATGTGGTATCAGAGCAATGTTGCTCTATCAGTTTTGATTGTTTTCCATTAAGATCTGGAATTAAAATCGAAAAACAATTATGTTAAAACCTAATAAGGATTTTAGGGTTCCATGCTTATTTATTATTATTATTTTTTTTTCTCGGCCAAAAGAAAAAAAAAGTTATGTGTATAACCTGACGAAAAAATAACATTACGTAATTATGTTGAAAGTTTTTTGGTCTAATGATTTTGTGATTAGAATCACAAATGACATTTTGATATCGGTTATTTTTTTTAATTCTTTAATATAGCCGATTATTATTATTATTATTTTATGTTTTATAAATTTCGAAATCTGTTAATAAATATTAAGGTTCTCAGATTTCGATTCCAGATTATGTATGTTTCTTAAGGTTTTGGAATTTTTCGGTTAATGTTCTTGATGTTCTTCAAGAACATCATAATTTTTTCGAAAATTCCCTTATGTTTTGGTTCAAGATTGAATCAAATCTTGATTCTGGTATTTTAGGAAATTCAATCTCCATAAATTTTTTGAAATCTTATTGATAAAGTCAAATTTCAAAATATTATGAATTTATGGAGATAATTAATTCCTATCTAAAAGTGGAAACAAGATTTAATAAAATCTCTAATTTTGAACCACCTAACATTATCACTTTTAGTTTTCAATAATAATAATATGGTTTTCGGTTTTAAAGATTAATAAATTAAGTTATCGGAGAATCTCTCAGTTCCCGAATTCAGGTTCTCGGTTATAAAGCTTTCGATCAGGTTCACGGACAGGAGTTCTCGGTCAAGGTCTTCTACTTTGAAAACCCATGATGTTTTTTTTTGAGATTCCATAATTTTTCCGAGAACCCATCTTATTTATCGAGAACTATCATGTATTCGAGAAACCAATATTTATTCGAGAACTATTAAAGAATCCGAGAACTATTAAATTTATCCGAAAACATAAGTTATTCGAGTACTCATAATATATTCGAGAACTCATCACTATATCGAGAACTAATTCTGATATTCGAGAACTCATTATGATATATGAGAACTCATTAAGTCTTCGAGTACTCACAATTTATTCGAGATCTCATAAGTTTTCCAGGAACTCATTACTTTCGAGAACTCATTAAGTCTTCGAGAACTCATAATTTCGAGAACCCCTTATGTTATTCGAGATCTCATAAGTTTTTCGGGAACTCATAATTTTTCCGAGAACACCTTATGCCATTCGAGAACTCATATAAATTTTTTTGAGAACTCAATTATTTTAGAACCCATTATTTTGAGAACTCGTAAGCTAATTTGAGAACTCTTCATTTTTCGGGAACTCATAAGATTACTGAGAACCCGTTACCTTTTCGGGATCTCTAATAAAATTTGGAGTTTTGATAAAACATAATGTATCAAGTTTATTCAAAACATTATTTCCAAAACCTTGCTTAACTTGAAATAACATTTTAAGTGTCACTTCTGCCCAAAGGTGATGTGTCACATTAGTTCGTTATATAAGGTCTCGTTAAGCATTGTAGTTTGGTTTACATAAGTGCCATAAGGTTTCAATTATGCCCAAAGGTGATGTGTAACAGATTATGTTAGTGAAATGAGCGTATTGCATTAGGACTTTGAATGTCTCACTTCTGCCCAAAGGTGATGGGTTACATTCACTGTCAGCAATTTAATACTTAAATAAATAGCGTATAGCCAAAGCTAGAGCATTGTATTTAAGTAGCTTATGTTTTTGGTGTTATTATATTATCACATCTTCATATCAAAATTGATCCTCACAATTAATGATCCTTCATTAATATAATGATCATAATTTAAGTCTGCCTTACATCAATACCCATAACTCGAAACTAATCTCACATTTTTCTATAAATTACTATCTCAACTAAGTGATCCACTCTAATTTTCAAAACTACGAAGAGTTATCTTAAACTTTGTTCTTATTAAGTCTTAAATTACCTCTTAAGACATAACATTACTACGCTCTATCTGATAAAGTATTACAGAATATTATTGAGCATAAGAAAGTGGGATACACAAAATGTCTCTTATGGTAATCAAGAACGCTTTTACTGATTCCTATCAGGTGAGCTAATAAAGATTCTGAAATTCCTAAGACTACTGTATTATCTATGGAAATGAAAGAATATAACGAATTCCTAAGAAGCATTAAATAAATAAATCTAACTCTATATTTGAATGTCTTCTGTGAATACATTTTTAACATTGAATAACATGGCCCATAAAGCTAGGGGTTACACATGGAAATCAATAAATTTCTAGTGCATAATAACTTTTCCATAAGTACGATTATATGCATAATGAATCAACTATAAAACTCAGAAATATCAAAGTAAAATGAGTGTGTTGATAGCAAATTACGTACAGGAAAAGGAACGCATTAAACTAGAAAAGTTGATGTTATTCACCTTACTACCATTAAACCTAAAAGAGGGAGAATAATTACCATAGAGAGGATAATTATAAGGTCTGGAAACAAAATACAAGTACTACTTTCAGCTATAAGTTTCTCTAAAGGGAAAGTCTTACTAATCAAAACTGTGCCATTAAGAATAGGCATAAGCAATGAGATTACCCATAAGTAGAGAGAACAGCTGGCTAAGATATGTAGTGCCTAATTAAGGATATTTAACTCCACAAATGCTAATGAATTCCAATTAACACATGGTGGTTGAGTCTAGTTTTATACGTTTCCTTACCAGAATTCAACAAATACTTAAGATGAGAGTTAGTGGCAAAATTAAGGGTCTATTAACCATTAATAACTGATCTTAGTGTTGAAGCTTTATGATACTTTACGATATTCTTGAGATTACTCAAAATTTAGTATCAATACTAAAAGCTACAATTTTTTGATAGTTACAAGGTTTTAATGACCAAACCAAAGCTACTATTAAGTTAAACTCTTATATTGTTTGTTGTCATTATCTGAATAGAAACCTTATGAAATAAAACTAGATGATCCAATAACGTTTTTCACAACTTTGTTATCATAAAAATGAGAATTTAACAAAGGAAAATGAGACCCATGCAATTCATCCACTAAGACCAAAATTTCATGAGAAATCATGACCAGGTCACTAAAGGATGCTTGGCTATCAAATCTCATTCTCAGTGACTTTAAAGCATGTGTTAAACGCCCTAAACATTAAATGGCGAAACGAATAAATGGGTTTCCATCATAAGTCATAACTAATTAACATCAGTGGAGCTTAGATAAATATCTAATTGTATCTATTCCGTTTCCTACAGACCAAAAGTATTAAGGAAATCAATTCATATATACTTAATAAGATTCCCTCTAAGTATGTTCTTAAAATTTATTATGAAATCTGGACGATAAGGAAAATCAAGTATAAAATATATGAAATATTCTCGTTCACACGCATCGTTAAAACTTATTATGTGGAGGTACTAAGAGACCTAAAAGATTAGTGGGAACATAAGATGTCCTACTTATGACTTGCAAAAGTTACAGAGGTGGGGGGAACGACAATTTGATCTATCCTTAAATTACACCTCTTGCACTGGACAACGCTCTATCACAACTTGTCTCCTTAGCACTTAACGTACTCCTAACAAAGTTCTGTGGATGCCTAAATATGAGCAAACTTAGATTTATTACTAAAGTAATCATTATCAAGAGAAACGACAATAAACATCATTAGGTTGTTTTCTCTATTAAAATCTATGGTCTTCCAAATGTTAGTTCTTAAGGATGCTGAATTCATTAAGATCTCTAATGTAACATTTCGCATTTAATAATTGTACGTTACGGAATTAAAACGACAAGTTTTATTATTTTTAGTGATATTTTGAACCCTTATTCAAAGATAATTATTCACACACATATATATATATATAAATATATATATATATAATAGTTTATAATAATAATAATAATAATAAAACACAAAAATCAGCTTAAGATGTTGCAGCCCAGAATAGAAGAATGGGCGGCCCATCTGAAGAACTCGGCCCAACCAGCAGCCCACATTCTCTCTTCCCCTTATTGTTAAAAAAAAAAAAAAAAAAAAGGGAATAAAACTGCTACACCCGGGGTTCGAACCCGAGCCGAGCCAAACCACTCACACGCACCAAACCATTGAGCCACAGCTCACTTTCTGATTCAATTCAGAATCAAAATGCATTTAACACCTTTAAAAGCCCTTGTCTGCTCCTCCCTTTCCAGCGCTGCTGAAGAAATCCACACCACAAAATTTTGGGTTGACCAAATTAATTATCCAAACTATGGAAAGAACTCGTGATTGTTTCATTTACATGGTATGGCACTTAATACGCGTGATTCCCACGCTTGAATCATTCAAAAGACTTACCAAATTTTGTTAATTACACGTTATTATTTAACCCATGGTCAAACTTTCCAATTCTTCGATTGCACCTGTTATAATATAAATTGAGGCATCCATTCCACCCTATGAGTGCCGAAAATCATCCTTCCACTCTAAAATTCTTTCTGTTTTCACTAAAATCCGTGCAATCGAGCTTGGTTTGACTTTCCTGTTGACCGCACGTTTCTCTTTGTTCAATCGCTGTAAGTCCCAATTAATTGTATGGTTTTGTTATTCGTTTTCATACAAACAAAAGCCCCATGATTTCTGGGGTAATCATCTGACAATTATACAGATTTAAATTTTAGGGTTCTTATGTTTTTGTTTTGGGGAAGATGATAGGTCTGCAGGTCTAGTTATAACAAAAACCAAACAAAAGAATTAACAAACTGATCCTCAGATCAATTGGTTAATCACGCCTGTGTGTATCCGGCCGGCCTAGGTCTCAAGTTCGAGTCCCGGCCACAACATATTTTTTTTAGATAAATACACCCTTTTAAAAAGGAAAACTAATTATGTAAAAACCGGCTATCAACCGGACTCGAACCCTTTACCCTTGCATAACTAAGCCTTATAATCACAAGCCCAGACCAATTGGTCTGGACCCTGAGAACATATACAACCCAATTTGTATTTTATTTAAACACTACCTAAAATTAAATAATGAAATTTCTTATAATTCTTTTATTTACCAAATTTATAAGAAAATCCTTTTTATTTAATAAAACGTTTTCAATAAATTCTACAAAAATTAATTTATGACATTCAAATGGGCGAGTTTATCATACAAATTTTAGATTTTCAAAAATCATTTATTTATTTTATATAATAAATATTACAAGTTAAATCTATTATAATTATAAAATTCTATAAAAATGTCAAAACGATTTTATTAAATTCCACAAAAATTATTCTAAACTTTTAAAACAATAAACATCTCAGAAATGATTTTTATTTCTAGAAAATAATTTATTTAATATTTTTAATCAATTTTTGTTAGTTGTAATCATAAATAAATCATAATAAATTCATTTTTCAATATTTTTGCACCAAAATTTTATATAAATTATTTCTGATTATTTGGAACGGAAATATAATTTTTAACCTAATAATTCTTTAATTTTAGTATTTTTTTTAAATATTAAGGTTAAATTTTGGCAATTTGTAATAAATAGATTTAATATTCTATTTTTAAGAAAATAATTTTATAAAAATTATTTTTATACTTTAAACTCATTAAGGTGATCATCTTAAATTCTAAATTTTATAAAAGACTTTTGTTTATTTATTTATTAAATTTCTTTTATTATTCAAATATTTTATTTATTAAATAACCGAGCATCTGTCCCCAATCCGAAGCCCTAGAAATTTATACATTTGTAGACTAGATAGACTTATTTATCACATTATTATAGGGTGATATCTGGCATTGTTTGGGCAACCCCATAATTCAATCTTTTCAAGAAGTATAACATTTGCTAAGGTGAGTTTACATAGCCCCTTTTCTTTTTTCACTATTTTTTGGGTGAAACATGTTTAAACATTTTATACTATCATTTACTCATATTTACTTGTGATTCAATTACATCATCATTCTATCATTTGACTGTAACAAAAAGACACAGTACAATCATTAACATTGATCAAGCCGTCTGTTTAGATTATAGCGCTATAGGTCTGACAAACCCATCCCCCGCATAGACTCAGGGATGATCGATAACAGTAATAACATTTAACTAACTTGCGAGTTAGTCATCAGTCGACACAAGGTTTGGTTGTACAGAGACGCATTGTTGCATGTCGGTATCATACTCTATCATCATACAACTTTGAATGTTGTACAAACTATTGTTATCAGTTATTTTCAAAAACCTATGTATTCTCACCAACTTTTGTTGACCCAAATATTTTCAACTTAACATGTTTCAGGTCCTACTTGCTTGAAGAATTGCTTGAAGATATGTGCATAGTTTATTCAATGTGATGTACGAATTCTTGTAGAACAATTGTATGTAATTTATTTAAATCAATTAATGAAACTTATTATTCTCCATGAGCTACTGAACAATCATCACTACGTGACACCTCGATGTTTCCGCCATCGGTTGGGGTGTTACAGATTGGTATCAGAGCCATGGTTATAGAGAATTAGGTTATTAGAAAAATAATCTAGTCTATAACCATAGGATTTAACCAGTACTTGCTTCTTTACTTGCAAATCTCTACCTCCCTCCTACTTCATATCCCTACTTTCATCCCTACAAGAAGGTTGCTCTCCATCACTGGATTCACTCTTAGACTAATAAGGCAAAATCCTCAGGTTTAACCTGAACCACCTTGAGATCTCGTCGAAGTTCTGGATTTTAATAACGAACACGTGCAATCTGGAAGGGTGAACGCCTGTATTCTGAGTCTTCTGTCTAGGCTGGCATTGCGCATATATCCCAATCAGACGAGGGACCCGGATGCCTACCTGGGAATTCTCGGGATGAGTGTTCACTTATAGGCTAAAGCACGTCTTCATATGCTATTAGAATTTAGAATCTTTGATAAGTCAACGTTTTCGTTTATTCGTTTTAATTAATGAATAAATGATTACATTCCTTATATAATCTCACTCATTTCACTGTGTCTCTTACAGATCATGCCTCCACGTCGCAGCACTCGCAACAGCAATGGTGAGAACCACGAAGAAGGTGGTGATAACCATAACCATGACCAAGTTCGTAACCACAACAACAATGGTGTTAATGCCCAATTGGCTGCAATCATTTCTCAACAAATGGCGCAGCAAATCGCAACTCTGGTTCCCAACTTACTCGCTCAGGTCATCCAACTGAACGGCAACGGGAATGGTCACGGCAACGGGAACGGGAACGGTAACGGAAATGGCAATGGTAATGGACCCCCAGCCTGCACCCTTAAGCATTTCAACTCTTGTAACCCTCCAAAGTTTAGTGGTGAAGAAGGAGCTACAGGACTCCTCCAATGGTTTGAGGGTATTGAGAATACTTTCATCAACAGTGAGTGCCCCGACAACTTTAAGGTCCGTTATGCCATGAGTGTTCTTCACAAACGAGCACTCACTTGGTGGAATGAAGAAAAGCGTACTCGTGGGGCCGAAGTTGCTCTTGCTATGACATGGGACCAGGTCAAGGAGGTCATGAAGGAAGAGTTTTGTCCTCGCAATGAAGTTAAGAAGCTTGAGGATGAGTTCCACACCTTAACTCAAGATAGTGGGGAAAACCTTGCCTACAACACCCGCTTTCATGAGCTTAGCTTATTGTTGCCTCACAAAGTCACTCCCCTGCCGGTAGCCATCGAGAAGTACATCGGTGGTCTGCCCATGCAAATCCAGGATACGGTGTGGGGAAGGAATCCTGCCACCTTGGAGGAAGCCAAACGTTTAGCAGCTACCTTAACCGATAATCACGTAAAGAACGGGACCTTAGTTCGGAAAGGCAATAAAACAAGTATTGTAGCCGCAGTAACCACTGAGAACCAGAAGCGTAAGACCAGGGATCCTGATGCAAGCCTCACTCCACAAGCTTCTAAGAAGAAACCTTATACAGGAAACCACCCATTATGTAATACCTGCAACCGACATCATCCCACTGCTTCAGTGTGTCGCTTGTGCACCAATTGTGGAAGGTATGGCCACCTGGTCAACACATGTCGTGAGACCCCAAATCCAAATGCCAACCAACCCACCAACCCTGCTCAAGCTGCTAACCTTAATCAATACAACTATGGTCAATGCTATGAATGTGGAGACCCAAATCACTTCCGTAACCGATGCCCTAAACTAAACAAAGATCAAGACCCTCCAGCTACCTAACCGCAAGTCTCACCATTTGACTATTGGTTGCTTTTATTCTATGTATTGACGCTATTTGATTCAAGTAATAAAATTCAAATATTATCATAACATCTGTGTGCATGCTTGTCTAATTGCTATAACTATACGTGCTTGCTTGTACAACAATTAGTTGACTACCAAACAATCTACTCAACGATTGGTAGAGGTTATCATGTCTTCCAACAGTCGGGAGAGGCCCTACCACCTGCTCAACGACTGGTGGAGACTATCAAACCTGCTCAACAGTCGGTAGAGTCATAAAAGGACACAAAACCTTAATGTAAGGTAAATTGATAATTACGGTCCGGAACGTAATCATGAGTTTACAGGTACGTTAAGGTAGTGTGAAATTTTATCAAGGTTCTCAGTAGTTGACCAATTGTAGGACTAGTGTTTCTCTTAACTTCGGGACGAAGTTCCTAAAAGTAGGGGAGACTGTAACATTTCGCATTTAATAATTGTACGTTACGGAATTAAAACGACAAGTTTTATTATTTTTAGTGATATTTTGAACCCTTATTCAAAGATAATTATTCACACACACATATATATATATAAATATATATATATATAATAGTTTATAATAATAATAATAATAATAAAACACAAAAATCAGCTTAAGATGTTGCAGCCCAGAATAGAAGAATGGGCGGCCCATCTGAAGAACTCGGCCCAACCAGCAGCCCACATTCTCTCTTCCCCTTATTGTTAAAAAAAAAAAAAAAAAAAAAGGGAATAAAACTGCTACACCCGGGGTTCGAACCCGAGCCGAGCCAAACCACTCACACGCACCAAACCATTGAGCCACAGCTCACTTTCTGATTCAATTCAGAATCAAAATGCATTTAACACCTTTAAAAGCCCTTGTCTGCTCCTCCCTTTCCAGCGCTGCTGAAGAAATCCACACCACAAAATTTTGGGTTGACCAAATTAATTATCCAAACTATGGAAAGAACTCGTGATTGTTTCATTTACATGGTATGGCACTTAATACGCGTGATTCCCACGCTTGAATCATTCAAAAGACTTACCAAATTTTGTTAATTACACGTTATTATTTAACCCATGGTCAAACTTTCCAATTCTTCGATTGCACCTGTTATAATATAAATTGAGGCATCCATTCCACCCTATGAGTGCCGAAAATCATCCTTCCACTCTAAAATTCTTTCTGTTTTCACTAAAATCCGTGCAATCGAGCTTGGTTTGACTTTCCTGTTGACCGCACGTTTCTCTTTGTTCAATCGCTGTAAGTCCCAATTAATTGTATGGTTTTGTTATTCGTTTTCATACAAACAAAAGCCCCATGATTTCTGGGGTAATCATCTGACAATTATACAGATTTAAATTTTAGGGTTCTTATGTTTTTGTTTTGGGGAAGATGATAGGTCTGCAGGTCTAGTTATAACAAAAACCAAACAAAAGAATTAACAAACTGATCCTCAGATCAATTGGTTAATCACGCCTGTGTGTATCCGGCCGGCCTAGGTCTCAAGTTCGAGTCCCGGCCACAACATATTTTTTTTAGATAAATACACCCTTTTAAAAAGGAAAACTAATTATGTAAAAACCGGCTATCAACCGGACTCGAACCCTTTACCCTTGCATAACTAAGCCTTATAATCACAAGCCCAGACCAATTGGTCTGGACCCTGATAACATATACAACCCAATTTGTATTTTATTTAAACACTACCTAAAATTAAATAATGAAATTTCTTATAATTCTTTTATTTACCAAATTTATAAGAAAATCCTTTTTATTTAATAAAACGTTTTCAATAAATTCTACAAAAATTAATTTATGACATTCAAATGGGCGAGTTTATCATACAAATTTTAGATTTTCAAAAATCATTTATTTATTTTATATAATAAATATTACAAGTTAAATCTATTATAATTATAAAATTCTATAAAAATGTCAAAACGATTTTATTAAATTCCACAAAAATTATTCTAAACTTTTAAAACAATAAACATCTCAGAAATGATTTTTATTTCTAGAAAATAATTTATTTAATATTTTTAATCAATTTTTGTTAGTTGTAATCATAAATAAATCATAATAAATTCATTTTTCAATATTTTTGCACCAAAATTTTATATAAATTATTTCTGATTATTTGGAACGGAAATATAATTTTTAACCTAATAATTCTTTAATTTTAGTATTTTTTTTAAATATTAAGGTTAAATTTTGGCAATTTGTAATAAATAGATTTAATATTCTATTTTTAAGAAAATAATTTTATAAAAATTATTTTTATACTTTAAACTCATTAAGGTGATCATCTTAAATTCTAAATTTTATAAAAGACTTTTGTTTATTTATTTATTAAATTTCTTTTATTATTCAAATATTTTATTTATTAAATAACCGAGCATCTGTCCCCAATCCGAAGCCCTAGAAATTTATACATTTGTAGACTAGATAGACTTATTTATCACATTATTATAGGGTGATATCTGGCATTGTTTGGGCAACCCCATAATTCAATCTTTTCAAGAAGTATAACATTTGCTAAGGTGAGTTTACATAGCCCCTTTTCTTTTTTCACTATTTTTTGGGTGAAACATGTTTAAACATTTTATACTATCATTTACTCATATTTACTTGTGATTCAATTACATCATCATTCTATCATTTGACTGTAACAAAAAGACACAGTACAATCATTAACATTGATCAAGCCGTCTGTTTAGATTATAGCGCTATAGGTCTGACAAACCCATCCCCCGCATAGACTCAGGGATGATCGATAACAGTAATAACATTTAACTAACTTGCGAGTTAGTCATCAGTCGACACAAGGTTTGGTTGTACAGAGACGCATTGTTGCATGTCGGTATCATACTCTATCATCATACAACTTTGAATGTTGTACAAACTATTGTTATCAGTTATTTTCAAAAACCTATGTATTCTCACCAACTTTTGTTGACCCAAATATTTTCAACTTAACATGTTTCAGGTCCTACTTGCTTGAAGAATTGCTTGAAGATATGTGCATAGTTTATTCAATGTGATGTACGAATTCTTGTAGAACAATTGTATGTAATTTATTTAAATCAATTAATGAAACTTATTATTCTCCATGAGCTACTGAACAATCATCACTACGTGACACCTCGATGTTTCCGCCATCGGTTGGGGTGTTACATCTAAGGTAAGTGGGAGCAGTAAAAGTCCTTATTATGACTTTTCGGAAGTACAAGATGCGGGGGGAGAGACTCATTAAAATTCGAGACTCATTAAGTTTAACTCCGAATTTAACTTCGATTATTCCTCTTGTACACCTTACTGCACCAACTCTTACACACTTAGAAACTAATGTTGCTCCTTATATACCTGAAAATAAAAACACTTAACTAACGTTAAGTTTGTATCATAATAAACCCAATGTAAAACTCAGGAGGTCATTTGGGTCTAAAAGCCTACTAACTTTGATGATTATGTAATTTACCTGACTAATACAAAATGGATGTTTGGAAAGTTTACCGATCCTACCTCTTCTAATTAAATCATTAGTATCAATCAATTTTCTAAATGGAATAAAGCTATTATTAGCAAAATTTAATTCCATAAATTAGAATAACATTTGGGATTTGATTGAATAACCTAAAGGTATTCATAATTGAACCAGATCCGAATGGGAACGTTGCAAGATAAGATTGATTGTAAAAGATTATATTCAAGAGGGATTAGATTATCAAAGAATCTTCTTATCTGTATTACAAAAGATTTCTTTGAGGAACATGTCACACCCTCAAAATCCACTTGCGGAGTTTTACCGCGAGGCGCATGACAAACCAGGATCCAAACCAACGATCACAATAAACAAGTCTAAATGAATATAAATGCAACTTCAAAACATAGTTTAAAATCCCGTTTACAGCGGAAGCTTATTCAAAAACAGTACTCATCAATGAAATAATAGTTCAATGTTCAAAAGACCATGCAACCCTAATTAGACGCCGTGCAGACGCGTGCGCCCTAGTCCAGTCGTGCTACCTTAGCGACCTGAGAAAACATGTAAAAGTTTACGTCAGCACAAAAATGCTGGTGAGTTTACAGGTTTTGTATCCAAGTACCAAGTCCACCTGTCCATACTATAATAAATCGAAAACCAGTATACGCTAGCTAGGCGTACGTTTTGTTACTACCACGATTGGAAAACCATTACTAACGCGAATACCAAAAGTATGCCCGATGTAGTTCCTGTTGTTCCTGTTTGAGACAATATGCACCCGCCGACCCTCCAAGTCGACGAGCGGGGTTGGTCACTCCCAATAGCGCTATTCACATTTCCCCGTTGTGCAAACCCGCACATTCATGGTTCCCCCGGGACTTCCAAAGATCGTGTAGTACACAATAGAAACCCATAGTATGACAGTAGTTCCCAAATATAGTTTTAACACATGTTTTCTCCCCCGAAAGTATAAAAACAGTTTAAAAGAGGGGCCGTAAACTCACCTTAAGTTGCGTTACTCCTTAACCCGAGTAAACCCAGCTGCTATGCTAGTCCCGTAAGCGGCGACCTAACATACGACAGTTACAAGTACTTAGACTAATAACCCGCAGGTTAATTAGTCCCAAGATGTCCAGACCATAACCAAGTTTGTTTGAAAACACCGTGACTGTTTAACTGACCCAAAGTACAAGACTCGACATCCCATTGGTGACCCGAGACTCCCCGTGTTATGTTTACGCTCCAAAACATACAATAACGCAATTACACTTAACATACGTTAACGTACAACAAGTTATAGCACATAGTTCACGTATCACCGAATTACATCCAAACATATGTTACCAAGTTACCATATATGTTACGAGGTTCCTAGCATGTTACTATATGTCCAATCGGGTCTCGGAATGCTAATTTACACTTACAATAGTAGTACACGCGATTAGGAAACGTAAACTAGCAATTAGGACTGATTGCGTATAAGTTCATGTGATTAGGGCTGATTGCATGTAAGTTCACGTGATCAGGGCTGATTGCATGTAAGTTCACGTGATCAGGGCTGATTGCATGTAAGTTCACGTGATCAGGGCTGATTGCATGTAAGTTCACGCGATTTGGACTGATCGCATGAAAACTCATGCGATTTGGGGCTAATCGCATGTAAACTCATGCGATTAGGCCCTGATTGCATGTAAAAGTGGCGATTAGGAATCCTAATCGCCTGTAACCTTGCTGTTCCAGTTTTTCGCGCGTTTAACGCTCCAAATCAGATCCAGAACGTGTGTAACTACCCAATATCATCCCAAACACTATCCTAAACATGTTTCAACCAAAATCCTTCGTTTAACCTCGTATAATCAGTCCTGTATGCAACCAAGTAATCCAAACATATACACATAGCATGCAATCATCATACTACCATGCATAACAATAACCCTAATAATCAATTAATCAGATTTCTATCATCATACTATCAATATCAATTCTGATCTAACCAAATAACATATCAATCAATCATCATGCATCATAAAAATCCTAGCTTTCTAATCATACACACCCACAACGCATGTATATTAGTTATAATCCGATTAACAACCCTTATTGACGATTTTCAGAAAGCTTTTTCGTTTATGAACAGGTCTGGACCATTAGGGATTGATTAAAAACGTTTACAAAGTGTTATGGATGAGAATCAAACCTTAGGATTATGAAAGAATGATGGTTAGACCTTGAAACCTTGTGTTTTTGATCAAAATCGCCTTCCAGAGGTTGTTTATGTGTTTGGGGCGGTTATGGGACGACTAGGGTTTGTATAATGAAGTTTATGAGGTCAAGTATGGTATTTATAGTCGTTTTTAGTCGTCCAGCACGTAACATGCGATTATGCAGCTTTACACGCGATCAGGAAGCCTAATCGCGTATAAGTTCATGCGATCGGGGCCTAATCGCATGAACAGTCATGCGATCAGTCCCAGTCGCACCACATGACTCCCCAGTCGCACCACATATAGGCGATTGGGCTATCCTGATCGCCTATATGGGCCTGTTTCGTGTGTTTTGCGCGTTAAACCCCGTTTTAACATATGTTAACACATATTAATGTACCGACAAGTCACATAATGATTGTAAACACATAACACAAGTAAATACACATATTTACACTCGTTCACCAATTCCCGGGACTCGAGACTCGTATGTTCCGTATGTCCTGACGATCCTACCGATCGTCACCGTTTGTACACTTGGTTAAGGACCGACATCTAATGAACCTCTAGACCAACATCCAATGATCCTCTAGACTAAACCAATAGTTCCCGAACTATAACCCGACTTAACTAACCCAGTTAAGTACAATATACGCGTGACTCGCTAAGGTAGACTTTCATCTAGACAACGTTGTTAACCAGAATTTGCCGGGTGTCACATCATCCCCACGTTAAAAGAATTTTCGTCCCGAAAATTGCACAAGTACCAAAAGAAATAACGAAAGAACAAACAAAAGATAGAAACCAAGAGAGAGATTTACCCGAGTTGTCACATCATCCCCACGTTAAAAGGAATCTCGACCCGAGATTCATTCAGCTGCCGAAGAGACATGTCTCGACTCGAACGCTTCCTTAGGAAAGAGATGAGGATACCTAGACTTCATCTGATCCTCCCGTTCCCACGTATACTCCGGTCCCCGGTTCGAGTTCCACCGAACCTTAACGATACGAATCTTGCTGTGACGTAGGCTACGAATCTTGTAATCAAGGATCTCCACAGGTTCTTCCACAATCCGAAGACGATCATCAACCTTGATCTCTTCTAGTGGAACGATGAGAGACTCGTCAGCCAGACACTTCTTCAAGTTTGACACGTGAAAGACGTTATGTACGTTACCGAGCTCCGTCGGTAGATCAAGTCGATATGCCACCGGTCCAATCCGTTCCAGGATCGTAAATGGGCCGACATATCGCGGATTGAGTTTGCCACGCTTCCCAAAGCGTATGACGCCCTTCCACGGTGAGACTTTTAGAAGTACCTTGTCATTGACTTGGAATTCCAGTGGTTTGCGACGCTGATCAGCATAACTCTTTTGCCGGTCCCGTGCCGCCGCCAACCGATTTCGAATCTGTACAATCTTTTCCGAAGTTTCGTACACTAGTTCAGGCCCAGTGAGTTGACTCTCACCCACTTCAGCCCAGCAAAGAGGAGAACGGCATTTCCGTCCATACAGTGCTTCGAACGGAGCAGCCTTGATGCTTGTGTGATAACTGTTATTATACGAGAATTCTACTAACGGTAGATGAGCTTCCCAACCCTTGCCAAAATCGATCACACACGCCCGCAGCATGTCTTCTAAAGTTTGAATCGTGCGCTCACTCTGACCGTCAGTCTGTGGATGATAAGCCGTACTCATGTCTAGTTGGGTACCCAAAGCCTTGTGCAAAGACTTCCAGAAGTGAGAAGTAAAATGGGAGTCACGATCCGAGATAATAGAAACTGGTACCCCGTGCTTAGAAACAACTTCCTTCAAGTAAAGACGAGCCAAACGATCCATGGTGTCGGTCTCCTTAATGGCAAGAAAATGAGCTGATTTCGTCAACCGATCGACAATCACCCATATCTTGTCATTCCCGCTTGGTGATTTAGGAAGTTGTGTGACAAAATCCATAGTAATCCGTTCCCATTTCCATTCCGGAATTTCAGGTTGTTGCAGGAGACCCGACGGTTTCTGGTATTCCACCTTGACCTTAGCACAGGTCAAGCACTTGCTCACGTATGAGGCTATGTCCGACCTCATGTTTGGCCACCAGTAAAGCACCTTTAGATCTTGGTACATCTTATCCGAACTAGGATGAATAGAATACCGGGACTTATGAGCCTCATCAAGGACAAGCTCCCGTAGTCCCCCGAATAAAGGAACCCATATACGTTCTGCGAAATAGTGCAGGCCATCAGGCCTTCGCTCTAGGTGCTTGTCGGCACCGTGCATCGTTTCAGCTTTAAGGTTTTCCTCCTTCAAAGCTTCCAACTGGGCAGAACGGAGTTGATCAGGTAACGAAGAATGGATGGTGAGCTGCAACGCCCGAACGCGACGAGGTTTAGTTGATTCCTTCCTGCTCAAGGCGTCTGCTACAACATTCGCCTTGCCAGGATGGTACTTGATAGCACAATCATAGTCGTTCAAAAGTTCAATCCAGCGACGCTGTCGTATGTTCAAATGTTGTTGGTCGAAAATATGTTGGAGACTCTTGTGATCGGTGTAGATGGTGCATTTGGTACCGTACAAGTAATGTCTCCAAATTTTCAACGCGAATATCACGGCACCCAACTCCAAGTCATGAGTTGTGTAGTTCTTCTCGTGCACTTTGAGTTGACGAGAAGCATATGCAATCACTTTCTCGCGTTGCATCAACACGCAACCGAGTCCATGAATGGAAGCATCACAGTAAACAACGAAATCATCAGGACCCTCAGGTAAAGACAAAATAGGAGCAGAACACAGTTTAGACTTCAGTTCTTCAAACGCTGACTCTTGTGATTCACCCCAGTCGAACTTCCTATCCTTCTGAGTGAGAGTGGTGAGGGGTTGAGCAATCTTCGAGAACCCCTGGATGAAACGACGATAATAGCCCGCAAGGCCTAGGAATTGCCGCACCTCAGTTGGCGTCTTTGGTGCTCCCCAGTCCTTGATCGCTTCGATTTTTGCTGGATCGACATGAATCCCTAGTTCATTAACCACATGTCCTAGGAATTGAACTTCGCGTAACCAAAAGTCACACTTTGAGAACTTGGCGTAAAGTTGTTCCCGTCGCAAGAGTTCCAAAACTAACCGCAGATGTTCCCCGTGTTCGGTCTCGTTCTTGGAGTAGATCAGAATGTCATCAATAAACACAATGACGAACTTGTCCAGATATGGTTTACAGACGCGGTTCATCAAGTCCATGAAAACCGCCGGTGCGTTCGTGAGACCGAAAGGCATGACCAAGAATTCGAAATGGCCATAACGTGTTCGAAAAGCACTCTTTGCAACGTCAGCCTCCCTGACGCGCAGCTGGTGATAACCGGACCTCAAGTCGATCTTGGAATAATAACTAGAACCCTGAAGCTGGTCGAATAGATCATCAATACGTGGAAGAGGATAACGGTTCTTGACGGTCAATTTGTTCAGTTCTCTGTAGTCTACGCACAATCGGAAACTCCCATCCTTCTTCTTCACAAATAAAATCGGGGCTCCCCAAGGGGAAGAACTTGGCCGGATGAAACCCTTGTCCAAGAGTTCCTGTAACTGACTAGATAATTCCTGCATCTCGGGAGGTGCAAGACGGTAGGGGGCCCGAGCAATAGGAGCAGCCCCTGGTACAAGGTCAATACCGAACTCGACTTGACGATGAGGAGGAAGACCAGATAAATCATCGGGAAAAACATCAGAAAACTCGCGTACCACCGGAATGTCGTCAATCTTCTTCTCATCACTAGAGGAAACAGATAAAAGCGCCAATACGGCTGGATAACCCTTTCGAAGACACTTAAGGGCTTTCATGCTAGAGATGATGTTTAGCGGAACACCACCCTTGATACCGTACACAGAAAGAAATTCTCCATCAGGGAGAGGAATCCGAATAACCTTATCGTAACAGACAATCTCCGCGCGATACAAAGATAACCAATCCATTCCTACCACAACGTCAAAACTACCCAAAGGTACCGGCATAAGGTCGATGGGGAACGATAAACCCGACAACTCTAACTGACACTCCCGAAGGACACTAGTAGCTTCAATCGTTTTACCGTCAGCCAACTCAATAATATACTTGGTCTCTAATGGTACAGGTACTACATCTAGCAGTCGACTAACATCCATGGATACAAAACTCTTGTCGGCACCAGAATCAAATAACACGCTAACAGAACGATTATTGAGAAGAAACGTACCGGTGACTGTATCAGGGTCCTGCCTAGCCTCAGCAGCTCCAATGACGAAGGCACGTGCATTTCTGCCGCCGCCCCCGTTGTTCCCATTCCCGTTGTTTCCACCCTGTTTCAGTTTTGGGCAATCTTTCTTGTAATGCCCAGTGTCACCACAGTTGTAGCATCCTTGTTTCCCTGTAGTCCCCTGAGTAGTCGGAGCTGAACTGTTGGTCGGAGCCTGAGTCGATGGAAGTGTAACCCGACAATCTTTAGCATAGTGGCCTGTCCGCTGGCAGCGGTGACAACGGTTACTGTCGCAGTTCCCTTGATGATGGCGTCCACACTTGTTGCATTTGGGCAGTTTTCCCGCATAACCACCCTGCTTGTTACCCGAAGAAGATGAACCCCCATTATCAAACCTTTTACCCTGCTGTGCAGACCCAGACCCTTTCCCTTCATTTTCCCACTTGCGCTTATTGTTCTCTGGAGCCTTAGCAGTCGAACCTTTCGCAGGCAAAATCCCCTCATTCACCTTTAAGTTGGTCATCCTATGGGCCGATCGAACTACTTCTGCATACGTAGGATGATTTCCAGCAGCCACTAACCCTGCAATTTCCGGTACTAACCCCGAGACATAGTGTTCAATCTTACGATATTCTGGCACGTGCAAATCGGGACACAACACTGCCAACTCATTCCGCCTCACAGTATACTTCTCAATTTCCGACCCAGTCATCTTGAGGTTCCACACCTCATGCTCCAGCTTCTGTACCTCTTCCCTCGGGCAATACTCCCGCTTCAGCAACTGCACAAAGTTCTCCCATGGCATAGCATATGCCTCCCCAATACCCATGTTCTGGGTAATGCCATTCCACCAAGTCAATGCCACGTCCTGAAATAACGCAGCCGAATACTTCACCCGATCTTCTGGGAGACAGTTACACATCAGAAATACCGACTCCACTTTCTCCAACCACCTTAGCAAGCTAACCGCACCCTCAGTGCCAGAGAATTCCTGGGGCTTACAGTCCCGGAACATCTTGTAGGTGCACATGGGTGGGGGTGGGTCAACAGGACCACCTGAAATGAAACGTATGAGAAACCACGAATAACGTCAACAAGGCTCACCAATGAGGCAAAGAAAATGGATAAAACAACTTACCACCACCGTTGTGCCCTAACTGAAAGGCAGCTTGGAGCAAGTTGTTCAGATCAGCCTGCGATAGGTTAATACCTCCACCACGACCACCAGCACCACCGCGACCACCACCACGTCCACCATTGCGACCACCTCCTCGTCCTCCACGCACTCCAGACATGATTCTGGCAGAAAGAACGAGAAAATTTAGTTTCGCAGTTAAAGATAATCACTAATGTTCACAAGATCAAAGCTAGGTCCAATCCAGGACTATCCCCTCAAACCCAGAGCTCACTAGTGCTTCCATGCATTTCGGTTTATGATTTTGTGTGCACCCAAAATGATAAACCGCTCTACATGGTCCTCCCAGTGTTCTCCTAGTTCAAAGTTCAAATCACCGAACATAGACTCTTAGCTACACACCGTAATACTACGGTAGTTCATGACAAGTGTTTCTATTGGAGTGCGAAAGGGAGATGTCCGAGCCTTGGACAAATCTCAAGAGCACACGAGTTACTCCAATAGACTACACTGCCTAGATAACAAGTAACCCAACCTAAGATAGAACGGATGATGTAACGTAGAAAGACCAATGATTTAGAGACACCCCGACAAGCCCATACGTAAACCACTATAACGTTTAGTACCATGTGATCGTCTAGTGTGTGCGACTCGGCTATAGACTAGACTCTACATGCAGTCCTAGTTCACTATAACCATTGGCTCTGATACCAATCTGTCACACCCTCAAAATCCACTTGCGGAGTTTTACCGCGAGGCGCATGACAAACCAGGATCCAAACCAACGATCACAATAAACAAGTCTAAATGAATATAAATGCAACTTCAAAACATAGTTTAAAATCCCGTTTACAGCGGAAGCTTATTCAAAAACAGTACTCATCAATGAAATAATAGTTCAATGTTCAAAAGACCATGCAACCCTAATTAGACGCCGTGCAGACGCGTGCGCCCTAGTCCAGTCGTGCTACCTTAGCGACCTGAGAAAACATGTAAAAGTTTACGTCAGCACAAAAATGCTGGTGAGTTTACAGGTTTTGTATCCAAGTACCAAGTCCACCTGTCCATACTATAATAAATCGAAAACCAGTATACGCTAGCTAGGCGTACGTTTTGTTACTACCACGATTGGAAAACCATTACTAACGCGAATACCAAAAGTATGCCCGATGTAGTTCCTGTTGTTCCTGTTGTTCCTGTTTGAGACAATATGCACCCGCTGACCCTCCAAGTCGACGAGCGGGGTTGGTCACTCCCAATAGCGCTATTCACATTTCCCCGTTGTGCAAACCCGCACATTCATGGTTCCCCCCGGGACTTCCAAAGATCGTGTAGTACACAATAGAAACCCATAGTATGACAGTAGTTCCCAAATATAGTTTTAACACATGTTTTCTCCCCCGAAAGTATAAAACCAGTTTAAAAGAGGGGCCGTAAACTCACCTTAAGTTGCGTTACTCCTTAACCCGAGTAAACCCAGCTGCTATGCTAGTCCCGTAAGCGGCGACCTAACATACGACAGTTACAAGTACTTAGACTAATAACCCGCAGGTTAATTAGTCCCAAGATGTCCAGACCATAACCAAGTTTGTTTGAAAACACCGTGACTGTTTAACTGACCCAAAGTACAAGACTCGACATCCCATTGGTGACCCGAGACTCCCCGTGTTATGTTTACGCTCCAAAACATACAATAACGCAATTACACTTAACATACGTTAACGTACAACAAGTTATAGCACATAGTTCACGTATCACCGAATTACATCCAAACATATGTTACCAAGTTACCATATATGTTACGAGGTTCCTAGCATGTTACTATATGTCCAATCGGGTCTCGGAATGCTAATTTACACTTACAATAGTAGTACACGCGATTAGGAAACGTAAACTAGCAATTAGGACTGATTGCGTATAAGTTCATGTGATTAGGGCTGATTGCATGTAAGTTCACGTGATCAGGGCTGATTGCATGTAAGTTCACGTGATCAGGGCTGATTGCATGTAAGTTCACGTGATCAGGGCTGATTGCATGTAAGTTCACGCGATTTGGACTGATCGCATGAAAACTCATGCGATTTGGGGCTAATCGCATGTAAACTCATGCGATTAGGCCCTGATTGCATGTAAAAGTGGCGATTAGGAATCCTAATCGCCTGTAACCTTGCTGTTCCAGTTTTTCGCGCGTTTAACGCTCCAAATCAGATCCAGAACGTGTGTAACTACCCAATATCATCCCAAACACTATCCTAAACATGTTTCAACCAAAATCCTTCGTTTAACCTCGTATAATCAGTCCTGTATGCAACCAAGTAATCCAAACATATACACATAGCATGCAATCATCATACTACCATGCATAACAATAACCCTAATAATCAATTAATCAGATTTCTATCATCATACTATCAATATCAATTCTGATCTAACCAAATAACATATCAATCAATCATCATGCATCATAAAAATCCTAGCTTTCTAATCATACACACCCACAACGCATGTATATTAGTTATAATCCGATTAACAACCCTTATTGACGATTTTCAGAAAGCTTTTTCGTTTATGAACAGGTCTGGACCATTAGGGATTGATTAAAAACGTTTACAAAGTGTTATGGATGAGAATCAAACCTTAGGATTATGAAAGAATGATGGTTAGACCTTGAAACCTTGTGTTTTTGATCAAAATCGCCTTCCAGAGGTTGTTTATGTGTTTGGGGCGGTTATGGGACGACTAGGGTTTGTATAATGAAGTTTATGAGGTCAAGTATGGTATTTATAGTCGTTTTTAGTCGTCCAGCACGTAACATGCGATTATGCAGCTTTACACGCGATCAGGAAGCCTAATCGCGTATAAGTTCATGCGATCGGGGCCTAATCGCATGAACAGTCATGCGATCAGTCCCAGTCGCACCACATGACTCCCCAGTCGCACCACATATAGGCGATTGGGCTATCCTGATCGCCTATATGGGCCTGTTTCGTGTGTTTTGCGCGTTAAACCCCGTTTTAACATATGTTAACACATATTAATGTACCGACAAGTCACATAATGATTGTAAACACATAACACAAGTAAATACACATATTTACACTCGTTCACCAATTCCCGGGACTCGAGACTCGTATGTTCCGTATGTCCTGACGATCCTACCGATCGTCACCGTTTGTACACTTGGTTAAGGACCGACATCTAATGAACCTCTAGACCAACATCCAATGATCCTCTAGACTAAACCAATAGTTCCCGAACTATAACCCGACTTAACTAACCCAGTTAAGTACAATATACGCGTGACTCGCTAAGGTAGACTTTCATCTAGACAACGTTGTTAACCAGAATTTGCCGGGTGTCACATCATTACCGTCCTAGTAGCTCATAATGACTAAGAGCCACATTAGATGGACATTAAGACAGCTTTCCATAATAATGACCTACATGTTCATTAAGTAACCTGAAAGTTCTAAACTGAAGGTTAAGAACACTTAGTCTGTAAGTCAATAAGATCCATGTATTGGTTGATACAAGCATAAAATGTGTTGGAATCATAATGAAATTCTCTTCATCAAGAACTAAATGGATTAAAGAACCTACCTCAAGATGAGTGGGAGCAACTAATGAAAACTTGTCCTTACAAAGATGACGTTTCTCTTGACAAGTATATGTTACCTAAGTCAAAGCATTGCTCATGCATAATTTTGACATGATAAATATCGGGGATTCCTCTTACGTGACAGGAATCAAAATATACCGGGATAGACCCAACGGGATATTAGTTTCATCCCATAAGTTTTACTTTAAGCGGGTCCTTAAGTGTGTAACATACAACATTGCTCTCTTTTAGAGGATAATAGGATAATTTGAGATTATCACCTTATGCTTTATTAATTAAAAGAATGATGTAAATTTAAGTCTATGCTTGTTTATGATATTGTCCGTATTGCTTGATACTAGACTTGTCTAGATTGATGAAAAGCATATAATGGAACATTACAATATCTTCAAGAAACAAGAGACTATAATCTAAAGAAGAAGTGAGAACCTAAAGTGATTGACTTCTCTTATTCTAACTTTGTTATATTCAAAGGAAATTAAGTGTCAATTTCGGGGTATATTATAACGTCAGCAGACATAACTATCTCATGGACGAGTCATAAGGAACTGTTAACAATAACCTAAGTTATTACCACATAATGTGTTGCTGATCACAACAGAATGGTCATTAAATGTTGTTGTCAATTTATCAGTTGACTCATAACTTATTAACTCCATGTAAATACTAAGTTGAAGACTTACTGTGATAAAGCCAGTTACCCTAATTTCTCGAACGGTAACAGTTTGAGAGGAGTTGCATTAGAATTCGATACGGAATAATCGTTCGCTTATGATTAAGAACAAATAGAGGAAATTAGAATTTTGTATCGAATGCATTCATGATATGCTTATGGATCCAATAACTAAAGGTCTATCATCCATAAGTCTCGCTAACGGGCCAACTAAGAGAAAAGGGTATTACTAATGACCATGTACAATTGCATATCGTACTATGAATGACTTATGACTAATGACTTATGTTTAATGAAATTTCCTCATTATGATTTGTTTGTCTATTAGTATGTGTGACACCCCAGGAACACACCTCATCAGGGATGATGAGACTCTAACAGGGGGTGAATGTGACACCCCAGGAAAATCCCACATCGGCCGTGGCCAGGAGAGATCCTTGGTTCATAAGTAATGTCTTGCCTCTTAAATCACCAACGC
The DNA here is from genome assembly GCA_030844895.1 of Ambrosia x helenae. Taxonomy (NCBI): domain Eukaryota; kingdom Viridiplantae; phylum Streptophyta; class Magnoliopsida; order Asterales; family Asteraceae; genus Ambrosia; species Ambrosia x helenae. Next base: position 59,971,071 of record CM061231.1, read on the forward strand.
GTTTTGGGCTTAATGCTAGTGGATGAGAGGAGAACTCCACAGTTAAGCGTGCTTAGGTGGGAGAAATTTCAGGATGGGTGACCTCCTGGGAAGTCTCCACTTGGGCAACCAAAAACAAATCTGTGAGCTCTGGATGGGCAAAGCGGACAATATTGGTGATGAGAGGGGCGGGGTGTTACAGATGGTATCAGAGCCACTCCTGTGCCGTTCGGGATGGTGGGTGCACACCTCATCAGGGACGATGAGACTCTAACAGGGGGTGAATGTGACACCCCAGGAACACACCTCATCAGGGATGATGAGACTCTAACAGGGGGTGAATGTGACACCCCAGGAAAATCCCACATCGGCCGTGGCCAGGAGAGATCCTTGGTTCATAAGTAATGTCTTGCCTCTTAAATCACCAACGCGTTTTGGGCTTAATGCTAGTGGATGAGAGGAGAACTCCACAGTTAAGCGTGCTTAGGTGGGAGAAATTTCAGGATGGGTGACCTCCTGGGAAGTCTCCACTTGGGCAACCAAAAACAAATCCGTGAGCTCTGGATGGACAAAGCGGACAATATTGGTGATGAGAGGGGCGGGGTGTTACAGTATGTTAAGTCGGCATAATGACATAAAGACAATAATGTAACAAATCAACAACTAAGGGCATAACGTAAATTGATCCTAATGTTAAGTTTTAAATTTGGATTGTAGTATGATTAATGGGGGTCCTAAGTCGAATATAGATTTAACGACTGTATTTCTCTGCTGCAGTTTGGGTTTAGAATTAAAATGAGTATTAATTTCTCGAGACTAACGTAATGCTCATAACAAATGATTACTCGGCTAAGTGGGAGAATGTTGGAATAAATATACGTGACGTTTGTAAATTTATCGATAGCCTTTACAATCATTTGTATAATGTTGATCAATTATTAATTATCCTAAGCCCAATAAGAAGATGAGTCTTTGATGGGCGGACTTGTCATTAGATGGGCGGACTTATCATTAGATGGGTCTTGTAGGGTGTCCCCTGGGTATGTATAAAAGTGGGAGCTTACCGGGGAGTAAGGGTTACACATCTTATTATCATAACACCTCTAAAGAAATCCCCCCCCCCCCCCTCTCTAAATCGATTCTTCATCAAGAATCCTAAATCCATCATAACTTCATACCCTAAAGGGAACCCAATCATCTTGAGAATCATGTCAACCTCCACTCTCTCAGGATCAATGGCAAGTCTCACTAATCTTTCAAGTATTATCATTATTATTATTATGTTTTCCTTTATTTACAATCAAAACTGATCAACAAATTGTTTTGACATCATTGTTGTCTAAGTACCCTATTCGTAGGGATAGACCGACCATATAACAACACGGTGGTTATTAGAAAACCTTTTTTTTAAATAAAAAATATGGCTATTAGAAAACCTTAACTAATGTTCGTCGTTTGAACCGTTGTCGTTTTTAAATAGGTGTTCGGATAACTCATTAACCATTTTTTTTTAAATTTTAGCCATTTTTTGTTTTGTTACTCTTTTTTAAGTTACTTTGATGGTTGTTTATATAAAAAATAATAATTAGTTGATATTAAATGATTCACTCTCTTCTGAAAGCGCTTTATACTTCCCACATAACTCCTATTTCTACATGTATATGTTTATATATCTGTGCATGCATGCATGCATACATACATAGAGAGAGAGAGAGAGAGATTGGTTCGCATCCGTTATGTTTTTCGGTAATATAAAAATATGTAACTAAACTTGAACCACTATAACCAGTTATTGAAAAAAGTAACTTTAAAATAGGTTTCTCAATAAACTTGGTTTTTCGTCATTAAATCAGTTTTGATTTGCTTATTTGTTTTTTATTCTCAGTTTATGTGTAATAGACTAGTGGTTTAACTACAAAGCGAAAAAAGTAACTGTCATGTAGGTTAACGCCGCCCCCTAGTCAACATCGTCAAAGCAATATTTAATGCCACATGGCTTGGGGCGTTAGTCGACTACACTTAATCTCACCAGTACATGTCTCATGTTCTATTATTAAACGTACGGATGTTGGAAATGATCGACATCCATCGTCGAAGCAGAAAATGTACCTAGTTTGTAACGATCACTTACTTTACTAAATTGTCGGTGATTAACTAAAAAGTAAATAGTTTGCTTATGTTTACATGATCATAAACAATAAGACACATATTACATGGTGGGGAAAGAGTTGTGGGTGGGATGGACCGATCAGTGGGTGATGATAATGATGTTAAGCTATTGGCCCGAAGATGGGATGCCTATAGACTATTAGTAAGTGGTATGCAACATTGCAACTATACATGTTTTAGCTTAAATCAAGTAAATGGGCCAAAAAAAATTAATGATATTGTAATTGTAGGGTTGAAAGCTGGGGTTTAGAAACAAGCATGTAATCGGGTATGGACGCCATCAGCCCATGTTCCGATGCCACAAATATGTAATGGGTTGAGGTGCAAAGCTAGAAGCAAGTGGTGGTTAGGGTTGTGGTCACAAGGCTACAATTGCAATGAGAGGAGCTATGGCATTGCCGATAGGATAACACCGAGATGCACAACGACAAGACTGCAACGTCGACAAAGAAGGGGCCATGAGGGGAATAAATTCGATTTCAATACAATACTTGGTAACTAATTATCCGTGTTTTCAAAACGTAATCCCAAACACTAAAACTGATTATCTGCGTTTTCAAAACGCAATAATCTAAAAATTAGATTCAAAACGCAATCCCAAACACCCTGTTAATTTCCAAACCATAAAAGTATATAAATAGCAAATGATCGTCCACATCGGAATAGTGAAAGCCTTACAACTTTTGACAACACTGTCAACTTAATAAATTTACAAGAAAAAGTGACAAGCTTTGGTACCATATATTTTAACCCCAAACGTTGTTTTCAAATTTGTTTTTCTAAAAATAAATGGAATAAGAAGTAGCAAAAAAATAAAATAAAATAAAAAATAAAATAAAATAAAATAAAATAAAAAACTAATGAATATGTAGGTTAACAACAAATTTCTAGATAAAAACATCCTTGAATCGATTTAGAAAATAACAAACCTTTTTTTTTTTTTTTTCTAAACAATATGTTGTAAGCCTACGGACTACGGTGATCCCATCATAGACTTAGAATGGTTGCACTCACCTTAAATTTGTCGTATTATAAAGTCTTCGCATGCTCTACATACAAGAGTTTTTTTGATAAAATAGTGGTTTTTTTTAAAACTTTTGTGCCTTTGGTATGTGCCAGAGCCGGTTTTAGAAAAATAGGACTTCCGCAATCTAAGATTGCGAAAGTGGTGATGTGTATAAGTGACTTGGCAAGGGACGATCAAGGTGTACAAGAGTGGTGGTGTTTGGCTGTGTTAAAGTTGATGATATGGCATGGCTGTGACGATGTGAAACGAGTGCAAAAGTACTTCCGCAATCTAAGATTGCGGAAGTTGGTTTTCTGTTTTTCACGGTCTCGCACATATTATATAAAGCTTAGTTTAGTTTATAATAGAACGTATGCATTAAATCGATATATATCAGTTTAGTTTTTTCGTTTAGAAAGTCGAAATGCAATTCATATATTTTTGTTCCATTTCCATGAAACCAGTGGTGAATCTTGACCTGAAGGTTCGGGGGATCGGAAGTCGCCGGGGCTCGAAAGTCGCTAGTTTCGAGGGGTCGAAAACCTGTTTCGGGGGTCGAAACCCTATATTTTCAAAATTTTCTATACGAAAGTCCCGCCCCTAAAGAGATTCGCCCCTGCATGAAACACATTACAAAAAGTTTTCTCGCACTCATTAGATTGATTCGATATCTACCTATTTTACTATACATGCAGAAGAGGTTTGCATGGAATCTATTCACACTTCTCTACTATCACACACTAAAAGTCCATAATTGCATGCATTTTCCTGCAAGTGTAAGTCTAGAGGACAAAGCTCAATAGCATACTTCCGCAATGACGAATTACAAAACAAACTTTGGAAAGCAACTTCCGCAATCTAAGATTGCGGAAGTGCTTTGTAATCGTGCCACATCATCAGCTTTGTCACAGCCAAACAACACTCTTGTACACATCGATCGTCCCTTGCCAAGTCACTTATACACATCACCACTTCCGCAATCTTAGATTGCGGAAGTCCTAATTTTCTAAAACGAAATCTGACAAACACCAAAAGCACAAAAGTTTTGGAAAAATCCACTATTTTATCAAAAAACTCCTACTTACAATAGGTTTCTTGTTCTTCCCCTTAACTCCTTACATGCTTGATTATATTATTATTCATAGTTTACAAGTATTGTTGAATTTGTAACAAGTGAGAAATCAAGTAGAAGAAGTGTTTAACAAAGAAAATTTAAAGAAAGCCTATTTATTCTAGTTTTCTACTTTTAAACATTATGTAGATGTTTGGGATTACTGATTAGTGAAGATTTATGGTTAATTTAGGTAGACAATATATGTGTGATCACCATTTAGGAAGACATTATGAACATCTAACTTGGGAAGTAGCCACCGTCCCAAGCGACATGACCACTCGGATGGCGGTAGCCTTGATGGAAAGGCTAAAATTTCATTATAATCCACTCTTGTTTATTAACGAAATTCTCTTTTGCCACAAGATGAGTTTTATAAAATGTAATAGCATAATGTTGATCTTTTTTTTGAAGGAAACATTATACTTTCTCTTTATTCTCACAAAACCCACTCAACATTTTTTTTTGCACATAAGAAACATTATCTTTGTTGTTTTTTTTTTTCCTCACAAAAGTCACTCAACAATGTTTTACACATAAAAAACATCATACTTTTTGTTATTTCTTATAAAAGTCATTCATTCAACATTCTTTTTTCACATAAAAGTCCATCCACATAATTTGGAACAAATTGTGATTTATATTTTTACTTTAAATAACCTTAATCCGGAATACCCGATTGTGTTTAGTTACGGTTCTTTTGTTTTACGTCGCATGTATATTTTTTTATCCTTACAAAAGAATTCAAAACGGTGAAGTTATTGAACAAGAAAATTAAGCTTCAAGCGAGTTACATCAATTAGAAAGCAAATGCTAATGTGTTATTTAATTTTTTTAATGTTAAGAATTGTATGACTATATAGCTTAGCGCAACTAATATTATTTTGACTACAACAAGAGGGTTTTTTTTTTTTTTTTTTTTTTTTGTCATATAACATACAAAAAAATGTTGAGTGACTTTTATAAAAAAAAAAAAACAATTCATAAATTATGATGATTTATATTTGCTTAAACTTGTTGAGTGACTTTCTTGAGAAAAACCAGTAAGTTCAGTGTTTTTTATGTGCAAAAAATTATTGAGTGATTTTTGTAAGGAAAAAGGGAAAATGGATTTAAATACTCTCAACTATCTTCTATTGGCGGATAATACTCACAACTTTCACTTTGGCCAATAGCACTCCCAACTTGTAACTTAGTTTATTCCATCACCCCCTAATTAACGAAGGTCTAACCTTGTTAGTCTTCATGACAAAAATGTAAAAACCTAAACTTAAGATTCACCACAGCAATGTCTTGAACACACTTTTCCTTATCAGGAACTAGATATGCATTATTAGCCAATAGAACATCGGGTACAAGTCTACTAGCAGTCAACCTAGTATAACCCTTCTTCTTAGAAGGAGTACTTTCAGTTGATGGTAATGGGCTTTCAGCAACAGTGGGCTAGGCTGTGGGTTGTGGGCTTCGGATTCTTTAATTTGGGCTTCACGTGTAATGGGCTTGGGAGTGGATCTGGTTGGAAGTTTGCTGGCCCTAGAAAGACTGACTGGTTTACTTATTGGACCATTTTGTATAAAAAGTTGCAAAGGTTTTGCATTGGAAATAAGCTTCTTTGAAATTGCCGCAACATCTTCATTACTCGCTAATCTCTTCAAACTCCCATCGTCACTCATGCAAAACATTTCAAAATCTTTTGGTTCATAACAACCGGCTTCCATAACATAATCGACTAGCTCAAAAAAGATAACATATCAACATCTATCTTAATGACCTTTGACTTACCTCCAACATACCTAAGTTCAGGGTGGACAACCTCAAATGTTCCATCGTAAAACAACCTGACTTTGATTTCTATCATGGGAAGATTAGGGCTTGAATGTTCAGTCGAATGTGCAGCTTGAATTTAGGGTTTCAGAGTTGAACCTTTTGGATTTAGAGATGAAGTTGGAAATTAGGGTTCATAATCGTGTGTGAGTATGATTGTGATGAAGTGTTGATTTTATATAAGTGTTTGTTTTTATACGTGGATTTATGTTTTTTATTAGCTTTTTTGTTTTAATGGGTGTTAACACATCATCATGTGGCTGGTTTAAATGATGGCCCCACCATCATGCTAACTAAGCAAATCGTGCCACATCAGCAAACTAACATCGTCAATCAATTGGGTGTTAAATTCCAATAAGTTAATAGTTCAGGTTATATATGACCAATTTTTTAGTTGAGGATGCCAATGACCAATTTTAAATAGTTTGAGTTATTAAAATCAAATTCCCAATATAAAATTACCTTATTTAGTTCAATAAAAATATTGAACATTTCTGGTCGTTGCTGGAGGAGGATTTTTTTGCGGCTGTTTGAAGATTTTTTCGATACGGGTATCATAAGTAAAGATTGTAGCTTGTCTTATTTTACTCTTATTGTTAAAAATAAAACACCATTGGGATTAAAGGATTATCGGCCTATCAACCTTGTGGGTGTCATTAATAAAGTTATTTCTAAGGTGATTGCCGCCAGGATTAAAAAAGTGACGGGGGATGTTATTTCTGATTCACAGTCAGCTTTCCTTAAGGAAAGGTTTATTCTGGACGGGCCTCTTGTCCTTAATGAGCTCATAGGGTGGATAAAAAAGTATGGTAAAAAGGCCTTTTTGTTAAAGATTGATTTCGAAAAGGCGTATTATAATGTAAATTGGGATTTTCTTTTGTCTATTATGGAGCAGATGGGATTCCCGAATAGATGGTGCATGTGGATAAGAGGCATTGTTCAATGTGCTTGGTCGGCGGTGTTGGTGAATGGGTCGCCCACGTTTGAGTTCAACTATCAAAAAGGGCTCCGACAAGGGGATCCTTTATCTCCTTTTCAGTTCTTGATTGTTATGGAGGTGTTGGCTTAGTTGATTTCGCGGCCTTGTCAGTTGGGGGATATTGAGGGGATTAAAGTGTCCGGGGAGGGACCGAGTATCTCTCACATGTTATATGTTGATGACGGTTTGTTATTGGGCACTTGGTCTACTAAGAATGTTATTATGACTAACCGCCTTTTTCGTATCTTCCATTGGGTTTCTGGTTTGAGAATCAACATTCAAAAATCTCATATTTTTGGGTTGGGGGTCTCTTTTGTGGAGGTTAGTGATATGGCAGAGGTATTGGGATGCAAGGTAGGAGATCTCCCTTTTCAGTATCTTGGAATTAAGATTGGCTCTAATATGAACTGGAAGGCTCATTGGGATTCCGTTTATAGAGACTGTGTAAAACAGACTTCAATCGTGGAAGGCTAAGTTGTTATCGATGGGTGGTCGCTTAACGTTGATTAAATCGGTTCTAGCTAGTCTTCCGGTTTATTACCTCTCGTTATTTAAAGCCCCAAACGAGGTTATTGAAGTCATTGAAAGGAAGATGAGAAACTTCTTGTGGTTAGGAAGTAGAGATTCTAAAGGTATACATTGGGTTTCGTGGGAGGTGGTTACTCGTCCCAAGAAGTTTGGAGGTTTGAGTATTTCAAAATTGTCCGATGTTAACCTGGCGTTACTCGTTAAATGGGCTTGGAGGTTTAAAACTAAACATGATGGGTTGTGGAGAAATGTGGTCATTAGTATTCATGGAGGATGTGGTAAGTGGTCGTTTTTACCGGTTAAAAAAGCTTTGTCGGGGATATGGAAGGCTATTGTTAATCTGCTGGAGAAGAGTATTATCAATGGGCTGCACATCGACAGACTCATTTCATGTGTTCTCGGGAATGGGGACAACATTAGTTTCTGGAAGGATTTATGGTTTGGTGAGACTCCTTTGTATATTAGATGGCCGGTTTTGTTCTCGCTATAAAAAGATAAAGATTGTGTAATTAGCAGCAGGATTCGGTTTGATGGGACTCAGAATCAGATGGAAGACAGCTAGACGGTGGGTGGTTATTCGGTTGAAGGCATATCGGAGGTGCAAGATGTGAGGTATATGTTGTCGGCGATTCAGCTCAAAGACTGTAGAGATAGATGGATATGGGATAATAATCCAGCTGTAAATTTCTCTGTTGCTGTTGTCAAAGTTTCTTTAAGGCAAAATCTATACGGGCTGCCAACACAAAGGTTAAGGTGGGTCAATTGGGTCCCCATTAAGATCAACACTTTGGTCTGGAGAATTCAAAAGGGTAGAGTTCCTACTTGAGTGGAGTTGATCAAAAGGAATGTTGTGTTGCCTAGCTCGTTATGTCCGATGTGTAATTTAGATGAAGAGGCTGTAAGTCATATCCTTTTTATCTCTGTTTTTGCCTTTGAAGTGTGGGTCAAAATTTGGAGGTGGTGCAAACTGGATCTGGCTAGCTTTGTTGTCTTTGAGGCCGAATTTGAATTTTGGTTCAAAAAAGGGTAATAAGATTGTGCGTGGTGTTTTCATGGTGACAATGTGGGCGATTTGGAAAGAACGAAATAAGATGGTTTTTCACAATAACGATCCGAAGGTTGTAGAAGTGGTGGCTTTGGTTAAGTCTATGGCTTTTATTTGGTTAAAATATAGATCTAAATGTAATAGGATTGATTGGAACGACTGAGTTAAATACCCTCTGTACATGTTGTAATTGGTGGTTGTGAGGGGTCCTTTATTTGAGGCCCCCTTGTGTTTTGAATGAAATTTATGTTAAAAAAAAAAGTAAAAATATTGACACTACGAATCAGAATGTGTATATTTATGCCACGTCTAAACACAACCTCAATAGTCTGGGAGCTACTGCGTTAGTCATTATCCAAATTGTACTGTAGCATTAGCGCCCGAGCTGACACAAGCATGTGATAGGCGCCTAATAAATCATTTCGTTCGGCTAGCCGTCTTAACTCGACTAAAGCTTGAGTCGAAATAAAAACGCCCCTCAATCGTTGGATTGTTGTTGTTGTCAAGGGTGTAGTTTACAAGATATTTTAGAGTAATATTATATTATCCTCTTATTAAAATCAAGATATGGAGGATATAAATATGATTGACAAGTTCCATCATTTACTTGTTATGATCCATATGGAGACCATTGAATTGACCGACCGACTATAATGAATCTAGTAAACGATATAAAAGTCTCCACCGTTTAGTAGTGTGGCATTGAGAAATGAAGATAAGAGCATGAGACTATTTGATCTCAAATATGAATCCGATCCAGGGGGATCTTACTGCAGTAGGCCTTCAGGCGGTGAGTTTTCCCTGAATTTATGGCCTCTTTGACATTTGGCTGCCCAATGAGACAACCATTTATCAATGTTAAGTATTGTTAACCCACTGATAGTTCAAGTGGTATTTAGTTTATCAATAAAAAAAGTAAACGATATAAGTTTCTATGAATGCATCTTTAATGCTTATATATTTAAAACCTATTTTAATGTATATTTTTTTTTTGAAAGGAAAATTTCATATCAACAAAAAACGCTCAATTGGTCCTCAAAACAAGGGCCAATCGGCGAACACAAAAACCAATCAGCCCAAAGGGCAAACATACCAACTCGACCAATCCACCTTTAACAAACTAGACCTATTACATATCCAAAAGAAAGTCGTACACTTGATAGTTTCAACAATCTCTATAGGTCTTCGAAGCTTGTTATTAAAAATCCGGTTGTTACGTTCGTTCCAAATGACCCACAAGGTCGTGTAAACTATCCCCCGCAGAATTTTCTTATCAGATTTGGAGCTCAACTGGACTTCCGGGATCTGCAAAATATCCGCAACATCAAAAAGGATCGATGGAGAAATTCTGCACCAGTTCTCCACTCTGCGCCAAACTTCGTGTGTGAAACAGCAGCCCGTAAACAGGTGTAAAACAGATTCAGTTTCAGCATTGCAGAAAGCGCATGAAGACTGTTGGGGTCGCACGCCTCGTTTAATCAGTTCTGCGATAGTAGGCAAACGATTTAAGACCGCTCTCCACACCATAACTTTACATTTGAGCGGCACCCACACCTTCCACTTGATTTTCTGAACTGGAACAGCCGAGTTTGTGTTAAACGCTAAACCTTTTGCAGACTTAACACTGAATTGACCGTCCGCAGCAAACTTCCATTTCCAACGATCAGCCCCGCCTCTCCGGTTAAAGTCATGGATCTCCGAAAGGAGCTGAAAGAGCTCAATAACTTCTGCAGCCGTGTTTGGTCTAGAAATCCAATCCCAAAAAGATTCTTGACGTTGTCAACAACCATAATTCTTTCTCCCACTTTCGCCCACTTGTTACGTTCGATTTTAAAAAGATTGGGATATACCAAACGTAGCGGTTCGTCTCTAAGCCATTGATCACCCCAGAAACTGATAGAATTTAGTGTAACACTTCACCTTTTAACATTTGAACGAATTTGGAGTTGTTTTATTTTTTTTATATCATCTTCATTAATTTATATACTAGGTTAGAGCCCCGCGTGTACACGCGGTACATATTCATGTCAAATGAAAAAAATTCTATAAAGATTGTAGTATGCAAATTTATATATTGAAAATTACGTAATATAATTCGTGTGAATTTTGGTTGATTGTATATTATCATAATAAAGTTTAATGTTACCCAATAACATATATACGAATCAACAAATGTTTGAGTTGACGTGATTTAAAAACAAATAATGAAATGAATAAACATATATTTATTGTACCAACATACAAATGAAGATTAAATTCAAAGTAAATAAATGTAGTTTAACAAATCATACAACCCAAAAATTATAAAAAAAAAATTAAACAATTTATGCAAAATATGATTGCATACTTATTATTAACGCTGTCATCTTTGCCCAATATTAGTATCTTCAGGCCATCTCTACTTTTGTCACTTGGCAGCGACATAAAACTGCCCATGTGTAAAAACATGATCTTTCAAATACAGACCTACCCTAAATAGGGTTTGTCCTTGACTCTTATTTATTGTCATTGCGAAACATAAAGTAAGAGGGAATTGTCTTCTGTTAAATTTGAAAGGAATCTTCTTATTAGATGGGGACAGCCTAATTCTTTAGAAAAAAGTTCGCATTCCAATGTTACTCCCTGAATTATTTTAGCTTCTATAACACGATTTGACATGGCAAGACGATTTGAAACTTGTGGCTTTGAAAAGAATTTATGTCCACTTATAGGATCCCTGAACCATTTGAATAACAAAACAGTGAAATTTGTCAAAAACAACTCTGGTGAGGAAAAGAAAGACATTTGGCATTATAATTGTATTATCATCAAGAATTTAAGGTAAATATATCCAGAAGACCCTAAACTGTTTTGACGGTTTGACTCATACCAATGACCTAAAAACCAAGCTAAAACCACGGTGAAAATTAATACTAAATGAGATTAAAAATGTTAATAAGTAACCTCAAAAAATGTAATCAATAATTCAAATCAATTAAATTGGGTCAATAATATTAAAAATAATAGAAAAATTAAATTGGGTCAGTAATATTAAAAATAAATTTGTAAAAATAGTAATATAAATAAATGAGATTAAAAATGTTAATAAGTAACCTCAAAATTGTAATCAATAATTTAAAACAATTACATTAAAAACATCCGCATTTGAAATTAACTTACCAATTATCGACAAATTATTATTGACATCTTAAAATTAGCAAATGACTATTAAAATGATTTTGATGATTATGGTTTAATAATAACTGATTACAGAAAGTCATAATATAAAAAATTAATTTCGGTCAATAATATTAAACATAAATTCATAAAATTAATAATATATAAATGAGATTAAATTTTTTTACTAAATAACATTAAATTATTGCAATTATTATTAATGTCAATAAATAACATTAAAACTCTTAATAAATAACATTAAAAATGAATAAATCTTTTTAATTGCAATCAAGACCAATCAGAATTCATAAAAATAGTAATATAAATAAATGAGTTTAAAAATCTTAATAAATAACTTTAAAATTGTAATCAATAATTCAAATCAGTTACATAAAAACATCCGCGTTTCAAATTAACTTACCAATTATCGACAAATTGTTATAGACATCTTAAAATTAGCATATTACTATTGAAATGATTTTGATGATTATCTTTTAATAAGAATTGATTAAACGAAAGTCATAATATAAAAAATTAAATTTGGTCAATAATTTTAAACATAAATTCGTAAAATTAGAAATATACATAAATGAGATTAATTTTTTTACTAAATAACATTAAATTCGGTCAACTATTATTAATGTCAATAAATAACATTAAACCTCTTAATAAATAACATTAAAAATGAATAAATATTATTAATTGCAATGGAGACCAATCAGAATTCGTAAAAATAGTAATATAAATAAATGAGATTAAAAATCTTAATAAATAACCTTAAAATCGTAATCAGTAATTCAAATCAATTATATTAAAAACATTCGCATTTCAAATTGAATAAATCTTATTAATTGCAATGAACACCAATCAGAATTCGTAAAAATATGAGATTAAATAACTATTGAAGTTAATGGTTGCGAAAATTTGGGTAAATATTGGTTTATCAATCAATCAGTCAATCAATCTTCGCTACATTTAGAAATCTAATTTACTCTATAAATTGATGACCAATTATGCCATAATTGTGTAAAATTCATTCAATTTTAGAAATCTAATTTCAAAACACAAAACCTTCTTTCGCAAGTTACACTCTATACTTAGTTAAGTATCAATTCATAACAATTAGATAACTACACATTCATAACATACTTTTTTAGAATAAAAGATTTGTATAATAAGTGTTAAAATTAAAAAAAAAACTTTAGTTGTTAATCGATTCTTAAAATTTGTATACATAGATATATGTTTAAAATGGTTGTCTAGAATATTCATTGAGTTAATATTTCTACTCCTAATCGATTCTATATTTTGAATAATATACAACTGAATGCTTTATTGTATTTAAATTATGGATTAAATTGATTCATAATGAATCATTAATACAAAAAAATGGTAAAATTGATTCATAATCAATCATACATAAATTCGATAAATAAATTATGGTAAGTCAAAATTACAGATTTAATTGATTTATAATCAATCATACATAATAAAAAATTGATTAAAATTATATATAATTATGGATTAAATTGATGTTCCATCTTACGGATTAAATTGATTACTAATTACCAAAAATAATTTTGTATTAAAATTAAATTCGTTTCATTAAGTTATGGTAAGTCTAACTTATTGATTATAAATTGATTTATAATCAATCATACATAATAAAAAATTGATTAAATTGATTCATAAATAGGAATTAAATTGATTCATAATTACGAATTAAATTGATTCATAATTACCAACAATAATTTCGTATTAAACTTAATTCCGTCTCATTAAATTATGGTAAGCTGAAATTAGAGTTAAATTTAATAAATTTAATGAGACATAATTTCGTAAAATAATTTAATGAGACAAAAAAATGGTAATAAATTTAATGAGAGTTATTATAGTAAAGCAAATATAGTAAACCTAAATTTATTACCATTTTTTTGTCTCATTAAATTATTTATATTTCAAATTGACTTACCAATTCAAATTCAATTTCATTAATTTCATTAGTATTAGTAATTATTAGTAATTAGTAATATATTTGTAAAATAGTAATAGAAAAATTCAATTCGGTCAATAAGATATAAATGGGTTTAAAAACCGTAATGTTAGTTTTAGTATTAGTTGGAATGCTGTTGCACAATCAAGTAATTCTGTGTAGAGCAACTGAGATGGATTTGATAAAACTATCTATATAGATGAAGTGCAAAAATGGAAGGCATGTATTAAGACATCAATCAATGAAAATTGATTGAAATTAGTGAAGTTATTGTCATCATATTTTAAATAGCATTTATGACTAATTAGAACAGTATAATATACAAAATTAACTGATAAATTAGTATTGATTAATTATTAAAGTCGTATAAGTAAAATTGGTAAGTTTCCATTATGTGTTTAGTATTTTGGTGTAAAAGATTTATAAGTTTTGAAATTCAAAAATAAGATATACTAAATGTGGTTTTTTGTTTAAACATTTTTACAAGTAATAATTATGACTTACGAAATTCAAACGTATTATAAAAATGATTGGTTTGTTAGTTGTTTACATATTATAAATACGTCTTTTACATCTAAATATATATGGATTGATGTTATATATCAAACATGGTAGTTTATAAAATGTAAACTAAATATATAAATTAACATACTTTTTTGTAACAAAATCTATTTAATTTAGTATACAATTATAATATAAGTGATTTTTTTCCTTATATATTTGTATTATGGAAAGTTTAAAGTTTAGTATGAATATAAAAAGCGTAAATTATGATAAAGCATTAATTATGTAGTGCAAATTAGTATTTGAAATTTAAATATTGTCCTAAATTACTCCACCTATTATGACTAACCTAAATTACATTAATTATTTTAATTGATTGACAGTCAATATAATTAATACAAAAGAATAAATGTGAATTAATATTCAAATCTTAACAAATCACATTAAACGCTTAATATAGTTTTCAGGATCAAATCTTGATTGATTATTAAAGTCGTATAAGTAAAATTGGTAAGTTTCCATTATGTGTTTAGTATTTTTGTGTAAAAGATTTATATGTTTTGAAATTCAAAAATAAAATATACCAAATGTGGCTTTTTTTTTTGTTTATTCATTTCTACGAGTAATAATTATGCCTTACGAAATTCAAACGTATTATAAAAATGATTGGTTTGTTAGTTGTTTACATATTATAAATACGTCTTTTACATCTAAATATATATGTATTGATGTTATATATCAAACATGGTAGTTTATAAAATGTAAACTAAATATATAAATTAACATATTTTTCTGTAACAAAATCTATTTAATTTAGTATACACTTATAATATAAGTGTTTTTTTCCTTGTATATTTGTATTATGGAAAGTTTAAATTTTAGTATGAATATAGAAAGCGTAAATTATGATAAAGCATTAATTATGTAGTGCAAATTAGTATTTGAAATTTAAATTTTGTCCTAAAATTACTCCACCTATTATGGTTAACCTAAATCACATTAATTATTTTAATTGATTGACAGTCAATATAATTAATACAAAAGAATAAACTCTTGGGTACATATCATTACCCCATATTATTGACGACATAGCTTCAACAACTTTTTTATTAAAAGTCCGCCCTGCTCCTGATGATCCAAAATTCGGTTTATAAATCGAAACCCTAACACACGAATCCATATAATCAGTCAATAAGCTGTTAAACAAAAACACGAATAAACAATTTACAAAATCAATTTAAAGATAAAGAAAACACTGAATTATAAAAATTTAAAGATTTAAAAAACATGTACCTAAGCAATTACAACATTACATTTGACATTGGTGTGCCCCAAAACAATAGCATTTGTCTCATTTGCATTTTCATATTCAAAGAGTATATACAATGCAGTAGAAAAAGCTTATCGAGTAGTCTTAAAAAACGTAAATATTAAATACGCTAACTTAAAAATAAATATGACAAAAAGAAGTAATAAAAGAAACATGAATTATTATAAACCCGACTCCTTTATAATTTTTTAAAAAATTATGCTTGGCGCCTAAGTTTCTTGGTCAACCAATAATTAATGCATTCAAGGATATTTACTACCTTTCCAAATATGTGGCACAAACTTAGGAAGCTAATAATCCAAAATTAAATGCTCCATAATTATTTCAGATCCATATCCAGAATCCGAACTGAGATTTGGCTCCTTACTCGATCAAATCATATTAACATAACAATCCACTCTTTAACATCAAACCATATGAGATCTTTAAGAACAATTATGAACAATATATGAACATCATATTTCGACCTTAAAAGTCATGCATCCCATCCAACATAATAGTTAACATCACTAATCACAAACACATAATAATAAAATATATAAACAATGACATTCTGCTTTTAGAAAAATAGCTACTTCGCATTAATAAACACACACACAAAAAAAAAAAGATCTACCACATACCTTTTAGTTGCAGCGGTGGATGGTATTCTAGTATTAAAATGAAAAAACATGTAAACATTCAATATATTTCTTCACAACGGTTTGAAGATCGTTTGCACTTTCAGAAGTGATTCCATATTATAACTAACCGATTCCTTTACAAAAAAGAGTGGTTCCATATTAATCAAATGAAAAAACATCAAAAAAGAGTCAATATATACCATCCGATTACTTTACAAAACGATGACATAAAGAAAACGAATCTGGAACCTTTATAAACCACGATTTCTTCATAAAGGTTTGAATATTGTTTCCACATTCTGAAGTGATTCCATATTATTACTAACCTTTATAAAACACGATTTCCTCTTTGAATATTAAACTGGTTTATGTCAAAGTAATTGATTGATGTTACGATAACATAAAAGTTTTCCAAGTTTGAGGATCATATGATATGCCTATTTTTAACGTTTATGAATCGGAACACGTTACAATGGATGAACTTCCTTCAATCTACGTGAAAAAGAGACATACCTAGAAGGAACAATGAATAAAAAGAAGAGTGATGAATGTGGTTTGGAAGATTTGTTAGTGAGGATTTGAGAGTGTAATGGAAGAATGTAGGAATTTAAAATGTAGAAAAGACTATTTATAGGGAGCAAGTTGGAGCTCCATATTCAATATGGATACCTTAAACTCTCTCCTAAGCCTTCATTCAACCCAAGTGACCTCAATTATTATATAGATAGATTTGTTCAATATTATACATAAAAATAAATCGTATAAAAATTATTTTTTATATGCTCGTTTATATTGTTACTATGTTAGAATTCTCTATATTACCCGAGTTGAATAAAGTCAATTATATATACTAAGTAATAGAAAAAAGCTCTTGTATTGCACGGACTGATTAAACTCATGTCTTACATGAGTAAAGACTATAATGTAATTAGTTAACATATATAGTCATCTAGATATTTCTTTAAATGTGGAACTTTGATTTACTATTTACTTATCATAACATTTTATTTATTTTTTTTTATTTATTGTTAGGTTTTAAAATATGTATTACACATGGTTAGATTAAAAAAAAAACTTAAATGATTTAAGAAAAAAATAAAATAAATAGTTTGAGAGAAAAACATTAAATAAATAAAAAGAGCTAAGTAAATTATGATTTAATATTATTATATTTAACAGAAGAGAGAAGAGAAAAACGAAAAGAATATTATTTTATTCTTATATGAATGAAGAATATGATTTAATTTAATATTATAATATTTTTTACAGTAGGAATCAAAAAATAATATTTAAATTAAAATTAGTGTAAAAGATAAATGTAGAAGAGTTGTTCTGGTAGTGAGGCTTACCTTTGTGATTAAACTTGAAACCCAACTGCGGCTACTGTCACACCCTCAAATTCCACTTGCGGGGTTTTACCGCGAGGCGCATGACAAACCAGGATTCAAGTCAACGGTCACAATAAACAACACTATATGCATAACACAATACTCAAAAGTTATAATTATAAAAACATAAACTGTAGCGGAAGCTTTAAATGTTTACAACCCAAAAGACATTGTTTAAAGTTTAACAAGACCATGCTCCTAATTCTAGACGCCCGTGCAGACTTGTGCGCCTAGTTCCCGTTGTAGCTACCTTAGCGACCTGAGAAAAACATGCCAAAAGACGTCAACATATAATGCTGGTGAGTTCACAGGTTTGTTCAAAAGAGATACCAAGTGTTACCATGTCCATACTATATAAGTGTTACCAAGTACGCTAGCTAGGCGTATGTTTTGTTACTACTACGATTGGAAACCATTACTGGACACGTTTAGCAATGTTTAGCATGTTTAGCAGCCCGTAATGTTCAGCACGATAATGTTCCTGTTCGAGACAATATGCACCCGCCCGGCCCTCCAAGCCGACGAGTGGGGCAGGTCACGCCCAATAGATCTATCCACATTTCCCCCGTTGTGCAACCCCGCACATTCATGGTTTCCCCCGGGACTTTCAAAAGATCGCATAGTACACAAGTTCAAAACCATAGTATGACATATGTTACCAAAACAGTTTAGCGCATGTTTTCTCCCCCAAAAGTTAAAGCAGTAAAAGTGGGGCCGTGAACTCACCTTAGATTGCGTTCCTCAAATGTAAGTAAAAGATGTTTAGCCCTTGATGATCCCTCTACCGGAGATCTATCAAAATGTTCACATAAGTGTTCCGACTAATAACCATAAGGTTATCTAGTCCCCGATTGTCCAGATCATAACCAAGTATGTTTTAAAACGTGTTTAAATGTTCAACCGACACACTAGACCGTCCCGACATCCCGTTGGTGACCCATTACCCTAACTAATCAAGTACACATAGATTACACACAAGGTTCAAGCATAAAACACTTAGTTTGTATCAAAAATCTCATTTTTGTTAACGTAGGGTCGAATGTAGTTCTGGGTGGTCGAAGGTAGCTTGTAAGTGGTCGAAGGTGTCTCTGTTTGGTCGAATGTGTCTCTGAAATTCCACCTTCGCCCCTTTTCCTTCCACCTTCGCCCCTTTGTAGCACATTCGCCCCTTTAACTTCCAGGTTCGCCCCCCTGGAATCCACCTTCGACCGTTCGACTGGTCGAAGGTATTCCAGGTTCGCCCCTGATGTCAGATTTTTCCAAAAACGCGTCGAAAAACATCCGAAAACATCACGAAACATCACGAGTTACAGCAGTCAAGCATCATTAGTATATTCCTACGAAACCCTACCAATTTTACCCCAAAATCTATCCGTTTTACAAGTTTCCTAAAATGGTAAATTATGGAGATGTCACATCACCATGCATGAAAATATTACCCAATTAGGAAACTTTCAGAAATCGATTAATAATCAGTTTATCATACTCGGATCATCATGATCAAGAACTCCTATTATAACCTTATCATAATCATCCCAAAACAACCCTAAATCTAACTAAAAACCCCTTTAATCATCAAAATACCATCAACAATCAAAGGTAACACGTTTCAATCATAACCCATCATTAATAACAGCCCTAGGTTGTTGTCATGTCATCTATACAACAAGTAATCATCAATCAATGCCTAATATCATATTAACACATGTTTATTTGCATAAAAGCTCATTGTTTATGAATAGGTTTTGGTTAGGAAAGGTTTTTATTCATAAAATAGGTTGATATCAGATCTGGACCCATTGGGGTTTAGATTAAAACAAGCCAAAATTGTTTAAAAAGGATTTGTAATGAAGAACACACCTTAGATCTTCACTTGTAATGATTTAGAGAGTTAGGTTATGAAGAACAAGCTCAAAAACTCCTTCCCCAATGTTAATAGCTGATAGAGAGTGTTTGGAGGCGTTTAGGGTTTGTGAAATGGTGAAAAATGGCTAAGGATGGTATTTATACCATCTGCACGTTCGCCCAGTTTATGTGGTCGAATGTGGAATTTTTCCACATTCGCCCCTTTTTAGTGGTCGAATGTGGAACTTTTCCACATTCGCCCACTTTGTTTCCACGTTCGCCCATTTTTCAAACCCCATTTCCACATTCGCCCAAAAGTTCCACATTCAGGTCATCAGTACATTTTTAACACATGTTAACAGCACTTTTAACACATGTTAACCTTTTTCCAGTTTGTCGTGTTTAACGCATTCTAACACATCCTAACACATAAGCATGCATCTATAGTCTATACTTAGCATGTTTAGGCACGTATAATTATTCGTACATCATTTAAGCAAGTATAAGCGTACAATCCACCACACGACCCATAATCTACACATATACTTAATTAGTTCATGTAATGTCACCAACGACGGAACCCGGTACTAATGTATTCCCAAAACGACTCCCAATGATCCTCCAGATCATTGAACCCTGGACAATCCTAATTTGACCCGACTCAACTAACCTAGTTAAGTTTGTTTATAAACGTTTCTCGCTAAGGTAGACTTAGATGTTACTATTATGTTTAAGCCGAACATGCCGGGTGTCACATCATCCCCACGTTGAAAGAATTTTCGTCCCGAAAATTGCACGAAGCCCAAAAATGAAAAAGACGAAAAGGAAGAAAACGAAAAGAAAAGTTACCGGTGGTTGTCACATCATCCCCACGTTGAAAGGGAATCTCGCCCCGAGATTCACTCTGCTTCAGCAGTAACATGCCTAGACTCGAACGCGCGCTTCGGAAAGAGATGAGGGTACTTAGCCTTCATCTGGTCTTCCCGTTCCCACGTGAACTCCGGTCCACGATCCGAGTTCCAACGAACTTTAACGATGCGGATCTTACTCCGCCGAAGGCTACGAATCTTGTAATCCAGAATCTCCACGGGTTCTTCCACAATGCGAAGACGATCATCAACCTTGATCTCTTCCAGTGGCACCACAAGAGATTCGTCAGCCAAACACTTCCTTAAGTTAGACACATGGAAGACGTTGTGAACATTACCGATCTCCGTCGGTAAATCAAGTCTATACGCCACCGGCCCAATCCGTTCCAGGATTGCGAACGGTCCGACGTAACGAGGGTTAAGCTTGCCACGCTTTCCAAAGCGTATGACGCCCTTCCATGGTGAAACTTTCAGAAGCACCTTGTCCCCAACCTGGAACTCTAGCGGTTTGCGACGGCGATCGGCATAGCTCTTCTGACGATCCCGCGCAGCTGTCAAACGGTTACGGATCTGTACGATTTTCTCCGAAGTTTCGTACACCAGTTCCGGGCCAGTGAGCTGACTCTCGCCCACCTCAGCCCAACACAAGGGAGATCGGCATTTCCGTCCATACAGAGCTTCGAACGGAGCTGCCCCGATACTGGAGTGGTAACTGTTGTTGTAGGAGAACTCCACCAACGGCAGGTGAGTCTCCCAACCCTTGCCAAAATCTATGACACATGCCCGCAGCATGTCCTCCAGTGTTTGTATCGTCCGCTCACTCTGGCCGTCAGTTTGCGGATGATAAGCCGTACTCATATCCAGCTGAGTACCCAAGGCCTTATGAAGAGCCTTCCAGAAACGCGAAGCAAAGCGGGAATCACGATCAGAAATGATAGAAACAGGCACCCCGTGCCGAGAGACCACCTCCTTAAGATAGAGCCGAGCCAACCGCTCGAGTCCATCCGTTTCCTTAATAGGTATGAAGTGTGCCGATTTCGTCAACCGGTCGACGATCACCCAAATCATGTCGCAACCACTAGGTGATCTCGGTAGTTTGGTGACGAAATCCATCGTGATCCGCTCCCACTTCCATTCCGGAATCTCAGGTTGCTGTAGGAGACCAGACGGCTTCTGATATTCCACCTTGACCTTAGCACAGGTCAAGCATTTGCTCACATAGGAGGCTATATCAGCCTTCATGTTCGGCCACCAATAAAGTATCTTCAGATCCTGATACATCTTATCGGAGCCTGGATGAACAGAATACCGGGATTTGTGAGCCTCGTCCAAGACAAGCTCCCGTAATCCCCCGAGTAAAGGAACCCAAACACGCCCAGCGAAGTAGTGTAGGCCATCAGATCTAAGCTCAAGGTGTTTGTCCGCACTGTGCATCGTTTCGGCCTTAAGGTTTTCCTCCT
This sequence comes from Ambrosia x helenae, assembly GCA_030844895.1. Classification (NCBI taxonomy): domain Eukaryota; kingdom Viridiplantae; phylum Streptophyta; class Magnoliopsida; order Asterales; family Asteraceae; genus Ambrosia; species Ambrosia x helenae. The sequence continues at coordinate 59,992,880 of CM061231.1, forward strand.
TCAGGGCATCCACCTGGGCCGAACGGATTCGGTCAGGCAAGGAGGAATGAATGGTAAGCTGCAAGGCTCGGACACGCCGAGGCTTCGCCGACTCCTTCCTGCTCAAGGCATCCGCCACAACGTTTGCCTTGCCAGGATGGTACTTGATCGCACAGTCGTAATCGTTCAAAAGTTCAACCCAACGACGCTGCCGCATGTTTAACACCTTCTGGTCGAAAATATGCTGGAGACTCTTGTGATCGGTGTAAACTTCACACTTGGTACCGTACAAGTAATGTCTCCAGATTTTCAACGCAAAGACTACTGCACCCAGCTCCAAGTCGTGAGTAGTATAGTTCTTCTCGTGAACCTTGAGTTGACGAGAAGCGTAAGCGATAACCTTCCCGCGTTGCATCAACACGCAACCGAGGCCCCGAATCGAAGCATCACAGTACACAACGAAATCATCCGTACCCTCGGGTAAGGATAAGATAGGAGCAGAACAAAGTTTAAGCTTCAGCATCTGAAATGCTGATTCCTGTGGTTCGCCCCAGTCGAACTTTCGGTCCTTCTGGGTGAGAGCAGTGAGGGGTTGAGCAATCTTCGAAAATCCCTCGATAAAACGCCGATAGTACCCTGCAAGACCCAGGAATTGCCGCACCTCAGATGGCGTCTTTGGTGCTTCCCAGTCTTTAATAGCTTCGATCTTAGCCGGATCGACATGAATCCCCAGTTCATTCACCACATGCCCTAGGAATTGAACTTCGCGTAACCAAAAATCACACTTTGAGAACTTAGCATACAACTGCTCCCGTCTCAAAAGTTCCAAGACCAACCGCAGATGTTCCTCATGATCCGCCTTGTTCTTGGAATAAATCAGAATGTCGTCAATGAACACGATGACGAACTTATCCAGGTACGGTTTACAAACACGGTTCATCAAATCCATGAACACTGCCGGTGCGTTAGTGAGACCGAAAGGCATAACTAAGAACTCAAAATGGCCATAACGAGTGCGAAAAGCAGTCTTCTGTATGTCAGCTTCCCTGACGCGCAACTGGTGATAACCGGACCGTAAATCAATCTTCGAGTAGTAGCTGGAGCCCTGAAGCTGGTCAAAGAGATCATCAATGCGAGGGAGAGGATAACGATTCTTGATGGTCACTTTGTTCAGCTCACGGTAATCAATACACATACGAAGGCTCCCATCCTTCTTCTTCACAAACAAAATAGGAGCTCCCCACGGGGACGAGCTCGGTCGAATGAAACCCTTTTCCAAGAGTTCCTGCAACTGGCTGGATAACTCTTGCATCTCGGGAGGTGCAAGACGATACGGAGCTCGGGCAATAGGAGCTGCGCCCGGAGCAAGATCAATACCAAACTCAACCTGACGATGGGGAGGAAGACCAGGCAAATCATCAGGAAACACATCGGGAAAGTCACGAACTACCGGGATATCCTCGATCTTCTTCTCATCGTCAGTAGAAACATTAACAAGTGCCAGAATGGCCGAACAGCCCTTCCGAAGATACTTACGGGCTTTCATGCTAGAAATGATACTCAACGGAGCACCGCTTTTCTCGCCATGAACCGAAAGAATTTCTCCATCGGGGAGAGGGATCCGAATAACCTTGTCAAAGCAAACAATCTCTGCACGATACAACGATAACCAATCCATGCCCACAACGACATCGAAACTACCCAAAGGTACAGGCATAAGGTCAATGGGGAATGACAGACCCGACAGTTCCAAGTGACACTCCTTAAGGACATGAGTCGCCTCGATGTTCTTACCATTAGCCAATTCTATCAAGTACTTAGCCTCTAAAGGTGTGGGTACTATATCTAGCAACTGACTAACACCCACAGACACGAAGCTCTTATCGGCACCAGAATCAAATAAAACAGAAACATAGCGATTGTTGAGAAGGAACGTACCGGTAACTGTGTCTGGATCCTGCCTAGCCTCCGCAGACCCAATGACGAAAGCACGCGCAGTCCTGCCTCCGCCGCCATTCCCGTTACCGTTACCGTTTCCGCCCCTCCCATTATCGCCCTGCTTCAGCTTGGGACAATCACGCTTGAAGTGTCCCGTGTCACCACAGTTGTAACACCCCTGCCTCCCCTGAGTCCCTTGAGCAGCAGGTGCAGGAGTAGCAGCAGGAGTCTGAGTTGGGGTGAGCGCCACCTTGCAATCCTTAGCATGGTGCCCCAACTGATGGCACCGATGACAACGTGCTCGATCACAATTCCCCGAATGATGAAAGCCACACCTGTTACACTTGGGATGCTTCCCAATGTATCCCCCTGTCTTCTGTGAAGAAGACGACCCAGATCCTTCAATCTTCTTGGCCGGTTGAGACGGCGCCGGCACTGCACTCTTACTCACATTCTCCCATTTCCTCTTGTTGCCTTCAGAACCCTTCACAGTCGAACCCTTAGGAGGTAAAGCGCCCTCCAAAATCTTCATGTTGGTCATCTTGTGTGCAGAACGGACGACCTCAGCCAGTGTAGGAAGGTTCCCAGCAGCTACTAACCCAGCAATCTCCGGCACCAACCCAGAGATGTAGTGCTCGATCCTACGGTACTCAGGTGTGTGCATGTCAGGACACAACACCGCCAGCTCATTGCGTCGTACAGTGTACTCTTCAATCTCGGACCCCACCATCTTGCAGTTCCAAACTTCATGTTCCAACTTCTGTACTTCCTCCCTGGGACAGTACTCGCTCTTCAATAACCGAACAAAATCCGCCCACAGCATAGCATGAGCTTCCCCCAAGCCCATGTTCTGTGTAGTAGCATTCCACCATGTCAAAGCAGGACCCTCAAATGTTGCAGTGGCATACTTGACCCTGTCCTCAACAGGACAGTTACACATCAAGAAAACAGATTCAACCTTCTCCAACCATCGGAGCAGTCCCACTGCCCCTTCAGTTCCAGCGAAGTTGTGGGGCTGACAGTCCCTAAACTTCTTGTAAGAACACTGAGGTGGAGGCGGGTTGACAGCAGCACCTGAAACACGACACCAAGATAAACCACAAAAGAAACATGACAGCCAAGAACGAAACAAGGCAGGTAAGAACCAACTTACCACCCATAGCATTGTGCCCAGCCTGGAAAGCAGCCAAGGCTATGTTCACTTGCTGTTGAAGCAAGTTGTTCAGTTCTGCTTGGGTCATGTTAATGTTACCACGACCACCGCCACGGCCACCGCCGCCACGACCACCACCACGACGTCCACCACCGCGTGCGCCCGACATGATCTGACAAATCAGAAATCGAGAGATTCAGATTCACTGCTAGTGTCAACCACTAGTAGCCAGAAAGTTACGTCTAGACCTAATCCAGGACTATACATCCAAGTTCAGAGTCCGCTTGAATTCTCATGCATTTCAGTTTATGATTTCGTGTGCACCCGAAATGATAAACTGCTCTACATGGTCCTCCAAGCTTTCCCTCAGCTTGAACTCAAATCACCGAATGTCGGCATCTAGCATCATGCTATCACAAGCATAAGTGCACAGGATAATGTGTGAGCAAGTGCGTCTATTGGGGTACGAAAGGGAGATGTCCGAATCCTGGACAGACCTCGAGAGTACGCGAGACTACCCCAATACACGGCACTGCCGTGCAGAAACCAACAAGTCAACTCATTCTCCTTCAAACCCCGAAGAAGAACACACGAGTGTATAAAGCCAAGAGCGAGGACGGATGATGTAACAGAGAAGTGTGATGATGATGTAAAGACACCCCGACAAAGTTAGTACATGTTCCAAACCGACTCAGGTATGTGACCGTCTAGTGTGTGTGCGACTCGGCTATAGACTAGACTCTACATGCAGTCCTAGTTCACTATAACCATTGGCTCTGATACCAATCTGTCACACCCTCAAATTCCACTTGCGGGGTTTTACCGCGAGGCGCATGACAAACCAGGATTCAAGTCAACGGTCACAATAAACAACACTATATGCATAACACAATACTCAAAAGTTATAATTATAAAAACATAAACTGTAGCGGAAGCTTTAAATGTTTACAACCCAAAAGACATTGTTTAAAGTTTAACAAGACCATGCTCCTAATTCTAGACGCCCGTGCAGACTTGTGCGCCTAGTTCCCGTTGTAGCTACCTTAGCGACCTGAGAAAAACATGCCAAAAGACGTCAACATATAATGCTGGTGAGTTCACAGGTTTGTTCAAAAGAGATACCAAGTGTTACCATGTCCATACTATATAAGTGTTACCAAGTACGCTAGCTAGGCGTATGTTTTGTTACTACTACGATTGGAAACCATTACTGGACACGTTTAGCAATGTTTAGCATGTTTAGCAGCCCGTAATGTTCAGCACGATAATGTTCCTGTTCGAGACAATATGCACCCGCCCGGCCCTCCAAGCCGACGAGTGGGGCAGGTCACGCCCAATAGATCTATCCACATTTCCCCCGTTGTGCAACCCCGCACATTCATGGTTTCCCCGGGACTTTCAAAAGATCGCATAGTACACAAGTTCAAAACCATAGTATGACATATGTTACCAAAACAGTTTAGCGCATGTTTTCTCCCCCAAAAGTTAAAGCAGTAAAAGTGGGGCCGTGAACTCACCTTAGATTGCGTTCCTCAAATGTAAGTAAAAGATGTTTAGCCCTTGATGATCCCTCTACCGGAGATCTATCAAAATGTTCACATAAGTGTTCCGACTAATAACCATAAGGTTATCTAGTCCCCGATTGTCCAGATCATAACCAAGTATGTTTTAAAACGTGTTTAAATGTTCAACCGACACACTAGACCGTCCCGACATCCCGTTGGTGACCCATTACCCTAACTAATCAAGTACACATAGATTACACACAAGGTTCAAGCATAAAACACTTAGTTTGTATCAAAAATCTCATTTTTGTTAACGTAGGGTCGAATGTAGTTCTGGGTGGTCGAAGGTAGCTTGTAAGTGGTCGAAGGTGTCTCTGTTTGGTCGAATGTGTCTCTGAAATTCCACCTTCGCCCCTTTTCCTTCCACCTTCGCCCCTTTGTAGCACATTCGCCCCTTTAACTTCCAGGTTCGCCCCCCTGGAATCCACCTTCGACCGTTCGACTGGTCGAAGGTATTCCAGGTTCGCCCCTGATGTCAGATTTTTCCAAAAACGCGTCGAAAAACATCCGAAAACATCACGAAACATCACGAGTTACAGCAGTCAAGCATCATTAGTATATTCCTACGAAACCCTACCAATTTTACCCCAAAATCTATCCGTTTTACAAGTTTCCTAAAATGGTAAATTATGGAGATGTCACATCACCATGCATGAAAATATTACCCAATTAGGAAACTTTCTGAAATCGATTAATAATCAGTTTATCATACTCGGATCATCATGATCAAGAACTCCTATTATAACCTTATCATAATCATCCCAAAACAACCCTAAATCTAACTAAAAACCCCTTTAATCATCAAAATACCATCAACAATCAAAGGTAACACGTTTCAATCATAACCCATCATTAATAACAGCCCTAGGTTGTTGTCATGTCATCTATACAACAAGTAATCATCAATCAATGCCTAATATCATATTAACACATGTTTATTTGCATAAAAGCTCATTGTTTATGAATAGGTTTTGGTTAGGAAAGGTTTTTATTCATAAAATAGGTTGATATCAGATCTGGACCCATTGGGGTTTAGATTAAAACAAGCCAAAATTGTTTAAAAAGGATTTGTAATGAAGAACACACCTTAGATCTTCACTTGTAATGATTTAGAGAGTTAGGTTATGAAGAACAAGCTCAAAAACTCCTTCCCCAATGTTAATAGCTGATAGAGAGTGTTTGGAGGCGTTTAGGGTTTGTGAAATGGTGAAAAATGGCTAAGGATGGTATTTATACCATCTGCACGTTCGCCCAGTTTATGTGGTCGAATGTGGAATTTTTCCACATTCGCCCCTTTTTAGTGGTCGAATGTGGAACTTTTCCACATTCGCCCACTTTGTTTCCACGTTCGCCCATTTTTCAAACCCCATTTCCACATTCGCCCAAAAGTTCCACATTCAGGTCATCAGTACATTTTTAACACATGTTAACAGCACTTTTAACACATGTTAACCTTTTTCCAGTTTGTCGTGTTTAACGCATTCTAACACATCCTAACACATAAGCATGCATCTATAGTCTATACTTAGCATGTTTAGGCACGTATAATTATTCGTACATCATTTAAGCAAGTATAAGCGTACAATCCACCACACGACCCATAATCTACACATATACTTAATTAGTTCATGTAATGTCACCAACGACGGAACCCGGTACTAATGTATTCCCAAAACGACTCCCAATGATCCTCCAGATCATTGAACCCTGGACAATCCTAATTTGACCCGACTCAACTAACCTAGTTAAGTTTGTTTATAAACGTTTCTCGCTAAGGTAGACTTAGATGTTACTATTATGTTTAAGCCGAACATGCCGGGTGTCACAGCTACGATTGCTTATCATTTTTTATTCGTCACCGGGGAACTCTTAAGCGGTTAGGGTTGTCGGTCATATATCGTGGGATAGTTCACATCCATTTCGTTATCTATAACGTTTAGGCAACAAGCAGCGATCTAAGCTCTGAAATGGGAAGACGAGAACAAATATAGAAGTGGGATTTGGAAGTAGCAATAAAGGGGCGCGAATTAAAGGGGGGTGAAAATTTGGGTAATAAAACGGCGGGGAATTAGAATCAATTTACAATTTAAATTTATGTTTACAGTAGAAAAAGAGAAAATTGCTCGAATGGTCCTTGTGGTTTGCACTTTTTTCACCTATAGTCCCCAAGTTTTCAAAATTACAGTCATAGTCCTGAAACAGTGAATTTTTTTAACTCGGATAGTCCCTGGAGCTAACTGAGGTTAAATAATCCAGTTAAGTGGGTGTGAAATTACTAAACTACCCTTACTTTAATAAAAAAATAATACTAATTAATGTGGGTCCCACACTTCATCTTCCCCACTTCATCTTCTTTACCCCATCACCTCCACAAAACACCACCACCCATCTCCACCCTCCACCACCACCGACATCCACCAACCACCCACTTCATCCTCCCAAACAAACCCTAACTATAAAAGCTAACACTTTCTTCCTTCCTCCTTATTTGATCAGCCATCACACCCACCCTTTTTTATATCTACAATCCCAATGGAGTAATGGAAGCAGTAATAATGATGATGGGTTACTCCTCTTCTTCTTCTTCATACCTGAAACTGAAAATCACTCATTTCCCCCTTATTCATCCTTCCAACCTCTCATTTTTCCTTTCTTCTTCACTTAGATCCAGAGCCAGAGGCTTTCGTCCCCTTTCTTCTGTCTCTTCATCTCACGCGCAGGTAACAACTCTTCCAGCTTTTTACTCGCCCTTTCCTTTCTTTCTCTCTCTATATATATTAATTCAATTGGGATTACCTTGTTTTTTTAATTCATTTCTAAATATCTGCAGCAGCCAGACCTCCATCATCACCAATTGCTGATACAATAACACTCTTCTTCGCCAAACGGATACCCACGTACTTCATTTCTTTTTCTTTCTTTTTTTCGTGGTTATGGGTGAAAAAGACGGTTGTGGTGGTTCGTTTGGTATGGTTATGGTGTTGGTGTAAGGGCCCGATTTAGGCTGTGATGTTGGTCCGGGTGGTGGTGCTCGGGTGTGGTTTGGGTTTTGGTTCGAGTGGGTGGTTGCTGGTGGGTGGTGGTGATAAGGTGGGGAAGATGAAGTTGGTGGTGGTGGTGGTTGTGGTTGTGGTGTAGGGATTAAGGGTTTTATATATTTAATTATAAACGTGGGGCCCACCAGTGTTGTATTTTATTTGTTTTATTGAAAGGGTAGTTTAGTAATTTCACACCCACTAAACTGGATTATTGAACCTCAGTTAGCTCCAGGGACTATCCGAGTTAAAAAAATTCACTGTTTCAGGACTATGACTGTAATTTTGAAAACTTGGGGACTATAGGTGAAAAAAGTGCAAACCACAGGGACCATTCGAGCAATTTTCTCGTAGAAAAACAAGAAAACGTCAAATTACGTCATAAGTGTCAAAATAGGGCAAAAGATTTTACAATTAAAGTAATTATTTTATAAACATTTGTTTTTTTTAGTAAAATATTAATTTTAATATATTAATTTGTGAAACAAAATGTAAAAATCGGGTTGAGCGGTTATTGTTTGGGTTAACCCTCAAATTTTCAGGTCGTGTTCAGGTTCATATGTATGACACGATTTTTAGGTTTGAGTCAGGTCCAGGATCATGTAAAATTTTCAAGTTTTGGCTGGGTTGGACTCACCAACCCGCAGACACAACCCATTTAGCACCCCCTACCACACCAATCACTTATACCTGACTACTTTGTCATTAATAGTTGAATTGACGATGACATATTGAGGACTAAAATCAGTATTTAATCATTTCTAATACGGAAAATTGGATTTTAATAATCTCACCTTTTTGTTGGTCAATAATAATCTCACCTGAGTTTATTCTTCCCATCAGTCCTACTTTTTAATTTATTTTTTCTCATTGCACCCCACGTTAACTCACACTAACGTTGTTAGTTGAAACTCACAATTATAGGCGATCGTTCACCGGATTTGAAAGACGGAATTGAGACGGTGATATTGGCATGTTCAATTACAGAATTGAGCATGGTTTGATGGGTTTTAGGTTGATGTTCTTGTCGGGGGAGGATCGGAACCGATGATTAAACATCAAACCATGCTCATTTCTGCAATTGAACATACCAATATCATCATTTCGATTCTCTCCTTCAAATCCGGTGAATAATCGTCTAGAATTGTGAGTTTCAGGTAACGACGTTAGTGTGAGTTAATAAGGGTGCAATGGGAAAAAATAAATTAAAAGGTGGGACTGGTAGAAAAATAAACTCATGTGAAATTATTATTGGCCAACAACAAAAATGTGAGATTAAAATACAGTTTTCCTTTCTAATACAAAATGCATTTAAGACTAACCATTAGTCCCGACTACTGTCATTAGTGTATTTCCTAAAACAATGGTAGAATGTGCATCAGCCTTTGAAGAGTGAATATTAGTCCCATATTCTTTCATCTACAAGACTATTCGACTGAATATCCGTTATGAATAAGGTCCATTACTAGACTTTTAAGACTGACTTTTGAGTCTATCATACTTTCTTTAACGTGGTATAATTTAAAGCCAAATAAATGGAGACCGAAAATTATATCCTTTCATACAGAAAAGACTTTCAAGATAGAATATAGTAGGGATCAGCTCAGGACAGTATCGGTACCAACCGATACCGATCTCGAAAGAACCGATATCGAAAACTCTCAAAATCCAATACCGATACCGATACCGAACACATATGGTACGGTACGGTATCGGTATTTTACCTTAAAATACCGATACCGATAATACCGAAACCGAAAACCTCTAAATGTGGGTACCGATACCGAACACCCTCGGTTCGGTATCGGTTCGGTACGGGATCGGGATGGTATCGGTATTCGGCCTTGTATGCTCATCCCTATAATATAGGTCTCTAATTTGATTCGTTCTGGGAATATCATGAACTATGTTTTCGTCTTTAAAATGTCCCCCCCCCCCCATATTTGGGACTGAAAATCAGTTGCCTATATATTTGTATCATTTTTCATAACAAATGAAACGTATTTAGGACTAAATTTCAGTCGCGAATAAATTTCCCTCAAAACATTTATATTGCCCAAACATATTTGTGACTGAATATCAGTCGCCTATATATTTGTATCATTTTTCATAACAAATGAAACATATTGGGACTAAATTTCAGTCGCAAATAAGTTTCCCTCTAAACATGTATATTGCCCAAAAATATTTGTGACTAAAATTTAGTCTCCAATAAAGTGCAAAAATATCAGCAACTGATTTTTAGTCGCTAATGCAAGTCACATAAAAATCAGTCCCTAATAGTATTGGCAACTGATAAATCAGTTCCTGATATTATGCATTCGAGACTGATATATTAGTCCTTGATAGTTTAGTCTCTGATAGTTACTTTTTTTGTAGTGTTTCCTGGCCGAAAGGGGGGGGGGGTCCATTGAAACCCCGTGAGCACACTAGCGAAGGCTCACGAGAGAAGAAGGGTGCGTGCCTGCATTTTGTTGTTGTTTGTGTTGCTGCTTCTTCTTGTTTTTTTGGTTATGTGACTTAGGATTTAAAAGGAAAAAGATGGTGGTGGACGATGGCCTGTGGTTTGTGGAGGGAGGTGGTAGACAATGATAGTGGACGGGGGACGATGGGGTGGTTGATGGTGTTGCATGCCTGTAACACCCCAACCGATGGCGGAATCATCGAGGTGCCACGTAGTGACGATTGTTCAAAAGCTCATGGTACTAAAATGTAAATATTTGATTATTGAATATTGTTTTACAACATATGAAATTAAATACAAGACAACAAAAATAAAGATAATTGATTGATTTAATCTAAGTCCAAAGTCCTATGTGAAGCGTCAAGCAGCTTATCCTGAAACATGCACAAAAATAATTTTGTCAACATATGATGTTGGTGAGTACTACTTAGCTTTGTACATATAGTGTAAGTTTGAAAGGTAGTACAATTCATGTGTCTAGCATCACCAAGGCATTATGTAAACACGCAAGTAACCAAACGAGACAAAGATCAAATGTAAAGTTTGTAAGATGAAATTGATAATGAGCACCTCAACACGTGTCAAGTCTAAAAGAGCACCATAACATAAGTTATGTCTAAATGAGCACCGTAACATAAGTTACGTCTATATGTAAAGAGCACCATAACATAAGTTATGTCTAGATGTATGATTTTGTATGTAAGCTACGTTCATGTTCAAACATAAGCACAAAGATAATCAAGACACGTATATGAATTGTAAATGAATAAAAAAAATGTATGTGTAAATGAATATGAAGGTTTTGTATACTTGTGCATGAATCACCCCAAAAGTTGTAAAAGCGAAAAAAGGGGATAAGTAATACTCACCTTAGCAAGGTGTTAAGTCTTGTGAAATTGAATATGTGTAATCCAACGTTGCCAAGTATCACCCTATGTATAAGGTAACAAATAAGTCTAAGTCTATCTAGTCTACAAGTATATTCTAGGGTTTCGAATTGGGGATAAGTATTCGTTTGATTAATAAATAAAATGTTTAATAAATAAGAGAAATTTGATAAATAAATAAACAAAAGTCTTTTTGTAAATTTTAAATCAAAGATGGTCACAATATAAAGTTTTAAGTATGAAAATATAGAATATTAAATCTATTTATTTCAAATTGTCACAATATAACTTTAATATCTAAAAATATTAAAATTAAAGAATTTTTGAATTAAAAATTGTATTTCTGTTCTAGATAAATAGAAATAATTTATATAAAATTTTGGTGCAAAAATATTGAAAAATGAATTTATTATGATTTATTTATGATTAAAACTAACAAAAATTAATTAAAAATATAAAATGAACGGTTTTTCTGAAATAAAAATGAATTCTGAAATGTTTATTGCTATATAAGTTTAGTATAATTTTTGTGGAATTTTATAAAATCGTTTAGATATTTTTATTGAATTTTACAATTATAAATGAATAAACTTGTAATATTTATAATATATATAAAATGAATTATTTTTGAAAAAAAACTAAAAATTGTATGATGAACTTTACCATTAGGAGATCATACAGTAATTTTTATAGAATTTATAAACCACTCTTAGTATTTAAAAATTATTTTTAAAAGATTAATATGTAAAATATATGTATATAAAAGGAAGAAAAATGTTTGTAGCTTGCAAGAATCAAACCCGGGCCTCTGGCCGGTTTGTGTTTATAATCACAAGCCCAGACCAGTTGGTCTGGACCCTGAGAACGATTAATCTTGTGTTAAAATAATTATATAGTCATGTTGTGAAGCAAATTTAGAACCTTTATAAAAGAAAGAATAAAACTGTGTAGTGTGGGAATCGAACTCGCGTGGCTTGTTTAAACAACATCAGACACAACCACTTGATCTAGATCAGTGGTTGTGTTTGATTTAAGTTTATTTTAAATATATATCATACGCTAATACAATGATCTTCCCCAATTCGAATGAACGAGCCCTAGCTATTACAATCAATTGATTCACACAACAATAACCCAATTAATCATAGGGTTATTGTTGTGTGTATGCCGAAGAACAAAACCCATAAAAAATAACGGACTTACAGACACGAATCGTGTTCGAATCGTTGGTCAAACAGAAAAGTCAAACGCAAAGGAAATGTAGATTATGAAGAGTTTTGAGGTGAAATTGAGAGTGGGGGTTTGTGTTTCGGCATCTTAAGCTTGTCAAGGAGGGTTTAATTTATAGTGCTCCTACAGATTAGATGATTTAGAAACTTTGACCAACCCTTGAATGTAAACGCGTGATAATTGATCAAATTGGAAAGATTGGGCTGTTAAAACGCGATAATGGTGCACAAGGTTGACGCGAAATTGAATTATTGGTCAATAAGAAGCATTAAATGGTGATTATGGTTCCACGATTTCAGCTTGCTGATTTCTTTTACTGGCCTTGACCGTCGCACAGCAGCAGACATGAAGGAGCAAATTCTGGTTTGTTTTAGGAAGGGTTAAAACAATTAAGGTCTGGTTGTAAACAACAAAACAAGTGTGTGGTGTAGTGGTGGTGTGTTGCGTGTGTTGTGACCCGGTCGTTATCCCGAGTTCGAGCCACAGCAAAGGCAAAACGTTTTTTTTTTTTAAAACTGATAAGGGATGAGGATTGGGCCTGGCTGATGGGCCGGTGTACTGGGCCAAGCAGTGGGCTCCGAAATTTTAAAAGGGAAAGAGAAGGATGGTTGGGTTTTGGGTAGTTGGTTTGGGCTCAAGGTTTGTGTAAAACAATTGTTTTTTTTTTACACAAAAAAAAATCTGCATTTTATTATTATTATTATTATTATTATTATTCAAAAAATAAAATAAAAGAAAAGTGATGGATGTCACAATGCCTGCATAAGTGTGTGTTATATTTAGTTGAAATGAGTAAAAGGGAGGGTTAAAAGTAATTTTTTTTAATCATAATAGCAAACCTCCTTTTCTAGAATTTTTTTTTATGAATTACGAGAGTTGAAATTTAATTTCACCTTCGTCATCATCATACTCAGTTAATCACACAAATAGCAAAAGCTAAGGTAGGGTTCGAGGAGAGTAAAATGTAGACAACCTTACCTCTACATCATGGGAATTGAGAGACTGCTTTCAGTGAGACCCCGACTCAATAGTGGTTTTGTATCAAGCCTTAGACATAAGACACATAACACTTAGCAATCGGAACAAACCCGATTTGTGCATGTACTCCATTGTGTTTTGGCTATCAACGTCACCACCTGATACATAATTAACAGTCCGTCAATTTTTACGTTATTTTCAGTGAGACCCCGACTCAATAGTGGTTTTGTATCAAGCCTTAGACATAAGACACATAACACTTAGCAATCGGAACAAACCCGATTTGTGCATGTACTCCATTGTGTTTTGGCTATCAACGTCACCACCTGATACATAATTAACAGTCCGTCAATTTTTACGTTATTTTCACGAAATTAGTAAAATAACGTTAACATTAGTGCGAGTTTACTTTTGCCCCTAAAGACCACACATATATACATTATATGCGTATCGTCATAAACGGGGCTTTAATTTCATCTTCATCTAATGGTTTAATAGCATGTTGTTCACTATAACTTTTAAGAATATATAATAATTCCTTTAAACCCATTGTAAAATTGTAAAATTAGTTTATGACCCAAAAACACATTTTGTGAAAGTATAGTTCTCAAAATAGAAGAATCAAGAATGTTCCTCATGTTTCCTAATCCACCGTTGACCACACGTTGACTTCTCAATGGAAGAAATCTTCATCCACATGTAGCAAACACTATCACCCCTAAACACCCCCTTACCTCTCAATTCACTCAAATCCCAATTCAACTTCACTCACACACACAAACACACACTTCAATTCAACAATCCCATCACTCAAATATTATTAATAAATTCTTCACCTTTACTTCAACTCCATCATCCAATAAAAGGTTTGTTCAATACTTCTTATCTTTAATTTCAGTTGACTTTAATCCTATATTCTTGCTTTATTACTTCAATTCCATCATGGGTTTTCCTTTTATTGTCTAAATTTTATATTTTTAATGTTTTTTAATCATAATTGATAACCCTTCTGTGTTTCTTGTTTTTTAGGGTTTTCAGGTATTTGTTTCTTGATTTTTTTTAAGTATTATCATAATTTCTTGTTTAATTATCAATTTCTAACTTGGAATTGACTATTGACTATTGGGTATTGTTCTGATTATGCTATAATAATATTATTTGTCCAATTTAGGGTTTTGCAAGTACTCAGTTTAACAAAATTGGGGATAATGTTGATGTCACATATGGAATCAGAGGGACAAAGATGGCCTAATGGGCCAAGTGTTAAATTGGGTGAATTTGGAGATGCATCTGCTGCTGGTTTTAATTACGGGTTTTCGGATATTATGATGAATAACTTATGGCTGTATGACTTTAACATGTTTGAGGAATCAACAAACAGTCTTATTTCTGGGTTCCCTGTTCAAGAATCGTCGGAGTATGCGGTTTCGGATCCTGTTTTATTGTCGTCGAGGTTTTTGGTTGATACGGAGTGTAACAGGGAGAATGATGACCCAAACACGATGAAAGTTGCGGACTTGGTTGAATCTAAAGTGACCCAAAAGAGCGTAAAAGGTCCACGAAGCAAAAGATGCAAGCGAACCGTGTTTGAAAGTCCATGGAACTTCGCAGCGACTCCGTCTGTTGATCTTTGTGGGTCGGTTGATAATCAGGGGTCTGTTATGAGTAAAAGAAGTATGGGTAGGACTGATCTCAGTGAACCGACTTTCAAGAAACACAAGGGTAAGGATCTAGAAAATAACGAGCTCGTTTCGGAGTCTGTTAGTGTTAACGGTGTTGCTAGATGGTTAGAAGACGTGGGGTATGGTAGATATGCGGATATGTTTGAAATGCACGAGGTTGATGAAGAAGCGCTGCCTTTGCTTACGCTTGATGATCTGAAGGAGATGGGCGTTCTTGCTGTTGGACCGCGAAGGAAACTGTATGCTGCGATATGTCGACTTAAGGGGAAGTAAGCGAAGAGAACCAGACATGTTAATGTAAGTAGTATGAATCTCCGAAACATGTTTCTGGTATGTGTTTCTGTTGTTTTTTAGATAGTTATGTTTTAGATAAGAATTATAATCCACACAGAGCACTGAACATGTGTTGTTCAGTTTGTAAGTCAATATGAAATCCTTTATTTAGCTTTGAAATTCAACTATATTTAGCCTTGAGATTCAACTTAAAAAAAAACAGATGAAGTCTGAAACTGAAAGTACAGTAGCTGATAACTCATTTTCTGTGAATGTTTACGAACTGACATAGACGCGAATCTGCTCAAGCTAAAGATTTAAGCTGTAACCATAGAAGTGTGAATCAATGCAATAACCTCCTAACAATTTTTTATCATAAGTACTCACCATGTGGTAAATAAAATAGAGAAATTCAAGTTCTGATTTTGTAATTTTGGTGTGGTCTCATGATATATGCGGTATTTGCAGTTCGAGTTTGTCAATCACTACGAACATATGACAGATTATAACTAATAAAGTGCATATATTTATTAACTTTTATGTTAATACACAATGAGAATACATAAATTCACAAGATATATATACATTAAACCTGAAACTAAGATCCTGAGTCCTGACTGCAACCAAAAGAAACAAACCATGGATGTTTAGAAACATAGTGATTGCAATGTGGCTAGTGTAGGTCTGAATGCGGCTAACACGAATTCAACAACAAAGATCTTTAAGGGGTTGCTGTAGTCGCAATTCGAGAGATGAACTATGGAGTTAGTTTGCATCTTAAAACACATCCCGAAAGATCAAGTCTCTTCTAGGACTTGTGTATTACTATGCCTATTTAATTGGACATGTAACAATGAAATGTTTCTCATAGTAGACAATGAGGGGATAAAAGTTGATCAATGGCTAAGAGCTCACCATGTAAAACTTTGTGGCTCATGTCCATGCCACTTAATGACTTAATTTACACACTAGTGCTAAGCACCAAAGGGGCACAACAATGCTTACCAATAAGTTCTCTTATTGTCTTGATAATTTGTTTTAAAATAAATAAATATTGATTAATTAGTTTTAGAGCATGTTTGGCTCTCCATTTCCACACCTCCTTTTAACTTATGACTTACAGTATAAAGTCATAAGTTAAAACAAAAGTGTTTGGATGGTTGTTTGAAAAGTAATTTATAGGAGATTTTGTGTTTTGAAAAGGAGAAATTGGGGGAAAAGTCATAAGTCACAATATGAGATTAAGTAGCTTTTAAAGGGGGAAAAGTTATAAGGAGAAATGGAGAAGGAGAGCCAAACATGGCCTTAATTGAATAACACGCAATAAGAGATTAAATCATCTAATGATCTTTTGTCTAGCTTTTGTTTCTAGTTTTATATATTTGATAAACATACTTCAACAAGACTTAACAAGAAAGAAAATTGGTGTGTTTAACCTTAACGATTGCTTGACATAAAACTAATTATAATAATAATGCATGCTATAGTTGCAACTTGCAAACAAGCTTATCGAGATCAAGCTCGAGCTTGGATGTGCTTGTGCTTAACTTGATAACGTTAGAAACATTCAAACACAAAATTAAAATTTACGCAGGTAAAACATCCATGATTGATAGAAAAACACGACATAAACAAATACGAAAAGTTTATAAATCAATGATTAACATCTTATTCTCACTAACCTAACCAAACAGGCTCAAGAAATACCTCTTCCTTCCAATTGGCCAAAATCCTCAACTTTCTCAGTTTGGTCATGACCTATTCACATATAAGAAAGTTACCATATCAAATAACATTTCAATTTTCAAAATTACAGTTTTTCAAAAAATTGTGACCAAATGCATGGACAACCATTTATTTCAACATTGTTATATAGGTTATGAATTTTAAAGTTATATATTTATGAGAAATATAAATATGATAGGGTAAAATCATAATGGTTAAAAGTCATAGTCTCTTGCGCCTAGGCACATTTTTTAGACGAGGCGATGCATTTACGCTTTGAGTTGAGGAAATAACGCTTTAATTCTTCAGGTGATGGTTTAGGCGCATATTTCATCTAGATTCCCAAATTCCGGAGAGTTTCTAGCCAAATTCGTTAAATTATGGCTAGATTTCAGCCAAATTTTTTACTTTCATCTAAGGAACACTACTTCTATATACTAATAGATCAATATTACAAAACTTTTTATACTAACTAGATGAAAAACAGTATTATTTTAATATATTTTTACTTTATTTTCTTGTTCACTTATTTTTATCTCAAACCCTTGCTTTTTTTTTTACGCCTAGGCTCTAGGCGAGGCCTATGCGCCTTGAGTGCGCCTAGCACCTTTGATAACTATGGGTAAATTGGAAGATGTAGCTCACATACCTACAAACCAAGCTTGCTTCTCATCTCAACAAAGAAATCATAAATCTTCTTTGGATCAGGAAGGGTTTTGGAGACACTTTCCCTTTGCATGCACCTTTTGGCCCATGCAACCAACTTTGGGCACTCTTTTTCAATACTATAATTCCCAAGGGTATCAAATGTATAAAACCAACAGTAGAAGGTCACCAATGCAATATCTGCATACCCAAAGGACTCTCCCATAAAATATGGTTTATCCCCAATCTGCCCTTCCAACACCTTCAAAATCTCAATGAATTCCTTCTGTGCATTTTCCTTCTCTTCACCCTTTAATGACATACTTTTCTTTGAAGCATCATAAACCTATAAGATGAAGTTTTATACTTTTAGTAATTTCAATTTATTCATCTTAAAAATGTGTCCGTTCGAGTCGTACATGGGAATCACGAGTAAAATAGAAAAGAAGCTATAAATACAACACGCGAGGATAAATATGTTGCGAATCGTTTAAAGTGTATTTAGTTTACAATCTTTTAAGGGGCTGTTTGGTTGATTAAGTGCTGAATTATTAAGAGGTCTGTATGGTTAAGTATTGAATCATTAAGTTGGACCTCTTAATGGTTAGTTTTCTTGTCCCACATTGGTATGAGAGTTTTATTAAGGTTCAGCCTAGTTCAGTGCTTAATGGTTCAGCAACATTCCAAGTCTTAATGATTAAGCCTTAACCATTCCATTCAGAGGCTGAAACAAACGCGCTAAATGCTGAATCATTCAACACTGAATAGTTAAGAGCCTCATTAAGAGGCTACCAAACAGCCCCTAAATTGTTATATATAACATATTAATCATTTAAGAATTTCCAAAATGACAAAAGTTGTACTTAAAAGTTGAAACCAATTGTTATGTTTAGATTTGCATGTTATCTAAACTCTAAAGGCACAACCAAACATATTTGCCCCATTGTGTTTTGTTCTCACAAATAAGATTTTTTTTTTTTTATAAGTACAAATAAGATTTTATTGTCTTTTAAAAGTAAGATTTTATTGTCTTTTATAAGTAAGAAAACTGTTTCATGTTGGATCAAAACCAACCCAAATTAGTGGCGGTTTACTAAGTCGAAAGGCAGATGTTATACGAAAGATTAGCTATATGTACCTTTTTGTCGACATAGTCAGCCCAAAACCTGGCCTGAGCTCTAGCATAAGGATCAGAAGGCATCAAAGGGGACTTATCCGGCCATGTCTCGTCGATATACTGAACAATAATACAAGATTCACTTATTGGTTTTCCATTGTGTATAAGAACCGGAATTTTCTTGTTAATGGGGTTCATCTGAAGAAGCAATGAGCTCTTGTTGGGCAAGTCTTCTTCTTTGTACTCATACGCGATGCCCTTTTCGGC
The DNA here is from genome assembly GCA_030844895.1 of Ambrosia x helenae. NCBI lineage: Eukaryota > Viridiplantae > Streptophyta > Magnoliopsida > Asterales > Asteraceae > Ambrosia > Ambrosia x helenae. Next base: position 60,011,818 of record CM061231.1, read on the forward strand.
CAAAGCAACTCTTACCCTCATCCCGAACATGCTAGGCCAAAAATCCAACAACACAACCTCAGATCCAGCCATTTGATCGGAATGTTGATCTTGAATTGTAGAAAGATTAGTGTGTGTGCTTTATGCAAACATTTGGTATTTTAACTGATGTGACTTGTAACAAAACATGACCCAACAAAATCGTATTGGTTGTTTGAAAGCTGAGAATAGAACTAAAATTAAGGTTCATCATTTTGTTAACATTTTTGACTTGGTAAGTGGTATATGTATTTTTGGTAAAAAAAATCTTTATATTAATTATGTTTATAATATAATCAGGAAACTTCTTGATTATTTTTAACTAGGTAATGTACCTGTGTGATACATGGGTTGAACAATTTAAATTATATATATTATATATAAAATTAAAAATATAATTAAAAAAATTAGATTACATGTTATGAGTAAAGATCAAATACATATAGTTTTTTTGTAAGAACTGTGAGAATCAAAGGGGGTGAAAAAAATTTATTTTTTTTTTAGAATTTTTTTTTCCCATGTGCTTAAACATTCTTTCTAGATGAATAATACAAAAAAAAAATTAAAAAAAAAATTTTTTTTAGTGTAATTACGTCATTAAGGTAAATACATTAGTTTACACTAAAGTAATTATGTAATTACTCTACACGTAATTACTCTACACCAAATTTTTTTATTTTATTTTTTTTTTTAGTTTTTAATACTATAATACATGTTTAACAATATGGGAAAAAAAAATTTTGAAAAAAAAAATAAAAAAAAAATACCCTCCTTTGATTCTTACAGTTCTTACCAAAAAAGTTATTTGTACCGGATCTTTACTCTACATGTTATATTTAAAATAAATAAAATTGCCTTTACAACCGAAAAATATTAAATATTCATCAGCCCCTAAATAATTTCTTGTAAAGACATTCATATTCACATAAAACTATTTCCAAACTTTTCAACATATATCTTTCATACTATGGCTGTTACCTTGTAGACTGCAGGTACAACAAAAAAAATCAAAATAATAAGATAAATTTGTTTAGGCTAAGATGTAAAAAATGAAATTAATTTAAAAATATCTCCTCATCCATTAAACCATTCCAATTGAGTATCGTTAATTTGGATTTGACATCAAGTTTCTTGCAAAGCCAAAATATTTCTAACCTTGAGTGTATAATCATTTTTTTCTAACATCAAGGTCCTTAAACATAATGCCATTTATTGGTTCAATATGACTGTAATTATAAAAAAAAGGATTTCGTGATTTAATAGCGTGAAAATGAAGCTAAAACGAATACTAATGAAAAGACTGTTGCCACTTAGATATTGTATTTCTCTGTTAAAGTAACTTAAAGCAACACAGTCAATGAAAATTTCAAACAATGATTGTTCATATATAAAATGTATTTTATATATCAAGCTATTATAATACGAAAATAGCTAAGCATATTTAGTTTTAATTAATCAAATATTTAATTAATATGGATTGATTTGTTTTATTTTGTTTGTTCAGAACACTATAAGAAATATATTTTTAAACTTAGAGTGAAATACCACAAATTAAAAAATAGGTTAATTAACGTTCACGATTTAAATTTAAATTTAATAACATATAAATATGCTATCTTAAAAAAATGAATATTTTTTTTTAATAATATTTACCTTTAATAGCTAATAAACATTTTCAAATCATGTCTAGTAATTTATTTCTAATTTTGTATTAAAATATAATCATATTAATTAATTTACAAAGACATAGTATATATATATATATATATAGAACTAAATTTTGATAATTAAATTAATAGTTATAGTTGTAAGTAATAAAAATTAAAAATAATTATTTTTAAATAAAGAAACAAATTAAAATAAATGTATTATTTTAAATAAGAAAATGAGAGGCTTTATGAGGGAGTTCTTAGTATTCCACGTGTTGTCTTTTATTAGTATAGATAGCAATAAATTAATGTTGATTGGTTTACTTTATTTATTTGTTTAGAACAATATGAAAGTCTAACAAAAAAGCTTAACAAATTACATTGTGTATTAATTTGCTTATTTGACTTTTGAACTCTTTTAAACATCTAGAATTAGTATGTACTTGCTAAGCATATTTAACATCTAAAACAATGACCAAAATAATAAAAAAACTTAATAATCATTTGCCAAACATCATAACAAACATGGTTTTAAACGTAGAATAAAAGATCAAAATTTTATAAATAGGTTTATTTAAGGTACATGATTTAAATTTAAAGTTAATAACATATAAATATGTTATATAAAAAAGAATCACTAATGTTTAAATATTTTTTAGACTGAATTACAAGTTTTGTCCTATAAGTTTATACCAAATTGCAAAGAATGTCCTTTAACTTCAAAATTGATTGGTTTTGTACTTTATGTTTTACAATCTTGCACGTTTTGTCCTTTTGACCTAACTCTGTTAATTTTCTTCGTTAAGTTTGGTCATGTGCAAGGCACATGAGGGCATTTTAGTCCTTTCATGCCTTTTATTATTAATTTACATCAAAAATTAAAAAAACAAAAAAAATTAAAAATCCTGAAACTCTCTTTCTCTCTCTCTCTCTCTCCCCCCACCGGTTACCACCCTCCACCACCACTTGCCACCACAGCCACCGCCTGCTATCACCCTCCACCACCACAGCCACCAACCCTAACATCAAAATCCCCACCCAACAACCTCTAAGCCTTTCCATTACCACCACCCATCACCATCGTCTACCGTCACCACCATCGCTCCACTTGCCTTCCACCACCTTCCCCTCCCATGGCATCAAAACCCCCTACCCAGATGTGAAAACTGGTAAAAAAAAAAAAACATTCCTAACTCGTTATCAAACATCGACACAAATCAGATCCCTTAATACCTGCCACCACTACCTTCACCAACCAACACCACCACCTGCCGCTGACCACCACCACCACCACCACAACCCCTTCCATTCCATGAAATCAAACCAAACCCTGACCTCAATACCAAACAGATCGGACCACCATCACAACCCCCTTCACCTCCATTGGACCACCATCCGCCACCTTCAACCAACCCACCTCACCATTCGTCACCTTCAACCAACCCACCATCACCATTCGTCACCTTAAACATCACGAATCCAACCCTTCATCGCCGACGCCTTAACCCAAACCCTTTATCTTCGTCACCTTCAACAACCCACCTCACCCCACACCTGCAACCGTCCTCATGATGTAAACTGTTACACAGTAAGGCTCCAAAATCACTGCGTTCGAAACATATTTAGGCTTAGTTTAGTGTTGCAACAAAACGCCCAATCGTCGATAAAATTAGGGCTTTGAAATGAAACCTAATGGTCAGTGAGCGATGGATATTCAATTGATTGTGTGAAGGTTGTTGGAGTGTTGGTGGCCGGTGATGTGTGGGGTTGGTAGGGATGGTGGTGCTGAGATATACAGAGAGAGAGAGAGAGAGAGAGAGAGAGAGAGAGAAATAGAAGAAAAAGTGAGGGAGAGAGTCTAGTGTGCAGGTCAATTGGGGAAGAAATAAGGTGGGTGAATTTACTATAATACCCTCATGTGCCTTGCACATGACTAAACTTAATGAAGAAAATTAACAGAGTTAGGTCGAAAGGACAAAACGTGCAAGATTTTAAAACATAAAGTACAAAACCAATCAATTTTGAAGTTAAAGGACATTCTTTGCAATTTGGTATAAACCTAAAGGACAAAACTTCAGTCTAATTTTTAATTGGTTAGTATTTATATTAATAACAGAAATCATTAAATCCGTTTTTAATGATTTCTGTTACAACTATGATTATTAATGTATTTATATTATGATTTTGCAAATCAATTAATATAATTATATTTGAATTTATTATATTAATTAGTAAAATTAGAGAACTCATGAGGGAGTGTCATGTGTTCCTCATGTGTTTTCTTTTATTATATAGTGTAGATGTAGATGTAGATGTAGATGTAGATGTAGATGTAGATGTAGATTCTGCTTATTGCAATCTTTTTTTATTCATTATAATGTATTTAATTATGTTTATAATATAACTTGTAAATTTATATAGTAAGTTATTATTATGTTTAAATGTGAAAGCCCTATTAAATATTTATTTAAGGAAATACAATAAAAAATAAGTGTTGCATATATTCATAATTTGTTTGAAATTGTTAGTTATTATTTTTTTGGAGTTCTACATTTTTTGGTTAATGGGTTGTTTGTTTCAGCTCTTAATGGGACATATGTCTGAATTGGGGCATATGCCTGAATCAGTTAGACATAGTTCATTCAGACTGTTTGTTTCGCGAACAGATGTCTGAATGGGTCAGACATTTGCCTCTAAATTAGTAAGCAGTATACTGAGTCCGGATGGTTCAAACCTCTTACTGGTTTAGCAATTAAGTTTATGGGTGTGGAGCTCGTCCTCAGCTCGGCCAGGTACTTCAACACCGTCCCCTTGGGGGCCGGCTCGTCGAAATCGTCCAGGGCAAGACAGAAAGGAGGAGGCTGATGCTCTTTTATTTTTTTATTTATTTTTTTAAAGGGAGAGAGGTCCATCTCCCATACCCTTGTTCCATCCCTCTCTTGGTAAGCCTAGCCCACGTTGACGTGACGACTGATGCGGAAGACAATCCCTAAAGGATAGGGCTCCTCCACACCCACCAGCCTTAATGGTTTGGATCTCTTACCGATTCAACACTTACTCATTTAGAAGTTGCCAAATAGCCCGTCAGTAATGAATAAATTTGTGCCATACAAAATGTTAATAGATAAGTAACATATTATAGCAAAAAACATGCTAAAGTTTATAAACCAGACACTTCAACTCTAATTTCATGTTTCGGTATTGCCCATGGCCTTCTTGACCAGCCATGTATCTCTTCTTATCCCTATATGTTCTTCGGGTTGATTAGTTATGTATGTTGGTACTTATTAAAAAGATCGTTATACTTCGGGTTGATTAGGCGATTAGCTATGTATGTTAGTACCTATTAAAAAGATAGTTATAATCGTATTTTCAATAAGATGAAAATGTCGAAACCAATTCACAGGTTTCGCATGGTCTGGTCAAGCATACCTATAGTGCTCTAGCGTCTTGATTTGCTCCGTTCGCTTTCGTAAGAAAATTTGCTTACATTTTTTACCTCATAAACAAAACTTAAATTTCATTTTTGAGTTCAAATATTAGTTTTTTTTTTTTTTACCGAACGACCAACAAAAACCTGATCGTTTATCATTTGGCAAAAGATCACCCACGCTCGCAAATACAGACAACGCTGGTGACCCAGTCCGCCATCACTCCAGAGAAAACTCATCGCCCAAAGGGCCACTGTTGTAAAACCCATAGCTCAACCCATCATAAAGAGTTTTATTTTCACTATTCAAAATACCACCTTTACAAACATATAAAACTTTCATCAGAAATACATTTAACTTATTAAGGCATAACCTTGCTAGTTCAAGGCAGCACACAGCCATAACTTATAAAACATCCCATTACTGTTCACCTTTTAGCTAAAGATCATCAGAGCCGGCAAAACCACCCAGATTACAGTCGGGTATAACGTTCCGGAGTCGTGGACCACGACCCTGGGGCAGACCAACGAGTCCACGAGGTCCAAGATTAGGGAAAAGATCATAATCACCGCCTATTATTCCCGGGAAGCTCCCACCATAAGGATGTCTTCTTCTTGCCATCATACTCACAGCTGATCTACCAACAAGCCGCCTCCTTTTTTTAGCCTCCCAGGCTTTGGCAAATTTGCTTTTAAAACCCGTCCCACTGTCTAAACCCGCAACATTCCCAAACTGCTCAATGTACTTCTGTTTCCATAAATCATCACTCGAGGCCAGATATCTCAGTTCCGAGCAAACACAGCTCACTGTTGCTATCTCCACACCAGAAAGCGATTCAAGGATCTTGAGTTTGAGCTCAGTTGGTATTTGCATAAAGCAAGGTGGAACTTGGAGACCCGCTTTCTCACATAAGTCAATTAGTAGCGGTAATGAAATCCCGTCTTTTATTTTTCTCCAGAACTCAAAAACCTGTTTCTCGGGTTCCACATTAGAGATCTTATTGTTTTCCGCCATGGTTGCAACCACCGATCCACAGTTGGCCCATACGACGTTCAAAAACGGCACCAGTCTATCTTCGTCTAAGAGAACCGAGTGTACCATGGTTCCATTGACCAAAGACCCGTACACCTTGCAGTACCTTCCTAGGTTTTGAAACTTGATCTTGACGGTTTCGATTTGACTACCAGCAATGATTATGTTGGGTAGAGTATAGTGGACTGCGGCGAGAAACCAATTATCTTTGACACTGAAGTTATTATTATCTTTTACCAGATTTGATGCAGGATCGATCTCCACAAAGCCAGATTCTAATAAAACAGCATGGACTGCAACCTTCAAAAGCTTGTGATTAAGCCCCTCAGAATCACCTAATTCCTCTGTGAAAACTTTCCTGAGAAAACCCGGTACCGAAAACGACTGTCCGACTTCGTTAATAACACTACTCTCGCCATCTTCTATTTCCATAGGTTCTGCTGTCTCTTCTGAATTAGAATTATTACTGGAGTCAAGTGTTTCAGAAGCAACGACGTTTGGTGTTTCATCTGCTATCTCTTCTGCATTGATATTATTAGTAGAATCCGCTTTTTCATAAGCAATGCTGTTTAAGGTTTCATCTTGCTTACCGGAATCGGGAATTATGGTTTGGGGATTTTGAGATTGTTCAGATATGGGTGCTGCGGAAAATCCATTTGGGTTTGTGGTGAAGTAGATGAGATCACCGGATGTAATCCCGATTGATTGAATAGATTCCGCTGTAGATTCAGTTGTAAGTTGGTCTTTTCGATTAAGAGAGAAATATATAGTAGACGTTGAAGTAGACGAAAGTTTCTGGGATACAAGTTCTCTAAGTTGCTGTAGACCGCAAGGATTAGGTGTTTCTATTTTTAGAGTTTCTTTGGTTTCAAACGATCTGAGTCGCAACTTCATGGCTTTAATATAATCTGCAAAAAAAAAAAAAAAAAAAAAAAAAAAACATATATGAGAAAAGAATCAACATCTCTTACATTTGTAAGTGGATTGAATTTCCTCGGTCCAAATCGGTATGTACTAAATCAGGAATCGGTTGGAAGTTTAACAAATAAAAAAGCAAACTTCTTCATCTTTTTTATCAATGAAAAGGATATCTAGCAAAACAAGTGTGGAACTTATATAATATAACATATTTGATACTTGAAAAGCAAAAGACAAAGAATAAACGAGTGTAGCTTTATCTGCATGAAATTTACAACTAAATCTTAGGGAAACAACGAAACCAAACAGCATACTTTGGTTAGTTATCAAGTGATGTACCTATAGTAAACAACCATTATGTTTTTTTTTTCACAAATTACGAATTACACAAATGATTCGCAGTAATTTCTTAAAGTGCAGTTCATGGTTCATCTCTATCTCTAACCCAACATAACCATGGTACATCATCTCCCACTTCATTCACTGGCCCAATCAGGGTTTCTTTCTGCCTTCATTATTTAAAGCTCAAGGGAGAAAAATAAGATTCGTTTATCAAAACGCATACATCCATTCAGCATAATACTACGGTACAAGAGGCAGCTAAATTGGAGATAGTTGCTAGTGCTATTTCTTTAATTCATTGCTTAGAGCTGATGGTAAAAAGCATGTTTTTTTAATGAAAAGCTTGTGCCTATACTCATTTAGTAGTATATGCCTAATGCCTATATGGTATACGCGGCGTCTGCTAAAGAAATTCTCATGCAGAAAATGCTCTAGTAGTGCTCGATGTAATTAGAGTTAGGGGGTGTTTGTTAGCCTCTTAATAAACCTCTTAATCATTTAGCCTTAAGAGTGTTTGTTCCAACTAAAAAACAATCTGAATGGTTCCATTAAGCTCTTAACCATTCAAGCTAATAAGGGGTGCTGAACCATTCAGACCCTCTTAATGATTCAACACTTAATCAGACCAAACAGCCCCTTAAACAAAGATTGAAGTAGATTTCTCGGTTCGAAATTTCTTTTCGGTCTCCCATTAACTCAAACCAAAAAGAAAACATTTGGAACTGATAGTGATATCGAGATCGTGATATCAGTGGCAGGATTATGTATGTTCCAATTAACAAATACTGGGAGTAGGGATGAGCTCGGGACGGGATAGGTACCGAACCGATACCGATCCCGACAATACCGATACCGAAAAGTCCAAAAACCCAATACCGATCCCGATACCGAACACATACGGTACGGTATCGGTTCGGTATCGGTATGGTACCGGTATGGTATCGGTATTTTGCCTTAAAATACCGATACCGTACCGATACCGATAATACCGAAACCGAAAATCCATAAATATGGATACCGATACCGATCCAGAAACCCCTCGGGATCGGTATTCGGGCTTGAATGCTCATCCCTAACTGGGAGTCAAAATCATTACATTTCCTAAAAACATTATGACTCCTTATTTCACTAAGGATCACCGAACCTACAGCTTTGATCTTAAGAAAATCAGTAACTTTATCAATAATAACAACAACAAGAACAAGAATAATAATAATAACAACAACAACTCTTATATTATTTGTATTAAGCAGCAGTAGTAGTACGCCTCCAGAACTAAAATTAGGGCACCGGTTGGTTAACTAAAAGCACAACCTAAAATATGAATATCCAAGCAACACACTTGAATTCAGAACCCTAGATCCTACGTAAATAATCACAACGATTGAATCAAACAAAAAAAAAACAGTGGAGAGGATGAGAATTGAGATAGAAGTTACCGGTGACGAATAGAGGTTACCAAACAGACGTCCGATGAGATGAAATGAAAATGAAACCAACTTCACCCACAAGTTAAGTTACAATGATATTTTGCTCATCAAAGTCATTGGTCCCACATGTGAAGCTCTTAACTTCTTTGAGACAATAAAAATGTTATCCATCCATAGTGGTGGAGTGGTGAAGAGGCCTTATGTTCACTTAGGTGATCAAGGGTTCAATTCCCACTTCCAACATTATGGTTTGGTATCCGGGTGAAGATCGAATACGGGTGGCGCCGGTTCGAATCTGACTGGCGGCGAGGTTTTACCGAGTTCTATAACACTGTCGTGCCTTCGGGCGGGTGGGGCTTGGGTTTCCGCGCATCGGGAGAAGGCGGGGGCTGCTGGAGGTCGAGTAGTCGATTCTTGGGCACGGCGCCCCGCAAGGGTGGTTGCCACACAGTTGTTCGCCGATCAAAAAAAAATAAAAATGTTAAAATTAAACCGATAACCGAAAAAATCAAAACTAAACCGAACTAAAAATAATCAAAACCGAATTAACCAACTGGTTACGCTAACATATGGCCAAAACCGAACTATTTGGTTACGGTTTCGGTTTTCCCTTCTTCTGGAACCGAAACCGAACCGATAGTTATATATTTAAGTATTGTTCATATATATATCCATGTATTTAGAACATATTTTCATGTATTTTTGATATATTTCATGTATCTTTCATGATATCTATGTATTTGAAACGTATTTTTTTATGTAATTCATGTATTTTTCATGTATATCCATATATTTAAAGCATATTTTTATTTATTTCACGTATTATGTTTGGTAATTAACCGAACATAATCGATAACCGGCATACTAACCGAATTAACTAAACCAACGTAGCCGACCGGTTACGGTTTTTTCTAAAACCGAACTTCGGTTATCGATTTCAGTTATATGTAAAAGCTGGACTGAACCGACATTTGCTCACCCCTACTCTTGACCATTAAGAGGCTATAAAAAATTAAATGTGTTTGTTTTACCGACTTGACATATTTGAATAGGTCAGTAAGCCTTAGAGTGCGTTTGATTTGCGAAATGATTTGGAATTGAAATTAGAATGTAAAAATAGGAATTAGAAAAAAAAAATTGGATTTGAAGTTTAAACATTCCAATAAGAATTGAAAACTTTTGGAATTGGAATCTATCACCCTTGCCCCATCACCTGGGCCCTATTATCGCTAACCTAATTGGGGTCGCCTCCTCGATCCTAACAACCCGTCTTGACTGCAACCATCGTGACCTGACCCGTTGGCCTGAACAGGACTCGGTCGGGTCGAAACCGTTCGGGTCAAAATGGTTTGGTTCGACACGGTTCGGGTTTGGTCAAAACGATACGGGTCAAAACAATATGGGTCAAAACGGTACAAGTCAAAATGACGTCAACCGATCGAAGATTCCCATGGATTTACTTGAATTCCTTCATCTATAATCTATATTATCTTATTAAGGAAGAGTGACGGCTACAATAGTCATTTTCATTTCCGTACAAATTAAGAAGCAACATGTACAACATATTTAAGCAAAAAATTTAAGGGTATTATAGGGATAATTGGGACAATTAAGACACTTAAAAGGGTAATGTAGACATTTTACCCACCTCATGCTTTTGCAATTTGAAAATCACTTCCATATTTGCCCTTTGTTCAAAAAAAAAAATGCAACTTGAAGATAGAAAGCCAGGGAATCAAATGCGAGATTGAATGAAGGCACCCGCCTGTTTGGTTTCTTATTGATAATCCGTATTATAAATCCTTTTCATCAGTTTTCATTAATGAAATTCATGATTATGAAGCGGGTCTCTCCTGAAGTGAATTGTAACCCTAACCCTTTGATTCACCAGTCGTTTCAACTGAATTGTTATATAATCCGTCGCTAATGGAAGTCAGATGCATGTCTTTTCAGTCGTTTACAGGTACAACTAACATTTTTTATTTGTTTATGTTTTAACTTTTAATCCACTGTTGTTGGTAATCGGGGATTTGATCATTCTTATTCACTCATCAGCAGATTTGTTTTTAGTATACTTAGGGAAGGAATATTTTCATTGTTCACCTCTGCCGGTGGTGGTTGTGTTTGGTAGTTGTGATGGCGCCGGTTTCGTCTGTCGTATGGTTATGGTTGGTAGCGTTGAGATCTATGGATTTGCTTCGTTTTTGAAAGCATCGTTTGATGACGGTTGCCACCATTAAACAACCATCCAGATTTACCACCAGTGCCACCGGTAGCCGCCATCACGACCATCCACCTCCTTTGTTCACCACCATCATTTACCACCCCTACTCACTACCAACAACCCGACATTTTGCTGCAATAACAAACATGTAACCCTAAAGCACACAGTTTTATTGTTGGCTTGGGTCGACGGTTTTATTGTTGTGACAATTTGAGGTAACGTCGATTTGGTTCCCTTTGTTTCTGGTTTCAATGGTATGGTGGATGATGATGCGCATAGGCGCATCTTAGAGCTCTTTGGGTTCGTCCATCGACGGCGATGTGTGCAAAACACTCTGTTTGTTACTCATTGTTGTGAGCTTTGGCTCATTTAAAAGTTGATTCTGAGTGATGATGGGTGTAAACCCTCTCTTTACTTTTTGGTAATTGCTATGTTTTTTTGTGGTTGATTACCTGATGGTACTCACCCTTTTAATCGACTAGGGCTTTGCGGTTCCTGTAATAAGTTTGTAGACCTGACCAAAAGTGGGATGGAGAACTTGGCTCTGCTAAGGCTATGATGATTGTAAAAATTGAATGAAGATCTCACCATGGCGTGGCAAGGTTATAGGATGGCAGATGTTCATTTGCACTCTACCTTGCAGCCATGGTGGTATTATATTTCTGCACAATCTGAGCCACATAAGGCCATGAATATGCATACGGATTGCTACGAATTACGTGCTATGAATTGCGATTGATTTTGTATGTATACTTAGGTATCCTTCTCTAGATACTTGTACTCTCAATAGAATTTTTATTAGGTTGGTAAGGTTCCTTAACTTTGAACTGCTTAATTAATAATCATTGCATTTTACATGTTTAGATTATTCCTTTCATCATCTTGACATATTAATGAGAGAATGTAGTTTTTGGTGTAAATTAAATTTCATTTTCCCATCTATTTGGATAATTTTGTTATATGATTGTTTGTGTACAATTGGATAATTAAGTCTTAACTGCATTATATTGCTAAGTGGTGCTAAAATAGCACCAGTTATGGTCACAAGTAAATATGTTTTGTATGCTTAAGAAATCAAAACTAGAAAAAGATGACGTTAGGATTGAGAGCTATGAATGTTTACCTCTTGGTTATAGGGTGCTACTGATAAACCACTATAAATGAAAGCTTCGGTTATTTCCTGAACCTGCTATTTCAACCAAGTTTTTTCTCTTATTTTTCTTTAGTTTCATTTATAAGATGGTGGTTTTGGTCTTTTAAATGTACCTATTTTTTTTCTTGCAGGTGACAAAAGCTTAGCATTATATTCACAAACCATGGGCATAAATAAAAGCTGATGATTCTGTTTTGCAGGTAAAAAATGTAGAACTATCAACTTATGGGTTGTGTGGGTTTGGTCGGGTTGGGTTGGGTCAGGTCGCGTCGTGTTACTAAACGAGTTAAATTAATCCTGCTTACACAGGTTTGTCGCGTAACACGTTTATTATACATGTTCGAATTTGTGTTTGGAGTAAATGCGCGATTAATTAACCGTGTTGTGTTAGTGTTTACTAAGTATATTTATATTGATAATGTCATGTCTGACCCATTTAAAACGTTTTAAGCTTATACAATTAGAGGCCCTAAATTTAATTACCTAGAATCAAGTAAAATTTTTTTCATTATGTTTGTCTTATGTTGTTCTGCTTTCTTTGAAGTGCTGTTAGGGGAATTACTATTACTTTCATTGCCGTTGGATGCTCTGGCTCTGTTCCTCAGCGACACAAACTTTGGAATTTTGGAAGACCAACAATTACACGGCCGCCGGAGGTAATTTTCATTTCATTGGTAGATCAGTGTTAATCGTTTTTCTTTTCCAGATTGTTTTTTTCGTCTCGGTTTTGGCTTATAAATGTGTGCCAACCAGTTCTCTTCTTTGAATTGAGGCACCATGGTAATCGGTCGATTTTATGTTCAATAGGTGAATCCGCATCTTGCTTTGAAGGAGTCAACTAATCTGATGCATGTATCAGAAGAGTTTATCATGTTTACAATCACTCGAATGTATAAAAGCATTAGCTACTTACATATTGAATTCACAGCCACCAAATCAAATGTCAAATGTCAACACAAGTTTTGGGCACCCGTATACATTGATGAAGTGGTGATTTCCTTGAGTTTGGTATGAAAATATATGTAAATAATATTGTAAGTAATTGTAAATAGTATAAATACTATGTACGTTCATCGCATGCTTTGGCATACAATTTTTGATATACAAATTATAGCCGATTTAAAAGCCTCATGAACAATATTATGATTATACAATCAAATAAAAGCCTGGAGGATAATTAAAAATAAAAATATGTGAACTTTTATGGTTTACGATCGTTTGTTATAGCGAGTGTCGGTGCCGAAACATTGAAATGATCATACCTACCGGATTCCCGCCGCGAAGCGCGGGTAGTCCTACTAGTACATTATAAAGGAGGAGTGATGTACAAGATAGTAATTTTGTACATCATCCAACTATTATAGCAACATGTACAAGTAAATTAAGCTTATATTACAAGGGTATAATTGGAACTTTTGGTAACATTAAGACACTTGCAAGGATATCTATGTAATTTTACTATGGTCTCCTACCTCACATCCTCAAAACATATTACATCCCTACCCTCACATTTATATCAATTGAAACCTCTGCTTCCATATCATCCGTCGTTTTGTCTTCATTATGAATATCATCCGTTGGAGAATTGAATTTCAATTGATGAAACAAATGAAAACGGCTCTACAATATCAACTGATTTAAAGAAAATGCTCTGCATACTTTCAATGATGAAAGGCCCTCTTTATTGTGTTATGCCCGCTGCACCAAAAGTCACTATTCCGCTATGCACACTCGCATACCGTTCAAGACAACCGGATTCACAATCAGGTATCAACAGCTCTTATTTCTTTTGATTCCTGACGAAAATCTGACTCCAGATATTGTTTTGATATATGAAAAATATGTGTATTCATTTTAATATGACGGTAATTAATGTTTCAGGTTTATGATGGTGAGGTTTATGTATTGGCAATTCCCATTTTTTTAGTGTGGCTTTAGAAGCCATTGGGGGGTTTTTGAAAGAGGGATTGATATATAGGTTTATTTTATTGTATTGTAATATTTGGCTTTATTATGCAGGACTGTTTACTCACTTCAAAACAGACGAATAAGTGATCAGGTATCTCTTAATTACTACGTTATCTTCATCAAAGATTTATTGTTCTATTTCCCATACAATAGCTGATTAACTTCTTATCTCCTCAACTCAATTTGATTCATTGATGTTTTATAATTGACTTCTATTTTACTAGATGTGTGGATCCTTTGCTCTACCCCTGCCCATTATGCTACAATGGAAGCCATTACAGGACATCAACTACTGGATAGATTCGAATTGCAGAGGTAAACAATATTTTTTTTTTTGTTTTTAATAAGTTATATGGATTAATAATAATAATAATTGATGGTCATCTTTCTAATGGTTATGGCTATTTTTTTTTTGATAAGTTATATGGATTAATAATAATAACTAATGGTCATCTTTCTAATGGTTATGGCTAATTTCTTTTTTTTTTTTGATAAGTTATATGGATTAATAATAATAATAATAACAATTAATGGTCATCTTTCTAATGGTTACGGCTAATTTCTTTTAGTTTGACCTGCATTTTTCTTCTAATGATGGCATCAAGACTCAAGGGCGGGAATCGATTGCAGCTAAACATGTTGCGAACCTTATAACAGAAGTTGGGGCAGATCGTGTTCTTGCTTGTGATCTTCATTCTGGGCAGTGTATAGGCTATTTTGACATTCCAGTTAATCACATACATGGTCAGGTAATAAAACATTAAATGTAGTTATTTTTGGGTACATAGATCTTGATGAAGTCGCATGATATATAACTGAGATTGTTGGCATTTAGATCTTATAATTTAATACGAGAAAGATATATTTAGTGGCTAAATGTAGACCTATTTTTTGTTTATATCTTATTGGTTAGACGGTCATACTCGATTACCTCGCCAGCAAGACCATATGTGCCGAGGATTTAGTAGTGGTTTCCCCTAATGTTGGTGGGGTGGCTAGAGCTCGAGATTTTGCAAAGAAAGTATCGGATGCACCCTTGGCTATTGTTGATAAACGACGTCACGGGCATACTGTGGCAGAGGTGAGTTTTTTTCTATGTATTGATCTGTATGATATATTATATGAATGCATACATGTCCATTCTTATATATTTTTCTCTCATAATCATTCTCATCTTCTTTATTTATCATTTGTCATCCTTGTAGGTGATGAATTTGATTGGTGATGTAAAGGGTAAAGTTGCAGTTATGGTGGATGACATGATCGACACTGTCGGTGAATATCTTTCGCCCCAATATTATTACATTTTTTATTATATGAATTTCTGTTGAGCTCTTAAATCATATTGTCTCAACTTGGAAGATATGCACATTGTTGTTTCTCCTACCTATGATATACAAAGTAAATTAAGACTGATTTTGAACATATAAACATGATTAATTCTTGAATCTTCCCTATTTTATTTTTGAGCAACTTGGTTGTTGGATTATAGGTACCATCTCCAAAGGTGCAGCATTGTTGCATCAAGAAGGTGCAAGGGAAGTTTATGCATGTTGCACACATGATGTTTTTAGGTACGTTACACTTTCGGTTTATGTATGTCTTACAAATTTCTCGGAAAATCTTAACTTCTGTTTGATGCAGTCCTCCAGCTATTGAAAGTTTGTCTAGCTCCAAGAGGTCGTAATCACACATACAATTCCTATGGCCGAGCATAAATGATTTCCACAATTGACTATCTTATCAGTAGCAAACCTGCTCGGGGAGGCCATCTAGCGGGTTCATGATGACTATGTTGTAAGTTCCATTTTTCATTTTGATACCTTGTTATATATTATCCATTTTTAATATTCTTAATGAGGTACTTTGACTTACGGTTTTGAATGTGATTCATATTATACACACCTGAATGCAATACAATACTAGCTTACCTTTCTAAGTGTCGAGCTTTTTTGCTAGACAATATGTTTGCAGAATTCGTTTTTCTTGCAATAATTTTCATGGTGAAACTGACTTTAGTGGTGGTGGTTAGGATGAGAGTTCGAGCTCGGGTCATGGACCAAAGAAAAGAAGAACATGTGATGAGGTATCTCTTAATTACTACATAATCTTCATCAAAGATTTATTGTTCTATTTCCCATACAATAGCTGATTAACTTCTTCTCTATTTAATTTGATTCATTGATATTATATAATTGATTTCTATTATGTACTATTTTTACTAGATGAGTGGATCATGTGCATATCCATTTAGAGTTGTTGATTGTTACTGTTTTGTTGTTTTTGACTTGCACTTTGATATTAAACACTTTTTTTATTTGCATTGTTATGCAGATTTAATAGTTTATAGACCTGTATACAAAGTTGTTGCAGCTATTACAATTGAAAAGGTAAATGTTATCTCTTTTTGTATAGTACTTTAATTTCAAGTTTCAATTATTAAATGGTTCTCTGTTAAAAAGAATTATTAAAAGGTTCATAGTTCAGGCTTACAGGTTGGACTTTACACAAGGATAGTTTGGGAACAAATTTTAAAGCTGCTGATTTGATAAGGATGGTTGCAGGTAACTAGATCATTAAGTGTCAATTTTGAAACATTGGACATTTTGACTTTTAAAGTCAAACACCTAACTTTATGTTGCTTTAAAACAAAATTATTTCGCGGGGTGCAATTGGTGACTGGTGTCACCTCCTTTACCAAATAGTTACTACTCATACACATAGCCTCTATAGTTTAGAGCTTAAATAACAAGTAATATTATTTAATTAATATACTATTTGTAGTTGAATTCAAAAGGGTCATGCGGGCTTATTGTTGGTTGGAAGAATCTATGAAGAGAATTCTTCTGCTCACTCAAAACCCCCATCCCAGTTATCTGTTGTAGAGGATCTAAAGCGTTTGAGATCAAACGTTGTGGATACATGTAACATAGCTAGGTATATTTTGATTGTTATGTTAAAAATATCTTCATGGGTTTAACATTCAATGATGCAACTTATTAAAAGGGGCAGGTTAAGCAACTAGGATGACCATTTGCATAAGTTGCAGAAATATTGTGGTGTAATTATAAAGAAAACCAACCCATCTATGTCCCTTTCCACTCAATGCCACTACTCGGCAGCCACCGAAAACACCACATAACCCCGCCGTCGTTGTATATGTTTTTTTTTCGAGGCAACATGATAAAACCATGGCCATCCCGTTTTCATACACTAGAATCAGAACCAACACCACCACTAATCACCTCATAGACGTGCCACCTTCATCGACCCCAAAGCACCATAGAAAGTTCCAAATGTTCCAGCCGTCGATCTTTCCGGTTAGACTTTAGCAATTAAGGTTCAAGTTTATGTCTTTTTATTTCTTGATCTTCAAGAAATACCAGGTGAATAGATTTTAAGTCTCAACTTTTGGGGTTAAGATTTTTTCAATAGGCGAAATACCAAAAGGAAAAAATGAATCATTTAAAGCTAGGTGTTACAGTTTTGGCCCATTTTAAATGTGCTAGAATTTATAACTAAGCTTACTTAGTCAATAAGAAAAAAAAGAGGTGCAAAGGCAATGATGTAATTCAAATTGGTCACTGGACGAGATACTAAGTATTCATTTCAAAAGGGCTTATTTGAAACACAACATTGGGCACTTGGATGTACTATTAAGTATGTATTTTCGTGTTGTGTGCAAAATTACATTGTTGTATTGCAAGCTGTATTTGAATCCCGCGGCAACGCGCGGGTAAACCCACTAGTATATTGGAAGGATTTTGAATTCCTTTAGTTAAAGGAATATGAAGGAACTCATACCCAATCTCAATTTGAATTCCTTTGTCAATTGAACACATCAAGATTGGAATTGAAATTCCAATTCCAACAAATTCTATGAATCAAACACCTTAAGAGTTAGAATTCAATTACAGTTCCATTGAATTCCATTCAATTCATGCGAACAAAACACACCCTTAAGTTTCAGAATGATGTTGACATAAAATTTTACATCTTTATCCATTCAACTATGTTCATCAGCCTCAACGGACCACTGACGCACCACCTTCTCCACCGTTAACTAGTCAAGTCGAGCCAAGTTAAGTCTCTTAGTGGTTCAAAGTCTTACCAAATTGGACTTTTAAATGACCTAACACTTACTGACACAGAGGTTGATGTGGACTTTTAAGAGAGAAGGGAGAACCATTTTCCTCATTTGGGGAAAGGAAGGGAAAAATGGTGTGGCGTTGATGCGGACCTGGGGAAGAATGGGGAGGAAACACCCACACCCCATAGCCTAATAGCAATAAATAAAATGGAAAATAAAAGTTAATATTGCTTAACATGGGAGGCTCGTGAGGTAGTTGGGGAGAACTCACGGCTAGGGCCCATTTTATTTAGGGACACATTTTTTATTTATAAAATGCTTATACATATGTTTTATGTGTGTGCACGCTTTTTTAATAGAAAACCAATTTTTAACTTAAAACTTAAGCCCATTTGAAACTCAAAAACCTATTAGCCAATTTATAAGCATAATACTAATTTAAAACTTTAAACTCAAATTGTGCATAAGTAAACGCATAATAAAAATAAAATGGTTTAATAATTTCATAAGGAAATGACCAAACAAACCATTTACTGTTCAAATCATTGTGCAATTAATATAGATAATTATAATTAGTTAAAAATAACTAAATGTAAAAATCAATCTCGGGATTAGATTGGATCGTGGGTTCAGAGTGACTCCTCTCCTCTCGGTGAATGGTTCAATTTTACAAAATCTATTATCTATTAATATATATAAAAGAATTGAACATTGCTGACGTGGCGTGCAATGGTGCCTTCAACCCCTTCATGAAAGTGCCACGTGGCATCATAATTGAAAGATTTTAATGTTTTTGAATTATTTCCTTTTTTTAATTAAAAAAAAAAGATAAACATAAAACCCTAAATTTATCTATCTATCTCTCAATTCTCAATTACTAAAATTAAATTGAGTTATTTTAGGAAAAAACAATTTAAAAACAAATTTAAATTTTTCTCTCTTATGTTCCTCCCATAATTTTTAAACGTTAATATCTTTTATATTCGAGATTTTTTAAATAAAAAAATTACACCAAAATAACGAGCGTTTTATTATCTTTCCAACGAGTACCATAGTGCTATATAAAAAACGGAGAAAAAAATGACTATTTTTTGTGGGGTTATGTTCATACAGAAAAAAAACACAAAGTGTTCAGGTTATTCATTAATAATGTTTTTTCTTTTAAACCAGGTTCTTATATACGATGTTGAAATTCAGCCCAATCGTCATGCTATCATTGTAATTTTACTTTTCTAAAGATGGATAGGTATACTTCATTAAGAGAAGCTAAGAGAAAATCGCGCAACACTGCAACACATGGTGTCACCTTATAGCAAGGTTATTTTTTTATTTATTTAATTACAAGAGTAATAATTATTACTATTAGTATTAGTATTATTAGAATGGTTATATTTTTCAACCCCCATCATGAATTCTACATCTATATAAGTCAAAGTCAAATTGTAACATATTTTAAATTACGTGAAGATGATTATATGTTGAAGGTTATCTTTTTAATACTGTATTATGTTTAATATGGTTTATGCTTTTTATTTTTTTAACTTTTTAAATAAATGTTTTTTTTAACTAAGATTGATTATGTTTAAGTTATTTACTCTTTTCGTGATTTGAGTTTTCTTCTTTTATCATTTTTTATCATTTTTTATTAAATCATATTAAATTTTTCAACCCCGGGATCTTCCCGGGGTAATCAGCTAGTACAGATATATAAGCATTTAAGAGTATGTTAGCTTATCTATGTTTTTTTCTACCTTCGTTTAATTTTGATGGTAGCAAAAGAAAAACGCACAGGGTGTTATGACTGTTATCACATTCAACAATTGACTCATATCTATCAATGATCTTTTTTTTTTTTTTTTTTTTTTTTTAATATGAGATACCTTCACTAGAGGCCATGTAGTGGATGTTATTTCCACAACACCCGTCACGCCTTTGCAAACCATTACGTGATAGTTAATGAGGGGCGCCATTGAAGGGAACGTTGCCCTAGAGTAACGAGCGTGTGTGTGCGCGTTTGAGAGACAGTTAATTATTTCAACCAAAGCCATTGTTTTAACTAAACAATACACACATTTAATGGGCTAGTTAATGAGAGCCCCATTGGCTACATGAGAGTAATGTGATACTCACTTTTTTCACTCACTAACATCAAACACTACACATAGCCCGAATTAAGCCTTAAACTATAATATCGTAATATCACAACCCAACAAGGTATGGTTTACATAAATTAATCATGTCCTAACTTAGTATGGTAGTAGAGTCTACACGAATACACAACATAACATGGTTATGCTAATAATTATGAAAGTATGTATGTACTGCATATAATATTCCAATTAAAATCTTTCTTAATTTTACTGCCTAGCTACTTGAATAATCATGAAAACCGCCAGTTAAGAAATAATCAAACAGTAATTAATTACTAAGTTAAAGATGGCAAATAACTACTCCAGGTCCAGGAGAAGCGCATGGGGCCTGTAAGAGCGTTTTTAACATCTTCGACTTGCGCTTCCCATCAACCACAGTGACTACGGCCACTTTCTTCAGCTTAGGCGACCTAGCCAAAATAAACTTTACAAACTCTGTCTCAAGCGAGTCGGTGGAAAAATACACCTGCACTTCTTTCAGATGCTCCAACCAAACAATTTTTGAACATGCATCCTTTAACTTCAGATTATGCTCCATCTACATTAATTAAGGTTTGTATATTTTGTGTCAATGAGAATTTTTTTTTTTTTTTTTTGAAAAGAGAATTTCATTAAACAAAAACTCGAGAGGACCTCAAAGAAAGGACCTAACAAGCCAACAACCGAACAACATTATCCCAATGGGAAAGTACACCAATTTTTCCAATCAATATTTTTCATTCTAGACCTATTACGAATCCAAAAATAAGACGTCGACTTTACGATCTCTGCCACTTCAATAGGACGTCTCTGTTTGTTATTGAAAACTCGACCGTTGCGTTCATTCCATAAAACCCAAAGAGTGGTATACACAATACCTCTCAGAACATATCTCGCATCTTTAGAGTAGGCATGGTTCTCCGGCAAACGAATAAGGTCCATCACATCGAAAGCGAAACTTTGAGGAAGCCGACACCAAGATTCAATCCTAAACCACACTTCATGAGTGAAAGCGCAACCCGTGAAGAGATGAAGAGCTGTCTCCATGTCCGCTTGACAAAAACTACAATCGGTACTTTGAATATTAACTCCTCTTTTAAGGAGCTCCGAGATGGTAGGAAGCCGATTACGAGCCACCCTCCACACCATTATTTTGCACTTAAGAGGCACCCAACCCTTCCAAGTGATTACCGAATTGTCATTATCCGCACTGCTATGTGAAAGAAGGTGCTTAGCCGAGGAAACTGTGAACAAACAGTCACTCTCCTGCTTCCATTTCCAAGTGTCTATACCACCCCTCCAAGCAAAGTTGTGGATTCTTCAAGAAGACTAAATAGCTCCGCTACTTCTTCCTGAAAGGAAGGTGGATATCGCCAGTTCCAATCTAAATGTTTAATACCATTAAGAATCTGGATCCGATCGGAAACCTTTGCCCATTTAGATCTTTCAACTCTAAAAAGGTTAGGATAGATGTCCCGAAGAGGCGCTTCTCTTAACCAAACATCTCCCCAAAAGAAAATAGAGGAGTCGTCTCCAACGTTACCGATAAAAAACGAATATAGAGGTAACCCAAGGGGAGTTTTATGCTCGCCGATTTTAACAATATACTTCCAACACCCACTCGACGATGTGTTGCACGGGAGACGAGCCCAAGGCCTACTCGAACTATGACAACCCATAATAATCTTTTTCCACAAAGTATCGCCTTCTTTTTTAAATCTCCAAGTCCATTTTAGTAATAGCGCGTCGTTCACGTCTTGAAGCTTAGAAATTCCCAACCCCCCTTTATTCTTGGGCAAAGTAACAATATCCCAAGCTACCCAAGAAATCTTCTTCTCAGCACTTGAACCCGCCCAAAGGAAGCGGCGCATAATAGCTTCCATAGAGTCTATCACGGCTTTTGGGGCTTTATAAAGCGAGAGATAATATATCGGTAAACTTTGTAAAACCGACTTGATGAGAACGAGCCTCCCACAGATAGATAAATTCCTAGCTTTCCAAGAAACAAGGCGGCTTCTAATAACATCAATGACCGGCTCCCAATTGCAAATGCGAGTCATCTTAGCCCCCACTTGGATGCCAAGATAAGTAAACGGAAAAATACCTTTATTACAACCCAAAAAAGCCATCATGTTATCTACCTCAACGTCCTTCGTACCAATCCCATAAAAATTAGACTTATGAAGATTAATCCGAAGGCCCGAACAAAGGTAAAAAATGCGGAGAATCCTCGTAATGCTCTGAATATTTTCAATCGACCACTCGCCTACTATAAGGGCATCATCCGCATAAAAAAGATGAGTAATACCTTCTCCATCATCGGAAAAACTAACCCCCTTAAACTCACCAATCTCCTTCGCTTTGTTTAATAACCACGACATAAATATATCATTCACCTCTAGGTGCATTCTCTCCAAGTTCGGCCAACATTTGATCAAAAACAGAAGAAAAGCTAATTCGTAATACATTCCATTCAAACACAAGTATTTGAGATGGATTAGTGAGATTGGAGGTTCTCGCGGAACAACAGAGTATATAACTAGTCACTAAAATCATAGGCCAAAACAAAGATTAACAACCAAAATATGAACACGTACTTTTCTTTCAATAATATATAAGATGATGGATAATATTGAATAAATATTACCTTATAGATACGACCCGAAATAGTTAGATCTTCAATCATAGTAAACAATCGAGTAGCGTATAAATAGACATAGTGCGTTTACTACGTAATTCCCAAATATGCTGCAAAACGTTACAATGTTTAGAAATAGAGTTAATAGCCAAAATCGTCCATGAGGTTTGGCCAGTTTTGCCACAACAGCCCAAAATCAAAACTGTTTTACATGAAAACGTATTTTCAAATTGGTACTTAGTACTTACCAGACCCAAGCTCTTAAGAGATGGACAATTAGATAAAAGGCGTAATATAGTTCGCGTAGAGATCTTTACATCACACAAGTCTAACTTTTCAAGGCTACCAAAGCCATTGAATATTAATGGATGTTCAATGTCAAAAGTAGCAAGATAGAGGTCGTTAAGTGGTGCAACGCGAAAACAGATTTGGGTAATTTATACCAAATGTTATCTGATCCATCAAGTCCATCAAGTGTTAGTTTCTTAACAGTATGGTTCCTTGACAAATGAAGTATTATCTGATCGAATTTAAAACAGTCGTAGTATGCCCAATATTCCTCCATATAAAGGGATAGCTCGTGTATTGGACCTTGGTGCCGCAATAGAATTTGTTGTACATTATGCAAGTCAACAGTACTTTTCATTGTAGATATTAGCATGGCAGTTCTTTTACCCAAAATAAACCGAAAGCGAGTTATTTTGGTCCATGTGTACCGCCATTCCCTTGAGAGAATACTTGTCCTTGCTGCCTCGTCGGTTCGTAAATGACCTAGGATGGTTTCTAATATGGGTTGAGGAAGTGTGCTGATTCTATCCACAGAAAATTCTTCAGCTTTGGACATACTTCCAGTATTACTCATCTTAAGTTGTTCTTTATATTTGTTTGGATCAATACTAAACAATGCTGCTGCAATTTAAGATAAAGTGACAATAAGTGAAATAAAACATTTGGAGCATATATTGATTATTTGATAAAGGGCCCTATATATATTAGAATATGATGAACGTATAATATAAATAATAAGTTTAATACCACACACAAGAAGAATATAATATAATATAATAAAATGATGAATTATAATATGTCATTATAATTTTAAAACGTACAGTCAACAACAACAAAGTGATCCAACAGCGCGCTTTGATGATATAGGAAATAGAAGTTATGTTACCAGAACAGTTGAATCATGTTGTTGGTCATTGGTGTCTTTAGTGGCCCACTAACCTTAAACCTAACGGCGGCGACCAGAAGATGTTGAAGAACGCACATGAAACGTAACGGCGTAAACGGAAGAAAAAGTAACGTTAGAAGGGTAGGCCCATTAGGTGATGGCCCAATATACAATAATAGTGATTATTTTAACGATGTTTTATTTGGGCCTGGGTCCTTTTATGTGATATACGGGATTAGGTATATCATGAACGTTTTTGATGTATAAAGGTGTGTGTGTTGTCAAGCTCACTTAGGCTTAGGCGGCGCGCCCAGGCTCACTTTTCAGGTCAGAGGCAGCCTTCCCGATTAGCTTAAATAAAAAGCCCCACTTTCAGGCCTTTAAGCGCATCTTCAAGCCAAACTCTGATGGAATTCCGGCAAATAATGGTTTGAACATGTCTGAAACACTTTATACAAACTCTAAATAAGTTTGAAATCAACCTAAAACAATCTAAACTAACCTAAAGAAGCTTAAAACATATACAAAACCCTAAAAATGTATTTGTACTGTGTGCCTCACTTAAAAAAAACACACTTTTTTAGCGCCTTGCATTCAGGCCAAATGCTCACCATTGGCACCTTGAGTGCGCCTTTGTAAACAGTACTATCTTGGATATGGTTATGCTAGTAAGAGTAGTTGTACATGATACGAAGAAGAAAAAAACTGCAAAAAAAATGTACTTCGCCAAAAAAAAAGTTGAGACATAACACGGACTACACCTCAACCCCCTTGCAGTTAAGGTCATTTTGGTATTTCTCATGTAATATTTTCAGAAAATGTTAATTGGGTATTAATAGCGATATCTTGTAACTTTAGTAAATTGATTAATTATAGGAAAGTTTGTTGTATTTCCTTTCTTATTGATAATCTTTGTAATTATATAATGACCCTTTGGTCAATGAGAATAATGGATTCAGTAAATAATTCCCTCTATTATGGTATCAAGTCTCCGATCCATTCCTTTCTTGACCGACCGCCGGCCCTAACCCTCCACCACCACTCTTCCGCCCCAACCCCTGCTGTCTGCCCTCCTTATTCACCTCTTTTTTCCTTCACAAAAACCCTCCTGCTACCCCCTGCTCTCGTCTGTCTCCCATGGATATTAAAATCCATCCTGCTATGGCGGTCACTAACATCAAGAATGTCATTCCTCTCATTCTTGAGGATGAATCCTCCCACTACTCTACCTGGACAGCCGTCTTTGAGGTTCACTGTCGAGTTTATCAGGTTTACGAGCACCTGCAGCCTCGTCCCATCGCTGCTGCCCCTCCTGGTTCGTCGTCCGATGCGGACACAGCCACAGCCCTTGCCGCCAAGGCTGAAGCCGATGCTCTCTGGGCACGCCTTGACGCCTTGGTTCTGCAGTGGATTTATGGTACTATCTCCAAACCCCTCCTTCACATCATTCTTGTTCCGGGTCAAACGGAACATGAAGCGTGGCTTGCCATCGCTGATCACTTTAATGACAACAAAACCGCTCGCCAAATTCACCTTCAACAACAATTCTCCAATATTCATCTTGAAGCCTTTCCGAGTATGGCCGCGTATTGTCAACAGGTCAAGCATCTTGCGGATCAGTTAAATGGCGTCGGGGCACCGGTTGACAACCAACGTCTCGTCACTCAACTCCTCGCGGGTCTCACCGAGGCCTACGAGAGCATCTCCACAGTCCTACAAAACCGAGACCCCCTACCACCTTTCTCCGAGTGTCGCTCCCGCCTCACTATGGCTGAATCCACAAAGAAAAATCTTTCTGCTCGCGCCGCTGTCACTGCAGCCACTGCCCTAGCAGCCACCACCGTGTCCCACCCTTCGCCATCTGCTGCCGGGTCTGCTCCTTCTCCGAACAGGCCCCGTGGAAAAAGCCGGGGCAGGGGCCGTTCAACAGGCACTTCCAACCGGGGCAGCCGGCCCTTCAACACCCAGACACAGCACCCATATATTGTTTTTTCCCAACTCCTGGGCAGCCAATCAGTGGAGTTCGCTTATGCAGGGACAGCAGCCCTCTTCGTCTTCTCAAACAGCCACACCGCCATGTCCATACCCGTCTACTAATCGGTCCAACAATAACACTGCAGGTATCCTTGGGGCTGCTCCTGATCAGGCCTACACGGCGACTTTATCACCCACGGACATTCAACAGGCACTCTATGCCTTGTCCCTCAGCCAGCCGGACCCGCATGGAGTCATGGACACCGGAGCGTCGGGTCACATGAAAACACCTCAAGGTAACAACTTTCCGTCTTCTTTTAATACTTGCACTAACAAATTTATTGTCGTTGGTAATGGTATGACCATTCCCGTGATTGGCCAAGGCAACATCACCTTACCACCTCCCTTCCCGCCTTTTAAATTAAACAATGTCCTTTATGCCCCAAACCTTGTAAAGAATCTCATTTTTGTCCGAAAACTTACTACTGATAATTTATTATCCATTGAATTTGACCCTTTCGGTTTTACTGTGAAGGATCTCAAGACCAAGGCCCACCTCCTACGATGCAATAGTTCGGGGGATCTCTACCCATTGACAGCACCACTTCCTTCCACTTCAACCTCTATAGCTTTTGTGGCTACCACTCAAGACCGTTGGCATCAACGACTTGGGCACCCGAGCTTCTCCACTTTGCATTCGTTACCTTTATCTGTTTCTAGTTCATCTAATAAACATGACAAAACTTTATGTCAAGCTTGTGTTTTTGGCAAAAGTGTGCGTATGCCATTTTTTGATTCTTGTAATCGTACTTATTTACCGTTTGATATAATTCACAGTGATTTGTGGACATCTCCTGTGCCTAGCACCGGGGGTCACCGTTACTATGTTTTGTTTTTAGATGATTTCAGTAATTTTCTTTGGACTTTTCCCCTCACAAACAAATCCAATGTCTTTTCCATTTTTACCATCTTTAACAATTACATAACCACCCAGTTTAACCGTAAAATAAAACAATTCCAATGTGATAATGGCAAGGAATACGACAATAATTCATTCCACAACTTTTGTCGTCTCCATGGCATGCACTTCCGTTTTTCTTGCCCCTACACCTCCTCACAAAATGGCAAGGCGGAGCGTAAAATTCGGACTATAAATAATATGGTTCGCTCCCTACTGGCCCAATCCTCCTTGCCACCATCTTTTTGGCATCACGCACTTGAAACCGCCACCTACCTCCTAAACATAATCCCCAACAAACACACTCAATTCCTCTCCCCCACTTCCCGCCTTTATAACTGTGATCCTACATACGAACACCTCCGCGTGTTCGGGTGTCTTTGCTACCCTTTACTCCCCTCCACCACCATACACAAAGTAGCCAACTGTTCCAAACCATGTGTCTTTCTCGGTTACCCGCCTAATCATCGTGGTTACCGTTGTTTTGACCTCACCACCAATTCCATTTTTGTCTCTCGTCACGTACAATTCGAGGAGACAATCTTTCCTTTTTCTACCACCCAACCCCCTCAACCCGACTCATATGACTTCCTTGATAGTGGCTTGAATCCCCTTATGTGGAACCATATTCAGCCCACTACCCACTCACCACCCACTACCCGGCCCACTAACCCAAGCCCCACCACTCGGCCCTCCCCCTCTACACCTCACCCCATTCCACAGCCTGCCCCAACCCAGCCTATTACATATTCCAGGCGCCCTAGACCAGGCCCAACCGGCCCATTTCCTTCGGCCTCAGGCCCAACACCTGGTCCAGCCCCTTCGGCCCCACCTACATCACCTCAACCCACCTCCTATCCGGCCCACACTTCCCCAGCCCAAAACGCCGCTGACCCACCCCATGCCTACCCCACCACCACCGCCTCGTACCATGCGCACTCGCGCAATGGACGGCATAACCAAACCGAAGCACCATTTTAACCTACACACTACCACCATCGTACCTATTCCCAAGTCCCCACAGGTTGCCTTGTCCTCGCCCGAATGGCTCAACGCCATGACCAACGAGTTTAGTGCACTTATTAAAAATGAGACTTGGGAGTTAGTTCCTCGTCAACCCGATATGAATATTATACGATGTATGTGGCTCTTTAAACATAAGTTCCGTTCTGATGGTAGCTTGGAGAGGTATAAGGCTCGGATGGTTTGTGATGGTCGTAGCCAACAGGTGGGCATAGACTGTGGTGACACCTTCAGTCCAGTTGTTAAACCGGCGACGATTCGTCTCATTCTTACACTGGCTCTCTCACGCTCTTGGGCGATTAACCAATTGGATGTCATCAATGCATTTCTCCATGGTAATTTGGAGGAAACGGTTTACATGCACCAGCCCATGGGGTTCCGTGACTCACGTTTTCCGGGCCATGTCTGCAAGCTGAGGAAATCTCTATATGGCTTAAAGCAGGCTCCGAGAGCCTGGTACCAGCGGTTTACTGACTTTGTTTAACTGTAGGGGTTCCGACAAAGCAAATCCGACAACTCGCTTTTCATCTATCATCATGGTCCGGACACTGCCTACCTTCTTCTCTATGTAGATGACATCATCCTCACCACCTTGTCAGATGCACTCCGTAGCCGAATCATGCATTCATTATCTGGAGAGTTTGCCATGAAGGACTTGGGTCCCTTATCTCATTTTCTGGGTATCTCTGTTACCCGGACAGGGGACACCATGTTTTTATCTCAGCATAATTATGCCAGGGACATCATACACCGGGCCGCCATGGATTCCTGCAATCCCGTTGCTACTCCTGTTGACACTGGTTCCAAACTCAGTGCTCATTCCTCTGCCCCGTTTCACGATCCCACCACCTATCGCAGTTTGGCAGGGGCTCTTCAGTACCTCACTTTCACGCGGCCGGATATCTCATATGCTGTTCAGAAGATATGCATGCACATGCACTCTCCATCTGATGATCATTGGAACGCTCTAAAGCGCATCCTACGTTTTATACAGGGCACCTCAGACTACGGGCTTCATCTTCATCCTGCTCCTCATATTTCTCTTCGTGCATACACTGACGCTGACTGGGCAGGATGCCCCGACACTCGCCGATCTACTTCTGGTTATTGTGTCTACCTCGGCGACAACTTAGTCTCTTGGTCCTCCAAACGCCAGCCCACGGTTTCGCGCTCCAGTGCAGAAGCAGAATACAGAGGTTTTGCCAATGTTGTCTCTGAAATCTGCTGGATTCGTAACCTGATGCTTGAGCTGAACCAACCGCTTCTCAAGGCTACTCTCGTCTACTGTGACAATGTCAGCGCCATTTATCTATCAGGTAACCCTGTTCAGCATCAGCGGACTAAACACATCGAGCTGGATATTCACTTCGTCAGAGAGCAGGTACAACGGGGGTGTGTTCGTGTCTTGCATGTTCCTTCTCGCTACCAGGTTGCGGATGTCTTCACCAAAGGCTTACCTCGAATACTGTTTGATAATTTTCGCTCCAGTCTCAACGTTCGACAGCCTCCCGATTCGACTGCGGGGGTGTAATAGCGATATCTTGTAACTTTAGTAAATTGATTAATTATAGGAAAGTTTGTTGTATTTCCTTTCTTATTGATAATCTTTGTAATTATATAATGACCCTTTGGTCAATGAGAATAATGGATTCAGTAAATAATTCCCTCTATTAGGTATGCATTTTGGTGGATAAACTAGTATCAAATTTATGGTCATTAGGGTATGTATGTGTCATATGTTAATTTCCAGAAAACTGTTAATCACTTAAGTTGACCGAAACATGGATTCCCAACCCCTGCACAAGTTCTCATATGACCTCGGATCTTGGCATGGTTCATGATGCAACGCCATATCGTAGTTCGAAAAGGTGATTCTTTCTAATTCTGTAATTGAAGAAACACCGTCTAATAATCAAAATATAACAATGATAATGAACTAATAATGTAAAGGAACGGACTTCTTATTTATCAGGACAAGTTACAAGACACTGTTATAAGATTATTACAGCGTTTCGACTATAATCTATCTCTCACAGCTCTCTATATGAATTCTATTCCTTCGTTTTCCATCCTCTCTTCTGGTGACGAAGGGAGGTATTTATAGGCTGCTTAGGTAGCCTGTGATTGGCTGTGAGGAGCATGGCAGCTGTCTTGTACGATTGTGGCCGTTGTCATTTTCTGCGCTGTCTTCTTTTGATTGGTCCACGTGTCCTGACGTCGTCCTTTTCGTCCTTTTCTGTACCTCGTACTGGCAGGAGATCGTGGAGCAGGGTGCTCTGGCCTGTGATTGGCTGTTGGCTCTGCTCCTGTCGGGTGATATTTGTCCTTTTTTGCTGTTGCGTGCGCCGTCTTCCAGAACGCCACGTCATATTACTGTGCTGACGTGCGCGCGGGTTTCCTTCCTGCGCGTGTGCGGGTACCTATCTCTTCAAGTCCCCCTAGTCCAGTGTGTTGTTTGCGTAGCATGCGAGACGCTGGACTCAGTTTTGTGTCGTGGGGTATTTTTTGAGAATTGCGCGTTGATTAGGCGGGGGAAGCTTCCGCGCGGTGTTGTGCAAGTGGGGTAGGTGTGGACCCCCCCAATTAATGTGCACATCAGTTTTGTCAGATCGCGTGGGTGACGCGACTGGTTGGTAGCCGAAAAGTCTCTGACGGTTGTACAAACGTCAGAGACGTGGTGGGCCCTGGTTGTTTTGTCTTCTTTACATTGCGACGTGTCCTCCATTGGTTGGTGGGCATTTTGAATTTCGAAAAACCGTCAGGCTACGTGTCTTCCACGTGTGGCCTTCCTATTTAAACCCTCTTTCTCCCTTAACCTTTTCACTTTTTTCATACTTACTCTCAAATCCTCTTTTCTTTTCTCCTCGGCGAATTTATACTTCTGCGTTATCTTCCTGACAATATTTCTTGTTTTTGAGTCATGGACCACATTGTTAACATTCCCAGGAAGAAACGTGGATCAAAGAAAGGAGATGACGGTTCAAAAAAGAAACCGCCCCACGCTGGGGAAGTGACGGCGGTTTGGAGTAAGGGAGAATTCAAGAAATTTAGGAAAGGGGTTGGCTTTCCGTCTTCGTATGGGGTAGAGATTCCTGCTCCAGATAAAACTATACTGGAACCCCCTGTTGGGAAAGTGGGGTTATATGCCTGCTACTTCCGAGACTGCAATTTCAGGGTTCCGATTACCCAGTTTCTCGGTACCTTTATTCGTGCAATTGGCGTGCACATTAACCAGATCCACCCTGGTTTGATGTCTAGATTGATGTTCTTCGAGTTCTGCTGCCGCGCCAACAAGATTGAGCCTTTGGTGGACATGTTCTTGGTGTTTTATAGCTTGAGTTTTGTGGAGAGTTGGCTCTCGTGTAGGCCACGCCCGGGGGTTTCTGCCTGCGCTGGAGCGGGGTGAAGAGTTTCCGGGAGTGGAAACCTAAATTTTTCTGGATTAACCAGGGGGTTATTCCCATTGAGATGAGTAGGTTAGACCCAGCGGAGGGATTGGGTAAGACGGAGTTGATTCAATATAAGGATCAGCCGTGGTTTAATACCCTGACCAGCCATCCCGTTGACTTATGCGAGATCCCTGAACTTGGCCTTGTGATGGCTGGGATGAGCATAAAGTATGAGGTGGAGGGTCGCAATCCGCACTTGACTGAAGATGGTAAAGGTTAGTAGTTGATCGTCTTTTTTCTTTTGCACCTGCGCGGGGTGTATTGCGTTATTGATTTGTTTAACTCTTGTTTGCAGAGGTAGAATGCCTCTACAGCATGCTGTTAGGCGGGGATAACATGGGGTTCGCTTTTGAGAAGCTGGCGGACAATGAGCTGTACATATTGGAGAAGGCTTGGGACACACTTGTCCGTCCCAAATTGGATAGCGCGTCGCAGGAGGCTACAACTGCGCCGCTACTCATTACTGAAGCCGGTGAGTCCTCGCCACCTTATGAGAACCCTTCGCCCGTCAACATGTTTGTGCGGACGGGCTTACCCTTACTTGTGATATCTAGTGATGAGTCTTCTGACTCGTCTTTGCTTTCGCCAATTGCGTGGTCTGCAGGGAGGCAAGATGTGCAACAACCACCTGCGCGCGCGGATGATGACAGCGAGGAGACTATCGATGAAGACCCCCTTGTGCGTCGCGTCTCCAATCCGCAGGCGAATGTGACCAGAGGTGAAGACTATTTTTTTGTTTTAAACCACGAAGTGGTTAACAGGTACTTTGAAAATTACCAGCCTTTTGAACGAAGCTACGTTGAACTTTCAGATGCGTTCGTTCAAGGGGAGTCCGTGGTGAGGTTGACTGAAGAGGTTCAAAGCGCTATGCTGACGAAACCTGTCACCGCGGAGCCATCTGAGGGTGGAGCCATTCCGGTTGACGCGCCCCGCCATAAAAAGCGATCTAGGCGGTCAAGTAGGGAGAGGAGAGCCAGCGGGGAGTTGACATCGCCCGTTGAGAAGAGAGTGAAGCTGGACACGCTTGTCCGGTCTGTGGAGGAAGACTCGTTAGGTGAGTTTGCTACTTGTTTCTCCCTTCCTTTCCTTTTTATTGGCTAATGACCTTGTGTTTTTTATAGCTTCGTTGTTGGGCACGACCGCGCCAGAGGATGTGACTGCTGCTCCTATCAATAAGGAGTTTGACACTGGGCCCATCAGTCCGACGTCTCCTGAAGAGCGGGTTGAGGAGTCTGCGCATACTGATGTGCAGGATAATGTGCTGGTCACTTCTGTGTTGGCGGACCCGCCATCTCCCCATCGCCAGCCTTCTCCTGTGCAGGGATCAACGCCACCGCGCCTTCCAACGCCGCCGCAGTCGCCATCGCCTGTGCGACTCCCTACTCCTCCGCGGAATGATCCGGAAGGTGATGAGGGAGGGTTTCGCCGACAGACATCAGTGAGGGGTACGGTCATGGAGTTGATATGACCATTGATGATGATGAGGAGAACGAGAAACGGGTGACAACGGAGCCGAATCCCGGTTCTTCAGGTGCGCGCCCAGCTGGGGGCGGGGAGTCGTCTAGCGGCATTTTTGTGCCTAACTGGACGTTGACTCCGGCCGCCCGTTTCTTGAGTGTGGAGGAATGTCGGCAATTCTTGGCGAATGTTATCCCTCCTGGTGAGCGCGAGCACCAGGCCACGCGTCCTCGTGGGGACCTTATGGATGACCATATTTTAAGTGTGGCCAACATGTTGTCCACTTCTGCTGAGATAGTGCGGGAGTGGGGGTCCATGGCGCATGACCGTCACAGGTTTCATCAAGATTTACAGCGTGTGACGGAGGAGCGTGACCGCGTGCAAGCGGAGCTCAAGCGTGCTAAATGGGACGCCGTTACCTTTCGCGAGGAGCGTGACAAACTCCGTGAGCACATCTCTGAGAGAGAAGAGCAATGGAGGGTTGCTTGCGCGAAGGATAACGCGAAGATGGAGGCGACCAAGAAGCGCCTCAGCGAGATTGAAGCTCAGAGGGATGAGACTTGCAAAGAGTTGGATGTGCAGCGGCGGCTGGTGCAGCAGCACAAAGATAAGTTGATTGAGGCCCGCGAGCTTTTCAAGGAGAAGGATCAGTTGATCGCTGACTTGCGTGAAGGGCATGATGGGCTGGACAAGGA
This sequence comes from Ambrosia x helenae, assembly GCA_030844895.1. Lineage (NCBI taxonomy): Eukaryota > Viridiplantae > Streptophyta > Magnoliopsida > Asterales > Asteraceae > Ambrosia > Ambrosia x helenae. The sequence goes on from CM061231.1 coordinate 60,045,571, forward strand.
AAACTTGTCCCTTCACCGGAAAGTGCTTGAGCTTGAGGGGCAATTGTTGGAGGCCCAGAGTGAGAAGGATGTGGCAGAGGAGGACCGCGCTTGGGTCCTGGGATGTTGTGTCCCCGAGGTATGTTCCTCTTTTTTTTTGCGTTTGTCTTCTCACTATTTTGTGGTTGTTTGCACTAACTATGTTTCTTGAGTATCGTGCAGGTCGCCCATCATGTGAAAAATTGCGCGCAGACGCGTCAAGCTGTGGCCGCAGTGAACGCAGCTGCGAAGCTTGTGGGTCGCAAGGCTGGCTTCATTGAAGGGTACCAGCATGCGCAGGATGGGAAACCTTTGGACCAATTTCCCTTGTATAGACAAGACCTGGATGCTGTGTTTGCTAAGAAGGCCGCGGAGTTTGATGAATTGAAGTACGAGCTGGTGGACTTCGTTGTAAGCCACCGTGACCGTCCCAGCTGCTTTGAACTCAAGGAATCATTTGACAAGGCCGGCTTGGTGCATACGCGTCATGAGTACGCGAAGCTGAAGGCGAGTGACTTAGCGGCTGAGATTCAGGCGGAGGGTGGTGAGCGGTTGAGCCTGTCCGGGTCAGACGATGATGATTTTAGTGATACATCTTCCTCGTCCAAGAAATGAAGCTGAATATTTTGTCTTTGTATTTAACCTTGGCTGTATTTGTAGCTCCACTTTTGGTCTGCTTAAACAATATGTAATGATTTTATGTTTATAAGTATTATTGAACATATTTATTTTGTCAATGGCAGTTTAGTTTATTCCTGCCTTGTGTTAATGTTCATATGCCTTGTTATTATTTCATAGCTGTTACTTTGCGCGTCACATTTTTATCGAAGCGTCCGCGCAGGAATCCAGTAGACATAGGATTTTAAGTAATTTTAAGGAAATTACAGATGTACTCTATGCAATTCTGAGGTTTAGGGTGCGCGTTGTGTTTCAACTATGCGACGCCCCATTTTAAAGAAATTGATTCAATTTCTAAGTTTAGGGTGCGCGTTGCATCTTAACCATGCAACGCGCAGTTTTAAGGAAATTGCAGATGTTCTCGATGCAATTTCTAAGTTTAGGGTGCGCGTTGCATCTTAACCATGCAACGCGCAGTTTTAAGGAAATTGCAGATTTTCTCGATGCAATTTCTAAGTTTAGGGTGCGCGTTGCATCTTAACCATGCAACGCGCAGTTTTAAGGAAATTGCAGATTTTCTCGATGCAATTTCTAAGTTTAGGGTGCGCGTTGCATCTTAACCATGCAACGCGCAGTTTTAAGGAAATTGCAGATTTTCTCGATGCAATTTCTAAGTTTAGGGTGCGCGTTGCATCTTAACCATGCAACGCGCAGTTTTAAGGAAATTGCAGATTTTCTCGATGCAATTTCTAAGTTTAGGGTGCGCGTTGCATCTTAACCATGCAACGCGCAGTTTTAAGGAAATTGCAGATTTTCTCGATGCAATTTCTAAGTTTAGGGTGCGCGTTGCATCTTAACCATGCAACGCGCAGTTTTAAGGAAATTGCAGATTTTCTCGATGCAATTTCTAAGTTTAGGGTGCGCGTTGCATCTTAACCATGCAACGCGCAGTTTTAAGGAAATTGCAGATTTTCTCGATGCAATTTCTAAGTTTAGGGTGCGCGTTGCATCTTAACCATGCAACGCGCAGTTTTAAGGAAATTGCCGATTTTCTCGATGCAATTTCTAAGTTTGGGGTGTGGGCACATGTAAAATAAAGGAAACTGCTATATTTCATTTCATTTAAGTGGCGCAACGGCCTTCGTTACATCATGTTTTGCAGTTACATATAGCACTTTCTTAACTGCGCCGCGTTCCATGTTCGGGGAACCGGTTTGTCTTCTAACGTTGATAGCTTGTAGGCCCCTTTGCCGAGGACTTCTTGGATGCGGTACGGTCCTTCCCAAGTTGGGGTTAACTTTCCCTTGGGGAGGGCTCCGCTGGCCTCGTTGTTTCTCAAGACGAACTCTCCGACCTTGAACGCTTGGGCTTTGACTTTGGCATTGTAGTAGCGCTCTAGCTGCTGCTTGTAATTTGCCTCTCTTATTGCTGCTTCATCGCGGCGTAATTCCACCAAGTTAAGGTTTGTGCGCAGCTCCTGGTCATTATCTGTCGTGGTTGCGGAAAGTACTCTCGGGGATGGGCATCCAATCTCCGCGGGTATCATGGCTTCAGAGCCGTATGTGAGGCTGAACGGAGTTTCACCGGTGCTCGTTTTGGTTAGTGTACGATTAGCCCATAGCACGCTCGGTAATTCCTCTGCCCAAGCCTTACCTTTCGTTCCCAATCTGGCTTTGATGCCTTCCACGATGCTGCGGTTCGCGCGCTCAACCTGGCTGTTGCCTTGTGGGTGCGCGACCGAGGTGAAGGTTGGTTGGATGTGCAAATCCGCGTACCATTTCAGTAACCCCTTATCTGCGAATTGAGTCCCGTTATCTGTGACGATTGACATGGGCAGCCCGAAACGGCAAATGATGAATTCCCAAATGAACTTCTTCACATGGTTAGCCGTGATTTCAGCCAGCGGCTTGGCTTCGACCCATTTGGTGAAGTAGTCAATTGCGACTATCAGGAATTTCCTTTTGCCTGTCGTCATTGGGAAAGGTCCCACCAGATCAATTGCCCATTTTTGGAATGGCCATGCCGAGGTTACTGGTATAAGTTCATTCTTTGGACGCAGGGTGTTGGGGGCGTGCCGCTGGCATGAGTCGCATTTGCGGATGATTTTTAAGGCATCTAGGTGCATGCCCGGCCAATAGTATCCCGCGTTCATGATCTTCGCGACCACCATGCGCGGCCCCGCGTGTATCCCACATATCCCTTCGTGTATTTCTCGCACCAAATAGTCCGCATCAACTGCATCCACGCACCGCAGCAATGGCCCCAGGTATGACTTCCGATAGAGCACTCCGTCTTGTATTTGGTATTGTAGGGCTTTGTGCTGTATCTTTCTGGCCTCGGCGCGTTGCTCTGGCAGGGCGCCGTTGGTCAGATAGGATATTATCGGAGTCATCCAGCTGTCAGCACCCGTTTGGATGACGTTGACCTCTTTGGGTGGTACAGACGGTTCGCTCAGCGTTTCGATTCGGACCTCTTTTGCTAAATGGCTGAAGGTTGTAGAGGCCATTTTGCTTAGAGCGTCCGCCGGCTTGTTCTGACTGCGTCTGATGTGGTCGATGGTGCAGCTGGGGAAAGTAGCCATGAGTTCCTTGGCGCGTTGAAGGTATAAAATCATTGAGGGTTCTTTGGCCTCATACTTCCCGCTGATCTGACCGGCGACCAACATTGAGTCGACGTGCGCGAAGATGTGCTTGGCGCCTAGCTTGTGCGCGATGCGTAGTCCAGCGAGGAATGCTTCATACTCAGCCTCATTGTTGGTGGCTTTGAATTCGAGCCTGATTGCGTAGGTGAATTCCGCTCCCTCTGGACTGACCAAGCGTATTCCCGCGCCAACGCCATCCTCGTTTGAGGCCCCATCTGTGTAGAGGTTCCAGATGGCCTTCTCGTCATTCGATGGTTGCGGTTCTTGTTCGGCTTTGCATTCTTCTATTTTTTCTTTTGGTACTTCTGCTATGAAATCAGCCAGTACCTGTCCTTTAATCGTCGGGCGCGTCTTGTAATTGATGGTGTGCTCACCCAGCTCAATTGCCCATTTTGCCAATCTCCCAGAAACTTCTGGCTTTGATAGGACATTGTTCAGCTTGTAATCGCTCAGCACATTGATGGGATGGCCTTGGAAATAACGGCGCAGCCGTCTTGATGCATGAACGAGGGCTAAAACTAGCTTCTCCATGATGGTGTATCTGGACTCCGCATCTGTTAGTACTCTGCTGACGTAATAGATAGGCGTTTGGACCAGCTTTCTATCTACCATCAGTACTGCGCTCACCGCCTGCTCTGTGGCGCAAAGATACATCGTTAGGGGCTCCCTAGGGAGTGGAGCGGTGAGCGTTGGTAGGTCCATTAAGCATTCCTTCATCTCTTGAAAAGCCTTCTCTGCCTCCGGTGTCCATTTAAAATGGTTCTTTTTCAAACAGCTTTTCAGTGTTTCGATGAAAGGAATGGATTTGCTTGCGTGATGCGACAGAAAGCGGTTGATCGCTACAAGGCGTCCATTCAGCGTTTGAACCTCTTTTAGGGTGGATGGGGAGGGCATTTGCGCAATGGCTTGTATTTTTTCGGGGTTTGGTCTGAACCCATCTTTGGTGACCACGACCCCCAGAAACTTGCCTTCTTCCATCCCAAAAGCGCATTTGCTTGGGTTTAGCTTCATGCAGATCGCTTTTAAATGCTTGAAGGTCTCTTCAATGTCTTTTAGCATCTGATCCTCTTCCTTGCTTTTGATGACTAAGTCATCAACATAGACTTCTAGGTTTCTCCCGATCTGCTTGGCGAATGCGCGGTCCATCAGTCGTTGATACGTGGCTCCGGCGTTTTTTAGGCCAAATGGCATCTTTGTGTAGCAGAAGACTCCTTTATCTGTGCGGAAGGCAGTTTTGTCTTCATCTTCACGTGCCATCTGTATTTGGTGGTAGCCTTTGTAGGCGTCCAAAAAACACTTGAAGCGGAACGGGGCTAGAGAGTCTATTTTCAAATCGATTTCTGGTAGGGGATAGCAGTCCTTCGGGCATGCTTTGTTGAGGTCGGTGTAGTCTACACACATCCTCCATCCGCCATTGCTTTTCTTAACCATGACTGGGTTTGCGACCCAGGTTTGGTATCGTGTTTCCCTCAAAATGCCTGCCTTTAACAGTTCTCCAACTTGCTCATTCATTGCTTGAGTTTTTTCAGCACCCATACTTCTGCGCTTCTGCGCGATGGGTTCTACAGAGCGGTATGTGTTAAGCTTGTGTTGAGCGAGTTCGCGCGGAACACCGATCATGTCCGACGGTTGCCATGCGAAAACATCGATATTTTTGCGGAGGAGTTGTTTCAGATGGTCCCTGATATTTTCGGAGATTTCTGGCCCTATTGTTATGGGCTGCTCAGGGAACTCTGGGTTTAGGATCCACTTTTCTGGTTCAGTGCGCGGGTAGGGCTTCAACATTTTTGCTGGGTGGGGCTCCGTGGTCATGGCGCACTCTCTGTTGGCCCATACAATGGCTACCCCGTTTGGAGTGGGGAAACCGATCGCGCTATGCACGGTGGAGGTGACCATGTTGTAGGAAGCCATGGAGTCCCTACCCAGGATGATATCATATTTAGACTTGGATGGGATGACGAGGAAAGTGACCTCTTCTGTTCGCGACCGTCCCTGCGCGCCTAGAGTGAGAGGGAAGGATATTTCTCCGAGGGGTGTTACAACCTCGTTGGAGAATCCCATGATCGGCGAATTGATGGGGCGCAGGCGCTGCTTATCCTCTTCGTCCAGGAGGTCAAAGCACTGTCCATACATAATGTCTGAATTGCTGCCCGTGTCCATGAATGCTCTAGTGGTTCTGTAATGGTCAAAAATGGCTGTGACAATGATTGCTTTCGTGGCCGATGGGCCGCCTTTGACTATGGGGAAACACACCTGTTGTTCCCTCCATTCTGCTGTTGATTCAGTTTTTCGTTTCTGGCTTCGGTGCCCGCTGCTGTGTATCATCATGCTTATATTCTTTATCTTTTTGGGCGGAGGACCCCCCGCTTGTTTGCGCTCGACGTTTTGCAGCAGGTGGCCGAGCTTGCCGGACTTTAATGCATCTTCAATGGCTTGCCTTAGTTGGTAACACTTATCGGTGTCATGACCGATGTCTTGATGGTATGCGCAAAACTTGTTGTGGTCCAACCCTTCGCGCCGTTTGATGACCTTAGGTTCTGGGAAGTCAACGTTTTCCGTTGCTAGAACTTGCGCCGGTGTTTTGGTTAAGGGAGTCCAGTTGTTGTGACTCCTTCGGTTGGGCTTGTGCACAAGCGAGGTGTTGCGCTGGTAATCTTGTGACGCAGAAGGCTTTGGGATTGTCTGGTCGGCTCCTTGAAGCCTCGTCCAGACATTGCCCTTCGCCCTCCTGTCATGCTTGTTGTTTCGGTTGCGCATTGCTTGCGCTTGTGTATCTGTGTACTGTGGTGCTTGAATTCTGCTCCAGACGGATAGTTCTCTTTCTGTCTTCGCATAATTTTTAGCGCCGCGCATGATCTCTTCCCATGTATTTGGCATGCCTGTGCATCCGGCCAGCGTGCGGATCAGCGAGTCACATCTGACTCCTTGCGTAAACGCTGCTTTCATAAGCTCGAATCCGATTGGACCAATTTGTAAAGCTTCGCGGTTGAACCTGGTGATGTAATCCTCGATGGACTCATTATCGCGTCTTTTGACTTGCAAAATGTCAGTGGAATCCCGCTCGATTCTTTTGTTTTGACTGAAGTGGTCCAAGAATTTATCAGTCAGCTCTTTCAGATTATCAATCTTTCCGTTTGGTAGGCTGTCGAACCATACCCGCGCTGCGCCCGTGAGCGTCTGCGCGAACATGTGACACCATGCTGGCAAGGTCCACCGCGCGCATTTTCCTGCGACCTCGAAACTTCGTATGTGGTCATCAGGGTCGCCGGTGCCGTCAAATTTTCCCAATGTGCTTGGCATTTTTGTCCCAGCGGGCAGTATGGCGAGTGCGATGCGCGGTGTAAACTTTGATTTTTCACTGAACGAGGGGGGGTAATATGGTTTTGTTAGGTCGTCTTCTCCGGACGACAAGTGTGCTCGATCAACGGTGTTGGTCAAGTACTGGCTTGTGTCACGTTGAAAACGACTCTGTGACTCGTCGGAGTCTTCCCTCCATGTTGGGTCAGTGTTATGGGTGCTTCCGCCGACGTGTCCTGCAGCTCTGGACGGCCCTTCTGAGATAGTGACAGGCCTTCCTTCGCTGAAGGACAGGGCGCGGGATGCCTCTCTCAGATGTTGTTCTTTAAGCTTGTGCATGAATGCTTGCTTCAGAGCTCCTTTCTGCTGCGCATACCATACCTCCGGGCTAACCATCGGCGTAGTATGAGCGGCAGGTGAGGTCTGAAGGTTATCAGTTGCAAAATGGAATGACGGGGTTTGCCTTGTCCCGGAGGACGGGGTGTGGCCCACGTCGGTGATGTGAACTTGCTCTTCCACGTGGCTGTCGGGCTGGCTGGTGATTGCCGGAGCTACACCAGTGCCGGACGGGCCTTGTGGAGAGTTTGTGTTGATTGGTAAAGAACTCATCGCTGGTGTGTTGAGAGATAGAAGTTTTTAAATTGCTGTTCTTAATAACTCAATAGACGGATGGCGCCAATGAAGAAACACCGGTCTAATAATCAAAATATAACAATGATAATGAACTAATAATGTAAAGGAACGGACTTCTTATTTATCAGGACAAGTTACAAGACACTGTTATAAGATTATTACAGCGTTTCGACTATAATCTATCTCTCACAGCTCTCTATATGAATTCTATTCCTTCGTTTTCCATCCTCTCTTCTGGTGACGAAGGGAGGTATTTATAGGCTGCTTAGGTAGCCTGTGATTGGCTGTGAGGAGCATGGCAGCTGTCTTGTACGATTGTGGCCGTTGTCATTTTCTGCGCTGTCTTCTTTTGATTGGTCCACGTGTCCTGACGTCGTCCTTTTCGTCCTTTTCTGTACCTCGTACTGGCAGGAGATCGTGGAGCAGGGTGCTCTGGCCTGTGATTGGCTGTTGGCTCTGCTCCTGTCGGATGATATTTGTCCTTTTTTGCTGTTGCGTGCGCCGTCTTCCAGAACGCCACGTCATATTACTGTGCTGGCGTGCGCGCGGGTTTCCTTCCTGCGCGTGTGCGGGTACCTATCTCTTCAGTAATTATTTTCGTTCGACTCAAAATGGAATACAACCAAAAACCAGTTCACACAATAATATAACAACAACAACAACCTTACCCAGTAAATCCCACAATTAACACAGCTAAGAGTAGGGTCTGGGAAGGGTGGGATGTAGGCAAACCTTACCCCTATCCTTGCGGATAGAGAGGCTGCTTCCAGAGAGACCCCGGCTCGACAGTTCACACAATAATATCTGTTAATGAATCAGGAAGTGACCACAATACTGAATAACTAATAACAAGTCACAACTTAAATAACTGATACAGTAGTAGCAAAGTAGCCATACAAACATTAGATTAGCATCATAAATCTCAACATTACTTCTCAAGAAAGTAAGAGCGCTTTTAACATTTTGGACCGACCCTCCAAGTGGTAATTCTTACTCCACGAGACGCGCGTGGGGCCCGTTTGAGCGTTCTTAATAACTTAGACTCTTCCTTCCGATCAACCGTAAGAAGTATAATCACCTCCTTTAGCTTAGGTGACCTAGCCAATATAAACTTTCCAAACTCCGTATCAAGCCAGCTGCTGCCAAAACAGATAAACAACGAATTCAAATGCTCCAACCAAACATCTGAATATTTGTCGTTTATAGCCGAGAAATCCAGATCGAACTCCATCTACATAAAGATTCGTACTTTTTATGTCAGTGATAATAATCAAACAACCACAGAACGAGATAAAACAATATCATTCACCTCTAGGTGCATTCTCTCTAAGTTCGGGGAACATTTGATCAAAAGAAGAAGCAAATCTGATCCGTAGCTATCAACAAGGCACATTTTACTCAAACATAGGGATTTGAGGTGGATTAGTGAGATTGGACGCTCTTTTGGAACCGAGTCTAGAACTAGCCACTTGAATTATCCATAGGCCAAAACAAATATTAACAACCGAAGGTTAAAAACTATTATTTCAAATTTTCAATAATATATGATGGTGAATAAATATTACCGGGCAGACAAAACCCGAGATAGTCAGATCTTCAATCACAGGTAAACACATGAGTAGCTCATTAATAGTGCATTTATCACTAGGTTCATCACTAGTGCATTCATCAACTGATTCATCTATTTGCTGCAACACGATACAATATTCAGATAAGTTTAGAAAGTCTATGGCGTGAGAACTTATATTCAAGTGGGTACTTACCAGATTCAACTTCTTAAGTGACGGACAATTAGATAAAAGAAGCAGAAGAGTTTGTGTAGAGATCTTTACATAACTCAAGTATAAATTTTCAAGGCTACCAAAGCCATTGAATACTGACGGATAGTCAATTTCAAAAGTACAAAGATAGAGGTCCGTTAAGTGATGCAATGCAAAAAAAGATTCGGGTAACTTATACCACATGTCCTGATTGTCCTCTGAAGCATCAAGTCCATTAAGACTTAGTTTCTTGACAGTATGTTTCCTCGACAAATGAAGCATTATTAGTTCAAATTCAAAACTGTCGTAATGTTCCCAGTAATCCTCCAAAACAACGGTGAGCTGGTGTATTGGACCCTGGCGCAGCAACAAAACGCGGTATATAACATACGCGTCCATGTATTTCATCGCATTTGCTGTGTCAGATGTTAGTTCTACTTCTGAAGTTGTATTACTTAATTCAAACCGAAGATTAGGAATTGTGGTCCACTTGTACCTCCATTCCCTTGAGAGAATACTTGTCCTTGCTGCCTCTTCGGTTGGCAAAAGACATAAGATGGTTTCTATTATGGGTTGAGGAAGTGTGCTGATTCTATCCACGGACAGTCGTTCAGCTTTGTACATACTTCTAGTTTTCATCTTCAGCTATTCTTTTTGTTGGACTGATACTAGTATAAAGTATAAACAAGCGATTCACGAGCGTAAACAAACTAATGCAACTAAACATAGATGAACGATCATAAACGAGCCGACACCAATTAAAGTAAATATGAAATTATGAATAACAATGTCTTGATCTTAAAAAAATTTATAAAAATATATTAATTTCCTAAACTACACTAAACATTAACAGGCCTAACAATCTTAAACGAATACATTAATGAAAGAAATTAAACAAACAACATAATATAATGAACATAAACAAACAAACGTTGACAAACATAAATGAACAAACAAGGCATGTCTTTGTGTTCGTTCGTTTAACTAGATGAACAAACTTAAACATACTTCCCATTGAACGTTAGGTTCGTTTAAAATCCTATTGGGAGGATGCATAACAGTAACACAGTAATCCACAATTCAATCAAATGATGAGTAATAGCATTCCTATGTCTAAACAATATTATTATAATATTAAAACATACAATTGAAATAAGAAAATGGAAGTGAAGATGTTACCAGAACAGTTCAATCCTAACCCTAACGGCGGCGAACAGAAGACGGCAGATGTGGAAGAACACACAAGAAACGAAACGGCGTCGGAAACGGAAGAAAAACAAGTGTTGCCTCCGATGGTTTGGTTTGGTTTGGTTTCCCCGTTAAAAGAGATGATGATTATTATTTTCCAGAACAACGTGTAGTTGAAGATGTTTCTATATGGGTTTACACCATGTGTAACGGCTAGGGATGAGCTCAGGACCGTATCGATACCAACTGATACCGATCTTGAAAATATTGATTTCGAAAACTCTTAAAACCTAATAATGATACCGTAAGCATGCGGTACAGTACTGGTATGGTATCGGTATTTTACCTTAAAATACCGATACCATACTGATCCCGTACCGATACCGATAATACCGAAACCGAAAACCTCTAAATGTCGATACCGATACCGAACACCCTCGGTTCGCTATCGGTTCGGTACGGGACGGGATCGGTATTCGGCGCTATGTGCTCATCCCTAATAACGGCAACCGATTTGGGCGTGAAAGGGGGCAAAAAACGCCCCACACCGCCCGGGGCATTTTGTTCTTTTTTTGGCTTTGGCGTGAAAATGTTACTTTTTGGAGGAGCCAATCAAACCCTTCCACTTGGAGTGGAGGGCATGGATTTTTGTTGTTATTACATATAGTCTTACTATCATTGGGTTCGTATATTTGGGCCTTGGCATGGAAATTAGAATGATTAGCAACCTAACTTATATTTTGGAGTCGTAAAAAAAACCAGGCTTTGACCCCGATCCAAATCTGTAAGTGTAAGTTGTGGTTTTCAACTCTAAAACCGAGTTTGTACACCTCTACTTGTATTGATCATCCATTTGGGTTAAATCATTAGGCTTACTGGTAACCCTGATTGTTGATGTTGATACAACAATATTAAGACAGGGAAAAGATACGTTTTGTTGATATATTAATGTACTTAACCTCAATGGCCACAACACTTGATAACTAATAACAAGTCACAAATCTAAATTAACTGATACGGCAACAAAGTAGCAATACAAACTTTAGATTATCACCATAACTCTCTCAGCATTACTTCTCAAGAAAGTAAAGAGCGCTTTTAACATCTTGGACCGACCCTCCAAGTGGTAATTTTTACTCCACGAGACGCGCGTGGGGCCCGTTTGAGCGTTTTTAACATCTTAGACTCTTGCTTCCGATCAACCACAACGAGTATGCTCACCTCCTTCAGCTTAGGTGACCTAGCCAAGATAAACTTTACAAACTCCGTATCAAGCCACCTGCTGCCAAAACAGATATCCAATTGAGTAAGATGCTCCAACCAAACATCTGAATACTTATCCTTTACAGCGGGGAATTCCTGAAGACGCCACTCAATCTACATGAACGTTTGTATTTTTGTGTCAGCAAAAATCAAAGAAACAGAATACGAGATATAATTATATCATTCACCTCTAGGTGCGCAAGTTCCAAGTTCGGGGAACATTTTATCAAAACAAGAAGAAAAGCTAATTCGCAGCCATCAGTAAGACACATTTGAGTCAAAGATAAGTATTTGAGGTGGATTAGTGAGGTTGGACGCTCTTGCAGAACCGAGTCTGGAACTAGCCACTTGAACCATAGGCCAAAACAAATATCAACATCCAAAAGTTCAAAACTATTCATTCAATAATATATGATGGTGAATAAACATTACCTCAGAGACGCCACCCGAAACATTCAGATCTTCAATCACAGGTAAACACTTCAGTAGTTCATTAATAGTGCATTTGTCACCTGGTTCAACTATATGCTGCAACACGACACAATATTCAGATAAGTTTAGAAAGTCTATGGCGTGAGAACTTATATTCAAGTGGGTACATACCAGAGTCAACTTCTTAAGTGATGGACACTTAGATAAAAGAAGCAGAAGAGTTTGCGTAGACATCTTTACATAACTCAATTCTAACGTTCCAAGGCTACTGAAGCCATCGAATATTGATGGATGGTCAATTTCAAAAGTACCAAGATAGAGGTCGGTTAAGTGATGCAATGCAAAAACAGATTCGGGTAATTTATACCACATGTCCTCTAAATTAAGTCCATCAAGGCTTAGTTCCTTGACAACATGCTTCCTCGACAAATGAAGCATTATTAGTTCAAACTCAAAACAGTCATAATGTTCCAAGTAATCATCCAAAACAATGTTGAGCTCGAGTATTGGACCCTCGCGCTGCAACAAAACTCGGTATATAACATACATGTCCATGTATTTCATCGCATTTGTTATGTCAGATGTGAGTTCTACTTCTGAAGTTTTATTACTTAATTCAAACGAAAGTTTAGGAATTGTGGTCCACTTGTACCTCCATTCCCTTGAGAGAATACTTGTCCTTGCTGCCTCTTCAGTTGTTAAAAGACATAAGATGGTTTCTAATATGGGTTGAGGAAGTGTGCTGATTCTATCCACAGACAATCGTTCAGCTTTGTACATACTTCTAGTTTTCATCTTAGGTTGTTCTTTTTGTTGGACTGATACTAAACAATGCTGCAAAAACTAGTTACAGTGAAAATCAATTTAAGATAAAGTGATCATAAGCCAAATACTACCTTGGAGGTAGGTTTCGAAATGAACAAAACGAATGTGTTTGTGTGCGTTTATGTTTGTTCATAGTAGTATAAACAAACGATTCACGAACGTAAAAGAACAAATGTAACTAAACCATAGTCATCAAAGGCGCTAGGCGCACTCAAGGCGCATAGGCCCTTGCCTAGGGCCTAGGCGCAAAGCGCAAAAAAAGTGGTGGGGGGCTGAGGTAAAAAAAAGGGCACTTAAATGAAAAATAAAAAAATATATTATGCATTATATTCTTCAAATAAAAATAACCAAAAGCTATTATATAAGATTTAATAGCATCTAATTAATACCAAAAGTTCTAAAATAGTGAAGATTTAAATGTAATTTCAAAACTTGAAAGTTATAAAGTTCTAAATATTCTAAACTGGATCGGAGTTCTGGATGAAGGTTGCTTAAATTGGTATTGTGGAAGGTTATATTGTAGACAAGATCAAGAATTTTGCAGTAAACAATAACTAAAAAATTAATAAATTGTTATTTAGTGTGCCTAGAGAGCTGAAGCAACGACCTAGGAACTAAAAGCGCAAGTAGAGGGCCTAGCTTGGAAAATGGGTCTAGGCGCATGAAGCGACGGCTTTCAAAATCTATGAACTAAACATATATAGAACGAACATAAATGAGCTGACACCAATTAAAGTAAATAGTAAATACGAATAACAATGTCTTGATCTTAAAAAATTAATAAAACTAGCTAGACTAAATTGTAATGTGTAATACATTGATTTCATAAACTACATTAATATTACAAGGTTGTAGAAGGGCTAGGCGCTAGGCAGGCAGTGGGTTCTAGCCTCGGGACTATACGGAATTAGGCGTTTTGGTATTATATATATATACACAGATTTAGGTGTTTTTTTTTAAATTATGTTAAGATATATACATATAATAGTTAGAAATACTTAGATATATACACATAAGATTAAGTAATACTTAGAAATTTGTGGAATTTAAAAAAATTAAAAAAAAATAAAAACCACCGCCTAATGACCGCCTAATCCCCAAAACGTCTAGGACCCCGCCTAGGGCTTGTTTCCTATATTTTGCCTCGCCTAGCGCCTAGGCCGACTTTTACATCACTGACATATTAACAAGCCTATCAATCTTAAATAAATACATTAATGAACAAAATTGAACAAACAACATAATATAATGAACATAAACAAACGAACATTCACAAACATAAATGAACAAACTCAAACAAACGTTCACAAACATAAATGAACAAACAAGGCATGTGTTTGTGTTCGTATTCGTTCGTCGTTTAAACTAGATGAACAAAATGTTTTGTCCATGTTAGTTCATTTATTAAATAAACGAACTTCCCGTTGAATGGTTGACACTGAACGTTGAGTTCATTTACAATCCTATTTGAAGAATGCAATCATGCATAACACAGTAAGCCTACTAATCCTACAATTTAATGAAATAGTCTTTGAAATTGACTTATACTACGTTGAATACCAGACACAACAATAGTGATTATCAAATGATGAGTTAGACACTTAGACAACTTTATTTATTTACCCTTTCTTTAAATAATAATTACAATATTAAAACACACAATTGAAATAAGGAATTGGAAGTGAAGATGTTACCAGAACACTCCAATAGTTTCTCCACAGTTGTTGTTCGGACTCTGTTCTCTAACCCTAACCCTAACGTCAGCGAACAGAAGACGAAAGATGTCGAAGAACACACAAAAAACGTAACGGCGTCGTAAACGGAAGAAAAACAACTCTGTGTGTGTGTGTGTGGATGTTAATTAGCTGTTGCTTCCGATCGAGAGGGTGGTTTCCCTCCCTGTTAAAGAGATGATTATTATTATTATTTTACAAATAAACATGTATTTGAAGATGTTTTTAATTTGGGCTAGTGTTATTGGGTTCATACATTTGGGCCTAGGCATGTTCACGGATTGAATTTCACTCACCACATGGAAATTGGAATATGCTTAGCAACATAACTTAATTTTGGAGTTGTAGAAAAAACCCGGTTTTACCCGAACCAAATCAGTAACAGAGAGTTGTCGTTTTTAGCTCTAAAACCGGTTCTTAGCCCAAATTTGCTTAGACCCAAACCGAGTTTGTACACCTCTACTTAAATTGATTGTCCATTTGGGTTAAATCATTGGGTTTGCTGGTACGTTGGTAGAACAATAACCCTAATTGTTGATGTTGATACATCGATATTAGGATAGGGAAAATATATGTTTTGTTGATATATTAATGTACTTAACCTTGAAAGTAGTTACAATTGGAGAAGCAAACTGATTACGACAGAGGAAATAAACTAATTACAACAGGGGAGTGAACTGATTACAAAAGAGGAAGTAAAGGAAAAGCTATGTCTACAAGTTTAAAGGTGATGTCTTATATCTGATGTGTGTTTTTGTGTAGCCACGGTTGATATTTATAACCACCCAAAAGACTTTCTCTAATCCTAAGTCGATCCGTGACTTTTCCAAGAGAGGAAACATGGCAAACTTCTTTATTTCCATCAGCGCCTCACTCTATTTAGCCTATTCTCTTTTGGAAATAACATTGACTTGTGTGTTGATGACAATGACCTTTCGTGCTTTGTCTCTTTTGCATCCAGACCATCCATTGGTCACTTTCTAGAAGATTTGACTTGTGATCATATCTTTTGGAGTTCATATTTTTGAGCCGTTGACATTGGTAGAGAAGACGTCCTATCATTTTTTATAGTTTTAGTTTATTTATTTTTCTACTTCATTTTTGCACTATTGGGAGTCACTGTACCTTTCGGGGGATAGAATAATTGAGGGAATTTTCTGAAAAATATAGTTTTAGTTTATTTTATAAAATCTAATTTTATGAATATGTTAATCAAATATAAATCAGAGGTAGAAACGTGTACAACAAAATTGGATTCTATCCATTAGTGAACCGGTTATAGTTCATATAAACATTTATATAAAATCAGGGCGTTTATAGATTATTCAGCAACGAAAAAACGAAGATAGAATACCTTGAATCAACGAGTGTCCTGCTAGTATACAGAGCAGTAAAGCGCCAAGATCTTGGATGAGCTCCTTGAAACGAATCCAATTGAATCAACTCTTGAAATGAGCCAATACAACACGAGGCAGCAGCGGCTCGCCAAAATGGTGGTGGCCGGCGCACGGTGGTGACAACGCAGATGGTGGTGACCAGCTCATGGATGGTGGCTAGCCAAAGGTGGCGGCCGCTGGTGTGTTGTCGGGTGTTAGGTTTCAGATTTTTCTAAATATGATCTTCGCAATTTATGGTCAAATATTTTTTTTAAAGGTCAACAAAGTCGTCACGGGCTCCCGTGGGAATATCTTTATGACGAATTCAGGATACCCACGTGGCACCCAGTCCTCCAGGTGCACCAAACCAGGGAAAACGAAAACCCGACCACCCACCTGCCCAAAAGCACGACAATGAATACCTGTAAAACCTGGTATCCTTCAAAGCTCGAACTTTTAAGCATTCGGCATCAAATCACCTATCATTAGACCTTCATACCACTCCGTGTGTGGTTATGATCAAATAGTTTTGATCTGGTTTCTTTGTATTTATATTTGAACACCGTGGTGAACAAGATATATACAAATATATAAACAAGATCAAATAGAATCTATTACTAAGGGGGTGTTTGGGATTGATTATTCAAAACAGATTATGTGTTTTGGAAAAGCAGGGGTGGGGCTGCTTATAGATTATTGCGTTTTGATAGCCTAAAAAATTGATTATTTGTGTTTTCAAAACGCAATCCAAACACTAAAAACTGATTATCTGCGTTTTCAAAACGCAATAATCTAAAACTCGGATTCAAAACGCAATCTCAAACACACTCTAAATATATTTATCTCCATAATGATTTATAATATTCAAAGGTCTTCCATCCAATACAGATACATTATAAATACAAAAAAAAAAAAAGTAAATGAAATTGTGAATAGAAAATAAAGATCTAAAACCCATTCAGTATGCTAATAAATATGAAATTTCTTGTTACTGCCTACTTGAATAAATATGAAAACTGGTAATGACGATGGAGACAATTTGGTTACTGAACAACTAAACGGAATAACTCAAAACATTGAAATAAGAAATAATCAACAACGAGTTAACACAATAATAAATTATCAGTGATAATGGATCAGAAAATGACCACAATACTCGATTAAAAAGTCACAAATCTAATATAACTGATACGGCAACAAAGTAGCCATACAAACATTAGACTGTCATCACAAATCTCAACATTACTTCTCAAGAAAGTAAGAGTGCTTTTAACGTCTTGAATCGACCCTCCAGGTGGTAATTTTTACTCCGCGAGACGCACGTGGGGCCCGTAAGAGCGTTTTTAACATCTTAGACTCTTGCTTCCGATCAACCACAACGAGTATGCTCACCTTTTTTAGCTTAGGTGACCTAGCCAAGATAAACTTTACAAACTCCGTATCAAGCCAATTGCTGGGAAAACAGATACTCAATCGATTCAGATGCTCAAACCAAACATCTGAATATTTATCCTTTACAGCGGAGAATTCCTGAAGAGCCCACTCAATCTACATGAATGTTTGTATTTTTGTGTAAGCAATAATCAAAGAAACAGAATACGAGATATAATTATATTATTCACCTCTAGGTGCAAATACTCCAAGTTCGGGGAACATTTGATCAAAACAAGAAGAAAAGCTAATCCGCGGCCATCAGTAAGACACATTTCATTCAAAGATAAATCTTTGAGGTGGATTAGTGAAGTTGGAAGCTCTTGTGGAACCGAGTCTAGATCCAGCCACTTGAACCATAGGCCAAAACAAACATCAATATCCAAAACTTCAAAACCATTCTTTCAATAACATATGATGGTGAATAAATATTACCCCAGAGACATCACCCATATTCAGATCTTCAATCACAGGTAAACACTTCAGTAGTTCATTAATAGTGCATTTATCACGTGATCCATTAACTGTGGATTTGTCACCTGCTTCAAGTATATGCTGCAACACAATACAATATTCAGATAAGTTTAGAAAGTCTATGGCGTAGAACTTATATTCAAGTGGGTACTTACCAGAGTAAACTTCTTAAGTGATGGACAATTAGATAAAAGAAGCCTAAGAGTTTGTGTAGAGATCTTTACATAACTCAATTCTAACGTTCCAAGGCTACTAAAGCCATCGAATATTGATGGATGGTCAATTTCAAAAGTACCAAGATAGAGGTCCGTTAAGTGATTCAATGCAAAAACAGACTCGGGTAATTTATACCACACGTCCTCTGAATCATCAAATACATCAAGACTTAGTTCCTTGACACTATGCTTCCTCGACAAATGAACCATTATTAATTCAAACTCGAGACAGTCATAATGTTCCCAGTAATCCTCCAAAACAATGCTGAGCTCGTGTATTGGACCCTGGCGCTGTAACAAAACTCGGTATAGAACATACATGTCCATGTATTTCATCGCATTTGCTATGTCAGATGTTAGTTCTACTTCTGAAGTTGCATTACTTAATTCAAACCGAAGTTTAGGAATTGTGGTCCACTTGTACCTCCATTCCCTTGAGAGAATACTAGTCCTTGCTGCCTCTTTGGTTGGCAAAAGACATAAGATTGTTTCTATTATGGGTTGAGGAAGTGTGCTGATTCTATCCACGGACAATCGTTTAGCTTTGTACATACTTCTAGTTTTCATCTTAGGTTGTTCTTTTTGTTGGACTGATACTAAACGATGCTGCAAAAACTAGTTACAGTGAAAATCGATTTAAGATAAAGTGAGATAATAAGCCAAATACAACTTTGGAGTTAAGCTTGTAAACGAACTGAACAAACAAAAATGACCATGTCCGTGTTTCTTTGTTTAATTTCACCGAACAAACGATTGAACAGAACAATTAAACGAACAGGCCTAAGAATCTTAACTAAATACATTAATAAACGAAATTAAACAAACAACATAATATAATGAACATAAACAAACAAACGTTCACGAACTTAAACGAACGGTCAAAAACATAAATGAACAAGCAAGCAGGGAACAAAGCATTAGAAGGGCCCGAGGTGCCCCGGCCCCCACCGTTTTCATGCTCAATGGGGTAAATTTCCCCGTTTTCGTCCGAAAATGTTCTATATATTGACTCCGCCCCCACCAATTTGAAAAAAAAAAACAAAAAAACATCGGGTCTCTTGACTTTAGGCCCCCACCATCTAAAAGTAACCTCCGCCACTGAAACACGTTCGTTTAACTAGACGAATTTGTTAATCTACGGTTCGGTGAACATTCAGTTCGTTTACAATCCTAATTGGAGGATGCATAACACAGTAAGCCTAATAGTCCTATAATTCAATGAAATAGTGTTTAAATGTGTGCTTTGAAATTGACTTATAATAATAAGTTGAATAGCAGACACAACAATAGTGATTATCAAATGATATTGATGAGTTATATTATACCATCCCTTTGTCTAAATAATAATTATATTATTAAAACACACAATTGAAATAAGGAATTGGAAGTAAAGATGTTACCAGAACACTTCAATAGTTGCTAATGAGTTGTTGTTCGGACTCTCTTCTCTAACCCTAACCCTAACCCTAACGTCAGCTAACAGAAGACGACAGATGTCGAAGAACACACAAGAAACGTACCGGCGTCGTAAACGGAAGAAAAACAAGTGTGTGTGTGTGTTGTGTGTGTGTGTGTGGGTGGGTTGGGGGGGGGGGGGGGGGGGGGGTGGGTTGAAGAACACAAGACACGGTGGTTTCCCTCCCCCATTAAAGAGCATTTGAAGATGTTTTTATTTGGGTTCATAGATTTGGGCCTAACACAGTAAACGACCGTTCGGTAGGGCTGCACACGAGCCGAGTCGAGCCGAGCTAGGCTGAGCTCGAGCTTAAAATTAAACGAGCCAGCTTGGCTCGGCTTGTTTTTCTGGTCGAGCTGAAAAGTCGAGCTCGAGCTCGGCTCGTAAATGTTTGAGCCGAGCTTGAGCCAGCTCGTTATTTTTCTTTTTTATTTTTTTTTATTTTTTTTTACAAAGATTTATAAACTAAAAAACAAAAAAAAATTTACACATATACATGTATATTTTTATTTTTATAAGTTAAGGTTTATTGGATTATGAATGAGTGAGGTAAATAGGTAGTATGAGTGGGATTTCAAAATTTGAAATTTAGAATTTGGTTTAGAGCCAAAATATATTACTTTCATCTATATATTAATTACACATACACAAGCCTGGGTCGAGCCATATGTCGAGCCATCGAACCGAGCCACGAGTCGAGCTATCGAGCCGAGCCACGAGCTGAACACCCCTGGCTCGAGCTCGGCTCGATTACAAAACGAGCCAGCTCGGCTCGGCTCGAAAACAAAATGAGCCTTTTCGAGCGAGCTTTTTTCGAGTTTTTTTCGAGTGAGTTTCGAGCGAGCCTCGAGCCGCGAGCTTTTTGTACACCCCTACCGTTCGGATCTTAGCGTGTGGATTATGTGATAGAAGTATCGATTATAATTAAACACTCACGACGTTTGAAATGTTCAACTAAATCATGTGACCCTATAATAATTTTGGGTTTATAGACACACTCAAAATATTATTTGTTCCTTGTATCAAAAACTAAAACTTGATTAGTGTTTTAAATATTGATGAACTTGATTAGAAAAATTAATAAGTTGATCTTGTTTATTAACAATCTAATTTTTTTCGGATTGAATCTGTATTACAAACAAGAATCACATAAACAAACCATTCAAAAATAGGATCCCATAATCGTTTCACATAAGTTTTTGAATCAAAACAAACAAACCTTAGTGTGGAAACTAAAGTTCTAGCCGGACATAACGGCTAAATCAATCGAACCGAATAAGAAACGATACAAGCAATAAAAACTTACTAAGCAATATATAGTGGCGATATAAATTCTAAATAATATACAGTGGCGATATAAATTCTAAAAAATATATAAACTAACATTCTCGGTCTCTGCTTATGACCACTTGCCTAGTACGTGGTTGTGAGTTGATTTCTTCCTCTTCCTCCGTCACAAATGATTTGTGCCGCTTCCCAAACGGCGTTTATAAAAAGTTGGTTTTCCTTGCTCGACGAAGATGAGGAATCAACCAAAGGTAAATATGACATTGTTTAGGTTTTTTTTAGAGAATTGGATCATTTTAAGAAAGTTAGAGAGAATTGGGTTAAGGTAGAGAGAGTTTTTGTAAAAAAAATGTGTTGAAATGATTGGTATTTATAATTTGGAAAAAAGTTCTTATCTTTAAATAGCCGTTAGGCTTTATGGCCCGTCTCCATCGTCCTTTTTGGGACGCTTAGGATGGCGACAACCCCCGGGGGCGGTGTAGCCCATCCGAGACAGACCAGAACAGCCCGGGGACGTCCCCATACCTGTTTATCTTATGTCATTATTACCTTGCCTACAATATTCAAAATACAAGGCCCAGGATTCTACATCTTCTATCGCAGCCAGTAGCCAACTGAGACCTACAGCTTTCTGACTCTTTAGCATCAGTAACAGTTTAAGTATACCCATTGCGTGGAACTGTGGAGGCCAACAACCAAAAAAGCCCAAAGACGACCAACAAAAAATTAACATAAAAACAAGTGGCAATACAAAGAACTCTAAATTATTATCATAAATCTCAATATTAAGTCAGATGAAAGTTGAGTGGCCTAAAGGTCTTTGAAGCAACTCTCAGTTAACAGTTATTACAACTGGTGATACACGCGGGGCCTGTAATAGAGTTTTTAACATCTGCATCTCTGACTCCATCCGATGACCCACATAGCGTATGCAAGTTATGGTCACCTTCTTCAACTTAGGTGATCTAGCCAAGATAAGCTTTACAAAATCCATTTCAGGCTCCGTGTTGTTAAAACGTTCCATTTCAAATTCATTTAGATGCTCCAACCAAACATCTGAATACTCTTCCAATGCCAAGGAGTATGTCTGATCACACATAAACCCATAATACATCTACATGAAGGTTCATCTTTTTTGTGTCAGCATATTTTGGCATGTGATAATTAAAACAAACAGGATATGAGATATGATAATATTATTTACCTCCAGCTTAATTTTCTCCAAGTTCGGTGAACGTTTGATAAAAACAAGAAGAGACTGTAATCCACATAGCTCTACACGATTCGTATCTTTGAAACAAAAGTATTTGAGGTGGATAAGTGAGGTCGGAAGCTCATGTGGAACTGAGTCTAGTACAACCCACTTGAACAATAGACCAAACAAAGATCAACAATGAAAGTTCAAAACTTTTCTTTCAATTATATGAAATACAACAACAACAACAACCTTACCCAGTAAATCCACAATTAGCAAAGCTAAGAGTAGGGTCTGGGGAGGGTGAGATGTAGGCAAACCTTACCCCTATCCTTGCGGATAGAGAGGCTGCTTCCAGACAGAGAGACCCCGGCTAGACAAACACAATCAACAAGCAAACAACCCTAAAATTAATAAAGAGCTA
The DNA here is from genome assembly GCA_030844895.1 of Ambrosia x helenae. Classification (NCBI taxonomy): domain Eukaryota; kingdom Viridiplantae; phylum Streptophyta; class Magnoliopsida; order Asterales; family Asteraceae; genus Ambrosia; species Ambrosia x helenae. The sequence continues at coordinate 60,067,837 of CM061231.1, forward strand.
CTGAATTTAGAGAAAACGTTGAAAGCGTCACGTAGTAAAACAAATGTATATATGAAATGTAGATAAATATTACCTTGGAGACATTAGGCCAAGTAGATAGATGTTCAATCACAGGTAAACACTCTAATAGCTCATTAATGGTGCATGTACCATCTATCTCACATAGAAGCTGCAATACGTTACAATATGTTTAGAAAAGTTTCGAAAGACCATGACATGAGAACATAATCAACATATATTTAAGTGGGAACTTACCAGACTCAAGCGCTTTAATGATGGACAATTTGATAAAAGATGTAGAAGAGTTGTTGTAGAGATTCCTACATCCCACAAGCTTAAGGTTTCAAGGCTACCAAATCCATTGAATGTTGGTGGATGGTAAAAATCAAGACAAGAGATATCAAGGTCCCTTAAGTGATGAAACGAGAAGAGAGATACGGGTACTTCATACCCACATTCATAATTATCCCATCCAGAAAGTGTTAGTTTCTTGACTGTGTGGTTCCTCGACAATTGAGGTAATATTTGATCAAGTTCCAAACACTCATCAGATACTTCAGGCAAATCAAGGGTGATCTTGTGTATCGGACCCTGGCGCAGCAGCACAATTTTCTTGCATATCATATACACGTAGCTCAAATCTCTCCCAGTTCGGGGAACATTTGATCAAAACATGAAAAGCTAATCCGTAGTGCTGAACAAGACATTCCAATCGTATGTATTTGAGGTGGATTAGTGAGGTTGGAAGCTCTTGCAGAACTGAGTCTAGAGCTAGCCACTTGAACCAAAGGCCAAAACAATTATTAACAGCTAAATTTCATAACTTTTCTTTTAATTATATATAATGTGGATAAATTTTTTACCTCAAAGACACGCGTCGAAATAGTCAGATGTTCAATCACAGGTAAACACTTAAGTAGCTCATTAATAGTGCATTTATCATCTAATTTACTTATATCCTGCAGCACGACATAATATTCAAATAAGTTTAGAAAGTCAAAGTCCATGACATATTTACATGAGAACGTATATTCAAGCGGGTACTTACCAGACTCAACTTCTTAAGTGATGGAGAATTAGATAAAAGACGTAGAAGAGTTTTTGTGGAGATCTTTACATCATTTAACCGTAAGCTTCCAAGGCTACCAAAGCCATCAAATGTTGGTGGATGGCCAATATCAAACGAACAAAGATACAAGTCCGTTAAGTGAAGCACCGAGAAGACAGAATTGGGTAATTCATACCAAAAGGTATCTGATCCAGTAAGTGTTAGTTTCTTGACAGTATGATTCCTCGACAAATGAATTACTATCTGATCAAATTCAAGACACTCGTAATGTTCGCAGTAATCCCGCATAGAAACAGTGAGCTCGTGTAACGGACCCTGGCGCAGCAACAGAACTTGGTGTACATCATGCATGTCCATATTTTTCGGCGTACTTGCTATGTCAGACGTTAGCTCGGAAACAGACATTTGCGTCTCTTTAATTGTTCGTTTATCCAACTTAAACTCAAGTTTAGGAATTGTGGTCCATTTGTACCTCCAATCCCTTGAAAGAATACTTGTCCTTGCCGCCTCTTCGGTTGGTAAAAGACATAGGATGGTTTCTAATATGGGTTGAGGAAGTGTGCTGACTCTATCCAAAGGCGATCGCTTAGCTTTGTACATACGTTTAGTTTTTTTCATCTTCAGCTCTTTTGTTTGGATTGATACTAACCAATGCTGTAAAAACTAGCTACTACGAAAAGCCGAAAATTAACCGAGGATAAAGTGATAATATTAATAGCCAAAAACAAGATGTTGAGCAGAGTAAGTCTAATAAACCTACAATTGGTTATCTGATGAACACTATATCAGATTATGATTAACTTATTATACTTTTAAATGATGAGCTATACTATCTAAATTTATCCTTTCTTTAAAGATTATTATTATTTCATGACAGTCAATTATATCATCAAACAAAAGAAAGAAAGAGATATGAAAATATAAATTTGAAGTGAAGATGTTACCGGAACAGTTTAATCGTGGCTCCTGTATTTAACGACTGCCATCAGGACTCTGTCCTCTAACCCTAACCTTAACGGCGGTGAGCAGAAGATGTCGAAGAAGAAACGTAACGCCGCGTAAACGGAAGAAAAACAAGTATACCGGACGTGAAGATATTGATTATTTTCCGTTAACTCATTTGGTCCGTTGCTAGAACAACTTAAGGGGCGACAATTATTGACACGACCCGAAAACCGACCCGAACCCGACATGAAAAAAAAACAGATTTGGGTCAAGTAACACGACCCGTTTAAAAAAACAGGTCGGGTTCGGGTTAACATATATATAAAATGGGTTGACCCGTTAACCCGTTTAGTATTTAGAAAAAAAATCTATTGTATTTTTGTTTTTCTTTTTTCATTTTTATTTAAATGGTTAGTTATAATTGTGTTATTTTTGGCACACTATATTATTTATTTGTCACACTTATATACTCACCATTAAACATTTTATTGATAACCCGCTTACAACCCAATAACCCGCTTTTAACTCATGAACATGTATGACTCATTTAAAAATATGGGTTAAACGGGTCGTTTTCGGGTTGACCCGGATTTTATGTGGGTCGGGTTAGGGTTGAAATATTTGACACGAATAATAATATGGGTCGGGTTCGGGTTGCACATTTCAACCATCAACCCGCGAACCCGCAACCCGTAAACCCGCCAACCCGCAAACCCGACACGATTGACACCCCTACTATAACGGAATAATTCACAAGCTAACCTTTGCTTGTGCTTAGTTTTTTTTACAAATCGAACCGAGCGATCAGCTTGTTTATAACCTAGTTGAAACCGAGCGATAATTTTTCGAGCGTAAAATTTTCCGTGCGAACAACTAGCAGAGAATGATTTGGATAACCATAAATTCAGGATATTTCCTTCAATGTTTCCATTGTCGAGTGACACTAAGGTCTGACCGCTCGAGGATGAGGCTTAGGTTGAGGCTTTTGAGGCGATGAACATACTACAATGAACAATGGTCACATTGTGGCTTAGGTTGATAGCAGGAGTCGATTTGACGACAACCGTGAGAAAGAAGTTTATATTGTCGCTTCATGACTAAGGGTTTTACTAATTGATCTCCAATGTATTATACATTTACGGTTAATGAGAAGGAGGAATTAACCTTGATAAGGTTTGCTAATAAAATTTAATTTAATTGCAATACGTAGCTTTAATTGTACAAAATGATAGATTTGACCATCCGATATGTTGCTTATATTTTATAAAAATTTGGGCAGAATCTCCTCTGTTTTTGTAAGAAACCGACAAGTAATGTTGTCTATATTTTTCCAACAATCAATCGTCCAAAATTTACAATACACTTCATGATCTAACTCATCTTTTACTCGTGACAAGTGATTAAAAATGGCATCTATGTATCAACTTACATTAGATACTTTAAAAAAAAATACCAAAAGATCCATTTCACCTTACAACATCAACACCTAAAACAGAATATTAAGATCCCAAGCACTTCAAGGGGACATAGATTGTTTAGCACCAATACATTCGGTCAAAAGTCTTTAACTGCATACAATAAGATTTGAGCTATTTCAGAATATGGTAGAAAAAGAAAACATAGCAATTACCTGTTGGAGAGCGTCCCGGGTTGAAATATCTAATATGACATAATAAAATATCTAATATGACAATATAATTAATGACTTGCCAATATATGATTAATGAATATTATTATTATTATTATTATTATTATTATTATTATTTTAAACAAATCTCTGTCATAAGTTATCATCTATCTATTATCTATTAATATATATAAAAGAATTGAACATTGCTGACGTGGCGTGTAATGGTGCCTTCAACCTATCCATGAAACTGACACGTGGCATCATAATTGAAAGATTTTAGTGTTTTTAAATTATTTCTTTTTTTAATTAAATTAAGTTATTTTAGGAAAAAAGAATTTAAAAATAATTTTAAAATTTTCTCTCTCATATTTCCTCCCATAATTTTTAAACGTTTATATCTTTTATATACGGAATTTTTTAAAGAAAAAAATTACACCAAATTAACGAGCGTTTTATTATCTTTAAAACGAGTACCATAGTGCTATATAAAAAACGGAGAAAAAATCGACTATTTTTTGTGGGGTTTCGTTCATACAGGAAAAAAAACACACAAAGTGTTCATGTTATTCATTAATCATGTTTTTTTCTTTTAAACCAGGTTCTTATCTACGATGTTGAAAATCAGCCCAATCGCCATGTTATCATTGGAATTTTACTAGGTATACTTCATCAAGAGAAGCTATGAGAAAGAATCGCGCAACACTGCAACACATGGTGTCAGCTTATAGCAAAGTTATTTTTTTATTTATTTAATTACAAGAGTAATAATTATTACTATTAGTATTAGTATTATTAGAATGGTTATATTTTTCAACCCCGGGAAGAATTGATAGTTGCTGATGTGGCGTTCAATGGTGGCCTCAACCATCTCTTGATTATGCCACGTGACATAATGAGATGCAATGGTTACAACTTCCAACTTAAGTGTTTATTTAGTTGATTAGGTTAGGAATTATAAGAGCCATTAGAATGTGAGAAATTAGAGAGATGTGATGAGTTTTTTGAATAGTTGCAGCTTACATAAGTGATTCTTTAGATGATTACTGATTATGTTTTAGATTAGGGAATATGAGTTATTACTGATTAGAATACTATGAACATGCAATGATTGAAAGATTTTGTGGTTAGTTAACTTGAGCTATTTGCAATAGGTTACCACGTAAAATTAAATTTTTCAACCCCGGGACCTTCCCGGGGTAATCAGCTAGTATTCTAATATAAAAAAAAAGGGTAATTGGGTCGGGTATCACCTAATCCCAGGCCCGACGCAAACCCACAATTTTTTTAAACTAATTCCAAACCTGACATAATACCTGTCGGGTTACAAAAAATAGTCGTTTTTTTTCTCCGTTTTTTATATAGCACTATGGTACTCGTTGAAAAGATAATAAAACCCTCACTAATTTGGTGTAATTTTTTTCTTTAAAAAATCTCGTGTATAAAAGATATTAACGTTTAAAAATTATGGGATTAAACATTAGAGATAAAAATCTAATTTTGTTTTTAAATTTTAAATTATTATTTTCCTAAAATAAAGGCCTTGCCACATGGGATGACACATGGCACACTCAATAAAGAGAATACCCTCTTTGATTGCCATGTCATTAAAATGGCTTTGGTTTATTATATGTATAGATAGATAGATATATATTTCTAGTATTGTAAAGTAAGGTTTGCTAATAAAATTTAATTGCAATACGTAGCTTTAATTGTACAAAATGATAGATTTGACCATCCGATATGTTGCTTATATTTTATAAAAATTTGGGCAGAATCTCCTCTGTTTTTGTAAGAAACCGACAACTAATGTTGTCTATATTTTTCCAACAATCAATCGTCCAAAATTTACAATACACTTCATGATCTAACTAATCTTTTACTCGTGACAAGTGATTAACTTTCTAAAGCTAAAAATGAAACTAAAACATACGCTTCGACAATTAATACATATATTTATATAGTTCGCCATTTAGATAATTCTTGTAAAAATATATATTGATGTAGGGTAGACGTTACTCGACTCGTCCAAGCTTAACAACAAGAATAATTATTTTCGTTATAAGTCGACTCAGTTCGTTTAACAATAAAAATAGTTTTTTTTTTACAGCTCGGTCCGGTTCGCTTACACTTTTAGAATAAGTATTTATATACAATATACACAAAAAAAAATGAGAATAAACTAAGATCGTGGCGCGCGTTATACCTTCCATTAATAAGCTCGTGAACCGTCAAGTACCCGCCTCGAATCGAGTTGACTGATCTGACCCGGTTGACCCGGCTTGACTGAGTTGACCAGACTTTGACCTGAGTTGACCAGACTTGACCCGAAAGAAAAAGAAAGCGAACAGGCCACAACCAAACGACACCGTTGTTGCTGCATCATAACCAAACGAAACCCAAAAGAAATTGAAGAAACAAATAATCCCACCACCTGCTTAGGGATGATAAGATTATAGGTTGCTACAGAGTTGATCCTTCACTAACAGCTACGGCTTGGGGATACCTGCAAATAAGAGTGAAAGTATGGGTGTGGAGACGACTACTCGAAGTAGTTGTTTATGACAAAAACGGGGTAAATGGGGATACTATCTAGTATGATAGCTCTCCAGGTCAGTAGAAAGTGTCCTCTCCTATTGGGGATGTGATCCCTTTTATAGGAGAGTCCGTATGCCACCATTACCCAAGTCCTAACCGTGGTTAGGTTGTCTCCATCACCCTTGGTTGTGTTAATGAGGTGATATATGGAAAGCTAGATTAAAGGAAACAGTGGAATCGAGTACCGCCTTAATTGGTGTAGTTACGTGATTCATGCATGGCTATTGACCATGCATGATATTCGCCTTGACTGATCCTTGACTATTGACCGTGCAATTAATGAGCTTTGACCAGACTCTGCGCATGGTTTTCCTCCGCGCGTCAGCATCTTACCGGGTTTGGGTATGCGGAATTGTATATTCAGTACCCAATCCCATCAAGTCCCCCCAGTCCAGTGTGTCTCTCATCTTAGATGTGAGGGATGCTGGACTAATTTGTAGTGGGTTACTTCCTATGGTTTTTATGCTGCGTTCCTAATTTGCGTTTGGCTCTGGCGTTAACGTTGTGCGGAGAACGGGTTTGAAATTGACGTTGTTTATCCGCATTGGTGGGACACGTCAATTTGCATGTGTGGACAGGTGTCATTTCCCCCTTGTGTTTGAAAATGTGTGGACCATATGGCGAGTTGTATTGACATGACCTCTGTCAATTGGGACGTGTGCAGAGACGTGTGAGCGGCGGTTGTCAGGCGAGTGGGCGCGTGAGGCGCGTGTGACGTCGGTTTGTTTTCCTTTACACACGTGTCATCTTTTCATTGGGCTCACCTCCGAAAAGCTTGTCCATGACGTCATGTACATTAATTGCAAAGCCTATATATTAAATTTTGAATGTGGCTTCTTCCATTTCAACTATTTCAAAATTTGAATTTCCTTAACTTCAACGGCTCTCTCTTCACAAAATTATCTTAACCTTCAACAATGTCGCAAGATTCCCAAGATGTGCAAGAGTCGAGCAAAACTTCTGACATTGTGAAAGATCTGGGGAAGGAATCATCAAAGAGCATAGAAGCCACCACTATTAAGTGGGATGAAGACTCGTACTTGAGTTTTATTGATCGGTACGGCATATTGCCGGAATGGGAACCTGAACTTCCTGCTGAAGGAAAAACTGCTTTAAAGGCTCCCCCTGGTAAAATTACCTTGTATGCCGCTTCTTTTACTAAATGTTGTTTTCGTTTGCCAGCCTCAAAATTTGTGGTGGATGTGTTGTTGAAATATGGAGTGCATCCTACACAACTGACTCTTTACGGGTGGTGTCGGATACTGCATTTTGCAGCCACATGTCGTGCATTGGAGATTGAGCCCACATGGGAAAGATTGAATGTTTTCTATGTCCTTGAAGCAGCGCGTGGCGGAAGCGGCTGGTTTAGCTTGGGTATTCGCCGGAAAGTTAAACAGCTTGTCTCGGAAAAAGTTAAATCCATGTATGAATGGAAAGACAAATTCTTTTATATCAAACATGGCGTTATTCCTGCACCCTTCCAGTGGATGGTGCTTGGTCAAAGAGAGAAGATTGCTGAATTCCCTCCTATGGTGGGATATAAAGATCAGGATTGGTATAAAACACTTTGTGATCATGCTACTCCCCTGATGATGGATGAATGTCCCGAGGGTGTTTTGAATTTGTTGGGAATCAGCCTTATTTGCCCTGATGGTCAAGACCCAGATCCTCCCAAAGGTATTGAAATTATATTTATATTTTTGCCTTATGGTCCCACCTTGTGTGATTGCTCGAACGTTTCTTTGTTTATGCAGATTTCTCTTTATTCCAATTGTTTGCCAAGCGTGGTGAGGCAAAGGTGTTGTATACTCCAGTTGCCTCCGGTGTTCCACGTTTGTCTGAGAAAACCAGTGTCAATTTCCTGCATCCCAATTTTGTGGATCCACCAAAGCAGTATGTCCGAACAGGTTTGTGATTTCTTTTATAATTATTTTCTCTTTCATGCGAAGGAAGCGCACTTGGTACGCGTTCTGCGTACTAATTTAGCGCATTCTTCGTGCTAGGTGCGGGTATACAACTCCGCAGGACAGCTAAGAATGATGTTGAGGAAGTTACTTCGGAGCGCAAGGAGTCCGTTGGTTAGTCTTTGTAACTTCGTAACTCATTTCTTACGTATATTTTAACATGATACAGATGTGGTTACAGCGCCGGGCTCGAGCACTTCTAGGAAGCGTGCTGTGGCTAGTAAGAGGACCAAACCACCCACCGTGCCCATCGTTGTTGAAGAAATTGATGAAGACCTGACTGAGTCGGATACGGAACTGGAGCACAAGCGCGCCAGGCGTTCTTCTCCGATCCGAGAGTCAGGTGGTGTTGCTGAGGATCTATATCAACAGAGGGTTGCTGAGCTAGATCAGAAACAAGTGCAGATTCCGCAATCCTCAGTTGAAAGTCTGGATGTTACTTCGCCGGAACCCATTTCCGCGGTTCCGGTAAATGTATTCAAGCCGTTGACATGGCCGTCTACGGACAAGCTGGATATCCCAGTGAAGCCTCCGCCTGTGCGCGAGAACCTGCCCATGAAGACTTTGAGGCATTTATCTGGTACGCATGCCTTCTTTCTCTTTCTACCACGGTTGTGATGTATGTGTTAAAATCCTGTGAGCAGCATTTTATGTAGGGCAACATCCTTTTGCAGAGTCTCGGAAGAAGCATTCCTCCGCGCTGTTGAAGGAAATGTCTTCCTCTACTCAGCCAAGTGACACCACCGCGCAAGCAACGCCGGTTCATGCTGAAGGGACTGTTGACGAAAATGTGTTATCTCACCCTATACCCATCCCTGAGGATTTGGTCATGGAGGCGGAGAAGGACGTCATGACGCAGGAAGAACCTGCGCAAGCTGAGTTGGTGGTTAATGTTGACAAAGAAGCCGGTAAGCGGGTTGATGAGTCTGTGACACCAAACTTGGAGATGGGTTGTGTTGAGCTGACAGAGCAGGTATTCGGACCGAGTCCGTCAGAGGGATTTGAAGCAGCGCTTAATAGTCAGAAGACGGATGAAAATGTGACTGAGAATCCATCCAACTTTCAGCGCACTGTTGTTGACACTACTATTTTTTATGCCGATACATCCGCCAGTGCTGGTGGTAGCTCTGGTCGTCGGCGGAGACCATCGTCCTTGCGCCCATCTGATTCCTCTAGGCCGTACCAGCCACGTTGGGATATCCTGGACACTACTCGCTTCACGAATGCGCTTGACGCGCAAGAATTTGTCATGATGTCCGTTCCTCCCGCGGAACGTGATTATCAGGATAGTGTAGACCATCGCTCGCTATTCATTGACATGGCTATGAACCTCTCTCTTGGTGTCAGCGGTCTTGGTTCCCTTATCAGGCGTGAAAACGAGTTTCAAAGGGATTACCAGAATTTAAAGGATTCTGAGGCTGCGCTGTTGAAGCGAGAGGAGGAGTTTCAGCGTGCTCGTCATGACGTTCGGGCGGAGATTGAGCATCATCAGAAAGTGGCTCGTGACGCTGTTGAAGAGTTGGAGAGAGTGAAGAAGGAGAAGGCTGATGCTTCTCATGCTTGGTCAGTAGCTTGCAAGAGGACAAATATTGAGACTGAACAGCTGCGGTCCTCCATTAAAGAACTAAAACTTGAGAATTCTAATTTGAAGAAAGAGGTGGAGCAGACCCGAGCAGCGTTCGAAGAGAAGCAAACTGAACTTGCCGATGTCGTCCAAAAATACAACTCTCAGCACGACGAGCTTATTCGTGCTACCACTTCTCTGTCTGATGTGGAAACTAAAGTGAAGGCTTTAACTTTGGAGAACGCTCAAATGCAGGAAGAGAAGGCCTTGGCGGAATCCCAGGCAAAAGTGGAACTAGACAAGGTGCAAGCTTTGTTCCACCAAGCCACTGATATGGCCGTTGCTGCCAACGAGAGGATTGCCTGGCTAATGGGCGACGGAGTTGCTGGGGTAAGTCGAAAAATTCTTCTTTTCCGTTTCTTAGATTGTTATTTATATGCTACCGTATTCTGCGCAGGTATTCAAGCGCGTTTGGAATGACCCTGCGTTGACGGAAGTGATTGCGCGCATATCCAGCTCATCCGTGAAGCAAGGCATCAAGATTGGTTTCTCTGAAGGCTTCAGTCACCATGCTGAGGGTAAAGAAAAAGAATCTGGGCCATATGAGAATGAAGCATACGATGATGAGCTGCTCAAAGCCTATGATGACTACGAGCATCTGAAATTTGAAGTCTTTGACTTGTTGGAAGCTTGTGCGAAGACAGATGATCCTGCTGGCGAGCTGCGCAATTATTTTATTAAGTCCGATCGACTTGGTGCGGAGCTTGAGAAGGCACAGACGGAAGGGAAGGGAAAGGTAAGACTGTAGCTACTGGTGTGGAAGCAGGAACATCTTCCACTGCTGAAGGGAAACGCGCAGAGGGCGCTAGAAGTGATGATATTTCCCAATATTTGAACCTTTAATTCTCCTCTCTTTATTTTTTTTTTATGTGTGATGAAAACTATTGATGCTCCATTGTAGTATGCTTTGTCTTGAAAACTTTGGTGTTTTTATTTCTTCGTATGCTGAACAATGTAACTTTCTTTTACTTTCCACGTATGCATGGTAATCATTAGGTGATGTCATCTTACGTGCGTCTGACACAGGTGACTGTCAGTCTGCCCTGGACGTGACTTTGTGACGGCTGTGGCAGAGTGTCTGTCAGTCTTCCCTAGGGTAATCGAGTGGTTAACCATTAATGGCAATTAATGATGGTAACCTCTCTCCTCTATATATAGTAAGTAAATCCTATATAGTGGCTTATACTTTAAATTTTTTTTTACCATTTTATCTGGAAAAAAATGGCATCCAACACTTCAAGCAATGTTCTTACTGCTAGGGAGATTTTGGCAGTGCAGGGTATCATCCGCCTGTCCTGTTATCATGATCGTGGTTGTGCTACCACCGAAGCTCTTGATCATTTGGCAGAGCATTGTTCATTTCTGCTATCACAGGAGGACATGCGTCCTGATTATCTGGATGATCAAGGTACCATTGATGGAAAGCCCTTGAAGGTGAAGAAGCTGTCTGAACTGGGAGATGTGAAGAAGAAGACTACCAGGAAGGTTAGGGGTTAGGATGTATATCTCCTATGTAGGGGTCTTTATGTATAAAGTTGGTTTGTTGTTTTTTTTTTTTGAGTGATTGTAGGATCACTGTGTCATGGGGTTTGTAGTTCCCTCTTGTTTTGATGATAATCATCTGTGGTTTTGGTATGTAATCTATGTTTGTCGACCACCAGTTTTGTATAAAGATGCTTTTTGTAATATATAAATGAACTTTGGAAATGAATTCCTTATTACAAAATCATTGTAGCATTTTACATGTAGCATATACGCAACTGAGCTGCATTCCAGGTGCGTGGAATTGGTGATCCGTCTAAACGTTCCAAAGCATATGCCCCTTTTCCCAATACTTCTTGAATTTTATAAGGCCCTTCCCAAGTTGGGGCCAGCTTTCCTGATTTTTCCGCGTTTGATGCTTCATTGTTGCGGAAGACAAAATCACCAACGCGGAAAATTTGTTCCTTGACCCGCGCATTATAATACTTCTCTAACTGTCTCTTGTATGCGGCTTCCCGAACATGAGCCGAATCTCTCCGTTCATCTAGGAAGTCTAGATTCATTCGCAACTCTTTGTCGTTATCTATTGATTGCGCAAGCAAGATTCTTGGGGAAGGATTTGTAACTTCCGTTGGGATAACCGCTTCAGTTCCGTAAGTTAGGCTGAATGGTGTCTCCCCATTACTTGTCTTAGGAAGTGTGCGGTGAGCCCAAAGAACATGTGGTAATTCATCTACCCAACCGCTGCGCTTTGTTCCCAAGCGTGTTTTAATTCCCTCCACAATGCTTCTGTTTGCCCTTTCAACCTGTCCGTTGCCTTGGGGGTGCGCTACAGAAGTAAAGATTTGCTTGATCTTCATCGATTGAAGCCATTCTTGTAAGTGTTGGTCCGCAAATTGCGCTCCGTTATCACTTACAATCTCCATGGGTAGTCCAAATCTGCAGATGATGAACTCCCATATGAATTTCTTGATATTGCGCCCATCAATTGTGGCTAATGTCTTTGCTTCTACCCACTTGGTGAAATAGTCAATGGCGACCAATAGGTATTTGACATTGCCTGGCGCTGTGGGAAAGGGTCCCACTAGATCTATGGCCCATTTCTGGAATGGCCATGCTGCGGTGACCGGTATCAGGTTATTTTTTGGCCTGAGTGTTCCCGGTGCATGTCTTTGGCATGCGTCACATTTCCGCAACTCTTTAACTGCGTCAAGATGCATTCCAGGCCAAAAGTATCCAGCGTTCATAAGTTTCGCCACGACCATGCGAGGACCTGCATGTAGTCCGCATGTACCCTCATGAATGTCTTTGATCAGGTATGTGGCTTCTGCGGAGTCGACGCATCTTAGTAATGGCCCAAGGTAAGATCGCCGATACAAGATACCATTATTTACTTCATAATGCAAGGATTTGTGCTGCAGTTTCCTTGCTTCCGCTTTGTTGTCTGGGAGAACACCCTTGGTTAAGAAAGCCATTATTGGAGTGATCCAGGATTCTTTACCTGTCTGGACTACATTCACTTGTTTCGACGGAACGGATGGTTTGGCTAGCGTTTCGACTCGGATGTCTTTTGCCATGTGGTCAAATGCGGTTGATGCCATTTTACTCAATGCGTCCGCTGGCTTGTTCTGGCTTCTGCGAACGTGGATTACTTTGCAGTAATGGAAATTCTTCATTAATTCTCTGGTATGCTGTAAGTAGAGGACCATGGTTGGTTCCCTTGCTTCATACGTGCCATCAATGTGGTTGGCAACTAGCATTGAATCCACATGCGCTTCAATGTGCTGTGCGCCCATTTTTTCTGCAATCCGCAAACCAGCGAGAAGAGCTTCATACTCTGCCTCATTGTTTGTTGTTTGGAACTCGAGCCGAATTGCATACGTGTATTCTTTTCCCTCCGGTGTTATTAGGCGTAGGCCTGCGCCCGCGCCTTCATCATTACAGGCTCCGTCGGTATACAATTTCCATACCTGGGTTTCATCGGGTGTGATAGAATTGGATGACGCCTCTTCGGTGCACTCTTCAATTTTATCTGCTGGGACCTCTGTTATGAAGTCCGCGAGAACTTGTCCTTTGAAGGAGGGTCTTGTTTTGTACGAAATTGAGTGTTCCCCCAATTCTATTGCCCATTTTGCTAAACGCCCGGAGAGTTCTGGTTTACGCAAGATGTCGTTGATGCGGAAATCTGTGAGGACGTTGATTGGGTGTCCTTGAAAATATCTCCGCAGTCTTCTCGACGCATGAACTAATGCCAGGACCAGCTTTTCCATTGTCGAATAACGTGTTTCCGCATCTAGAAGCATGCGGCTGACATAGTATATTGGGGTTTGGACCCCTTTCCGGTCAACCATGAGAACTGCCCCGATTGCTTTGTCTGTCACGGACAGGTATAAGGTGAGCGGTTCCTTTGGTAGCGGAGCTGTGAGTGTTGGCAGGTTGCCCAAACACGTCTTCATGTCTTGGAATGCAGTTTCTGCCTCTTTCGTCCAATTGAAATTGGACTTTTTTAAACAATTTTTCAGCGTGTCCACGAAAGGAAAAGATTTGGACGCGTAGTTTGACAGGAACCTGTTCAAAGCTACTAGCCGTCCCATTAGCGTTTGCACTTCCTTAATTGAGGATGGTGATGGCATCCGTTCAATTGCTTGAACTTTCTCTGGATTTGGACGGAAGCCATCTTTTGTCACCATCACGCCGAGAAACTTTCCTTCCTCCATTCCGAAGGAACATTTCCCCGGGTTGAGCTTCATCCGAACACCTCGTAACTGGTCAAATGTTTTCTGTATGTCGAGTAACATTTGATCTTCCTCTCTGCTTTTGATCACCAGGTCGTCAACATACACTTCTAGGTTTACACCGATTTGTTTGACAAAAGCGGTGTCCATTAGTCTTTGATACGTTGCCCCTGCGTTTTTCAGCCCGAACGACATTTTGGTGTAACAAAAGGTGCCCATGTCTGTGCGGAAGGCGGTTTTGTCCTCGTCTTCTTTGGCCATTTGTATCTGATGATAGCCTTTGTAGGCATCGAGGAAGCATTTAAATCTGTATGGCGCCAAAGAATCAACTTTTAAGTCAATCTCAGGCAATGGGTAACAGTCTTTGGGGCATGCCTTGTTTAAATCTTTATAATCAACGCACATGTGCCATGTGCCATTAGAATTCCCCACCATAACCGGATTTGCTACCCATGTTTGGTATTTGCTTTTGCGCAGGATTCCGGCCTTCAAGAGCTCTTCTACTTGCTCGTTCATCGCCTTTGTTTTTTCTGGCCCCATGCTTCGTTTCTTCTGGACAATGGGCTCTGCATTCTTGTAAACATTAAGCCTGTGTTCCGCAACATGTCGCGGAACCCCGACCATGTCTGATGGTTTGAATGCGAAAATGTCCATATTTTTTGTCAGCAACTGTTTTAAGTGAGTGCGGATGGGGTCGGAAATTGCATGGCCGATGACAACTGTTTGTTCCGGGAATAGAGGGTTAATAACCCATTTTTCCGGTTCGGTCCGAACAGTTGGTTTTGCTTGTTTTGAAGGCCTAGATGTTTCTGCTGCATCACACGTTTTGTTTCCTCTGATGAACGCGACTCCTGTTTGGGTTGGAAAACCCATCATTTGGTGCGGAGTAGAAGCATTGCAATTGAACTTTGCCAATCCCTCTCGTCCTAGTAGGATGTCATGCGAGGAATTGACCGGGAGTACGGTAAAGTCGCACGTTTCGGTGCGTGAATGTTTCCCGTCGGAGAGTGTTACCGGGAAGGTGAGCGTGCCCAGCGGGTAAATGGATTCATGAATGAAACCAGAGATCGGCTCCATTGTTGGTACTATTCTCTTCTTGTCTTCTTCATCCAGTTGATCAAAACACTGCTGGTACATAATATCGGTGCTGCTGCCATTATCTAGGAACATGTATCGCGTTCGATAATGGCCAACAACCCCTGTTATGATTAATGGGGCTGTGGAGCATGCTCCGCCTCTTACCCTTGGCATAATCACCTGTTCCTCTTTCCAGGAATCGCTCTTCGCTTCGATGAAGGTGCGCTTGTGACTTGCGCTCCTGTGAATCATGTTGCATCTATTGCGAGAGCTACTGTATACATGATGCGCGTTGAGATTGCGTATCTTCTTTTGAGAGAGTTCCCCTGTTTCTGTGTTATCCCTCTGCTTTCTTCTCATGTTTTTAACAAGGTGTGTTAGTTGACCAAATTTGATTGCGTTTTCGATTTCCATCTTTAAGCTATAGCAGTTGTCTGTCATGTGACCGTGATCCTCGTGGTATTCACAGTATTTTGACCTGTCCACGTTTTTTCTGTCACTGCGAAGCTCTTGTGGCTTTGGAAACTGTATCTGTTCTGTTTTTAACACCTCGGATGGTGTTTTGGATAGTGGTGTCCAATCATAGTTCTTCTTTGAGTGTCCCTTATGATCGCCGGATCCTCTGGAGCTCAGCATGTTTCTTGCATCTTGTGAGGAAGAATATTTTCCTTCCTCTGCAGCGCCCGAAATTCTTGACCAAACGGATTGCTTGCTTTTTCCTTTGTTATTCGATGGTCCATGGTGACCGTTACCTTGCTGTGTGTTTTTGTTGCGTTGAAAAGAGCGCTCTGAAGACGCGTAAACTTTTGCGGCTTCGATTACTTCATCCCAAGCTTCTGACACGCCGTCTTTGCCGGTTAAACATCTCATTAGATCGTCATTTCTTACCCCGTGTATAAAGGCTGCACGGGTGAGCTCTTCTCCGCATCCCAATTGGAGTGCTTCTTTGTTGTATCTCACTATGTAGTCTTCCAAAGACTCATTATCGTTGCGCGAACATAAAAGGATATGGGCTTTGTCCTTTTTATGCTTGCGCAAATGAGAGAAATGGTTCTTGAACTTCCTTATGAGGTCATCGAAGTCAACGAGACTTCCAACCGGCAAACTTTCGTACCAAACTCTAGCTGCCCCCGTTAGGGTTTGTACGAACAAGTGACATGTGACACCCGGCATGTTCGGCTTAAACATATTAGTAACATCTAAGTCTACCTTAGCGAGAAACGTTTATAAACAAACTTAACCGGGTTAGTTGAGTTGGGTCAAGTTAGGATTGTCCAGGGTACAATGATCTGGAGGATCATTGGGAGTCGTTTTGGTAATACACTAGTACCGGGTTCCGTTGTTGGTGACATTACATGAACTAATTAGGTATATGTGTAGATTATGGGTTGTGTGGTGGTTTATATACATAGACGTGTTTAAATGATGTGTAAATGATTATCTGTGCTTTAATGTGTTAAATATAGACTAAGGATGCATGCCTATGTGTTAAGATGTGTTAGAATGCGTTAAACACGACAAACTGGAAAACTAGTTAAAAAGGGGCTCTGGTTCGACCACTTCGAGTGGTCGAAGGAGAGGAAAATTGTCTGGTTCGACCCATGCAAGTGGGCGAACCAGGGAAGTGGAGTTGAAGAATTCCCTTCGACCTGGACAAGTCTCATTCGACCCTGTGAAAGGGGCGAAGGAGACCACCTTCGACCAATCAATTGGTGCGAAGGAGGATCAGTATAAATACCAACCTTAGTCATTTTTCATCATTTCACAAACCCTAACCGTCCCAAAACGCTCTCAAACGATCTTAAACACTAAGGAAGGAGTTTTTGCTCTTCTTTTTCATAATCTAACCTATCTACAACATCTAAACAAGAATCCAAGGTGTGTTCATAATCCTAAATCTTTTCAAAGCATTTTAATTCGTTTTCATCTAACCTTAATTGTCCAGATCTGTTCTAAGGGTGTTTTTATGATTAAAAACCTTTTAAACATCTTTCTAAAACAAAACCCTATCATTTAACATGAGTTTTCATAATAAATAACATGTGTTAATTGAGTATTATGTGGTGTAATGTGTTATTCAATGCTTTGCTGCTTTATCTATGTTAGAGACATGATGTAGGATTGCTTTTAATGCTGATTGATTGTTGTTTAGGGTTAGAATCGATTGGATGATGATATTATGTGTAAATTGGGGATTTTGACGAATCTAGACGTAGCATGTGGTGTTTATAATCAATAGAACCCATAGGGATGGTCGGATGATCGATAAACTGAGTATTTTAAATCAAACATGAGTCGATTTCAAAAGTTTCCAAATTGGGTAAAGATTTCATGCATGAAAGTGACGTTTCCATAATTTTTGCCATTTTGGGAAAGGGCTGAAACGGATATGGTTTGGGGCAAAATCAGTGGGGTTTTGTTAGGATAACATAATCATGTTTGACTGCTGTGATTGGTGATGTTTCGAGTCGTTTTGAATGTGTTTTAAGCGTTTCTAGGCAAAATAGAACAACAGGGGCGAACCTGGCCTCCTTCGACCAGTCGAAGGTGCGAAGGAGGAATCCCAGGGTCGAACCAGGCTTTTCAGTGGGCGAACGTGGCAAAACGTGCGAAGGAAACATCAAACGGTCGAACGAGAGGTAAAACGGGCGAAGGAGAGTAAAAAGGTGCGAAGGAGGCCTTAAACTGACTGGTTCGACCGTTCTGATGCAGAAATGAGATTTTTGATACAAACTAAGTGTTTTATGCTTGAACCTTGCGTGTAATCTATGTGTACTTGATTAGTTAGGGTAATGGGTCACCAACGGGATGGCGGGTCGGTCTAGTGTGTCGGTTGAACATTTAAACATGTTTTAAAACATACTTGGTTATGATCTGGACAATCGGGGGCTAGATAACCTTATGGTTATTAGTCGGAACACTTATGTGAACATTTTGATAGATCTCCGGTAGAGGGATTATCAAGGGCTAAACATCTTTACTTATAATTGAAGAACGCTATCTAAGGTGAGTTCACGGCCCCACTTTTACTGCTTTAACTTTTGGGGGAGAAAACATGCGTTAAACAGTTTTGGTAACATATGTCATACTATGGTTTTAACTTTATATTGCTATACGATCTTTTGGAAAGTCCCGGGGGAAACCATGAATGTGCGGGTTTGCACAACGGGGGAAATGTGGATAGATCTATTGGGCGTGACCTGCCCCACTCGTCGGCTTGGAGGGCCGGGCGGGTGCATATTGTCTCGAACAGGAACATTATCGTGCTGAACATTACGGGCTGCTAAACATGCTAAACATTGCTAAACGTGTCCAGTAATGGTTTCCAATCGTAGTAGTAATAAAACATACGCCTAGCTAGCGTACTTGGTAGCATTGATATAGTATGGACATGGTAACACTTGGTAACTCTTTTTGAACAAACCTGTGAACTCACCAGCATAATATGTTGACGTCTTTTGGCATGTTTTTCTCAGGTCGCTAAGGTAGCAACAACTGGATCTAGGCGCACGAGTCGGCACGGCGTCTAGGGTTTAGAGCATAGTCTTCATTAAACATTTGAACTATATTTTTGGGTTGTAAACATTTAAAGCTTCCGCTACAATTTATGCTTTTATAATTATATCTTTTGGGTTTTGTGTTATGCATATAGTGTTGTTTATTGTGACCGTTGACTTGAATTCTGGTTTGTCATGCGCCTCGCGGTAAAACCCCGCAAGTGGAATTTGAGGGTGTGACAGATTGGTATCAGAGCCAATGGTTATAGTGAACTAGGACTGCATTTAGAGTCTAGTCTATAGCCGAGTCGCACACACTAGACGGTCACATACTTGTGTCGGTTTGGAACATGTACTAACTTTGTCGGGGTGTCGTTACATTATCATCACACTTCTCTGTTACATCATCCGTTTTTATTTGGGTTCTTACCTACTCTTGTCTTCTTCTTCTGGATTGAAGGAGGAGGGGTTGATTTGTTGGTTCTTGCACACACATGCCTTCTTACACTTGCACCTATTGCCACATAGGCGACAATGTTCGGTGACTGGGGTCTAAATTAGGGGTACATCTGGAGGACCATGTAGAGCAGTTTATCATTTCGGGTGCACACGAAATAATAAACTGGGATGCATGAAAATCCCGATGGACTTCGAATTTGGATGTATAGTCCTGAATTTGTCCCTAGGTTAACTCTTGAAAAATTTCTAGTGGTTGACACTGGAAGTGAATCTGAATCTCTCGATTTCTTGGTTTGTTAGATCATGTCTGGTGCTCGTGGTGGTGGACGTCGTGGTGGTGGTCGTGGTGGCGGTGGCCGTGCTGGCGGCGGTGGTCGTGGGAACATCAACATGACCCAGGCTGAGCTGAACAACTTGCTCCAGCAGCAAGTGAATATGGCTATGGCTAATTTCCAGGCCGGGATTAATGCCATGGGTGGTGAGTTGATTTCTGTCGACCTTGCCTCATTTTTGGGTTTCGTGTCCTTTCGTTTGTGTTTTACTCATGTACCGTGTTTCAGGTGTTGGTGCCAATCCACCCCCACCTCAGTGCTCTTATAAGAAGTTTAGGGACTGTCAGCCCCATAACTTCGCTGGAACTGAGGGAGCGGTGGGACTGCTCCGATGGCTAGAGAAGGTGGAATCTGTGTTTGTCATGTGTAACTGTCCTGCTGGGGACCGAGTGAAGTATGCTACTGCGACATTTGAGGGGCCTGCATTGTCGTGGTGGAATGCTACTACTCAGAATATGGGACTGGGAGAGGCTATTGCTATGCCTTGGGCGGAGTTTGTGCAGCTTTTGAGAGGTGAGTATTGTCCGAGGGAGGAGATACAGAAGTTGGAGCATGAGGTCTGGAGTTACAAGATGGTAGGGTCGGAGATTGAGGAGTATACTGTGAGGAGGAACGAGCTGGCGGTGTTGTGTCCTGACTTACACACACCCGAATACAGGAGGATCGAGCACTATGTGTCTGGACTAGTGCCCGAGATTGCTGGGTTGGTGGCTGCTGGGAATCTTCCCACTATTGCTGAAGTTGTCCGATCAGCTCATCGGATGACTAACCTGAAGGTGGCGGAAGGCGTTTTGCCACCCAAGGGCACTACTGTGAAGGCTGCTGAGGGGAACAAGAGGAAGTGGGAGAGTGTGGGGAAGAGTGTGGTGCCAGCTCAGCCGGCGAAGAAGTTTGATACGTCTGGGTCTTCTTCTGGGGCGAAGACGGGTGGGTATGTTGGGAAGCATCCCAAGTGCAACAAGTGTGGTTTCCATCATTCGGGGAGTTGTGACAGGGCTCGTTGTCATCGGTGCCATCAGTTGGGGCACCATGCTAAGGATTGCAAGGTGGCGCTCACCCCAACTCAGACTCCTGCGGCTACTCCTGCTCCTGCTGCTCAGGGGACTCAGGGGAGGCAGGGGTGTTATAACTGTGGTGACACGGGGCATTTCAAGCGTGATTGTCCCAAGCTGAAGCAGGGCGATAATGGGAGGGGCGGAAACGGTAGCGGTAACGGGAATGGCGGCGGAGGCAGGACTGCGCGTGCTTTCGTCATTGGGTCTGCGGAGGCTAGGCAGGATCCAGACACAGTTACCGGTACGTTCCTTCTCAACAATCGCTATGTTTCTGTTTTATTTGATTCTGGTGCCGATAAGAGCTTCGTATCTGTGGATATTAGTCAGTTACTAGATATAGTACCCACACCTTTAGAGGCTAAGTACTTGATAGAATTGGCTAATGGTAAGAACATCGAGGCGACTCATATCCTTAGGGAGTGTCACTTGGAACTGTCGGGTCTGTCATTCCCCATTGACCTTATGCCTGTACCTTTGGGTAGTTTCGATGTCGTTGTGGGCATGGATTGGTTATCGTTGTATCGTGCAGAGATTGTTTGCTTTGACAAGGTTATTCGGATCCCTCTCCCCGACGGAGAGATTCTTTCGGTTCATGGCGAGAAAAGCGGTGCCCCGCTGAGTATCATTTCCAGCATGAAAGCCCGTAAGTATCTTCGGAAGGGCTGTTCGGCCATTCTGGCACTTGTTAACGTTTCTACTGACGATGAGAAGAAGATCGAGGATATCCCGGTGGTTCGTGACTTTCCTGATGTGTTTCCTGATGATTTGCCTGGTCTTCCTCCCCATCGTCAGGTTGAGTTTGGTATTGATCTTGCTCCGGGCGCAGCTCCTATTGCCCGAGCTCCGTATCGTCTTGCACCTCCCGAGATGCAGGAGTTATCCAGCCAGTTACAGGAACTCTTGGAAAAGGGTTTCATTCGACCGAGCTCGTCCCCGTGGGGAGCTCCCATTTTGTTTGTGAAGAAGAAGGACGGGAGCCTTCGTATGTGTATTGATTACCGTGAGCTGAACAAAGTGACCATCAAAAATCGTTATCCTCTTCCTCGCATTGATGATCTCTTTGACCAGCTTCAGGGCTCCAGCTATTATTCGAAGATTGATTTGCGGTCCGGGTATCACCAGTTGCGCGTCAGGGAAGCTGACATCCAGAAGACTGCCTTTCGCACTCGTTATGGCCATTTTGAGTTCTTGGTCATGCCTTTTGGTCTCACTAACGCACCTGCGGTGTTCATGGATTTGATGAACCGCGTTTGCAAGCCTTACCTTGATAAGTTCGTCATCGTGTTTATTGACGACATTCTGATCTATTCCAAGAACAAGGCGGATCACGAGGAACATCTGCGGTTGGTCTTGGAACTTTTGAGACGGGAGCAGCTGTATGCTAAGTTCTCAAAGTGTGATTTTTGGTTGCGTGAAGTTCAATTCCTAGGACATGTGGTGAATGAACTGGGAATTCATGTCGATCCGGCTAAGATCGAAGCTATTAAAGACTGGGAAGCACCAAAGACGCCATCTGAGGTGCGGCAATTCCTGGGTCTTGCAGGTTACTATCGGCGTTTTATCGAGGGATTTTCGAAGATCGCTCAACCCCTCACTGCTCTCACCCAGAAGGACCGAAAGTTCGACTGGGACGAACCACAGGAATCAGCATTTCAGATGCTGAAGCTTAAACTTTGTTCTGCACCCATCTTATCCCTTCCTGAGGGTACGGATGATTTCGTTGTGTACTGTGATGCTTCCATACGAGGTCTTGGTTGCGTATTAATGCAGCGCGGGAAGGTTATTGCTTATGCTTCTCGTCAACTCAAAGTTCATGAGAAGAATTACACTACTCATGACTTAGAACTGGGTGCAGTGGTCTTTGCGTTGAAAATCTGGAGACATTACTTGTACGGTACCAAGTGTGAAGTTTACACCGATCACAAGAGTCTCCAGCATATTTTCGACCAGAAGGTGTTAAACATGCGGCAGCGTCGTTGGGTTGAACTCTTGAACGACTACGACTGTGCGATTAAGTACCATCCTGGCAAGGCAAACGTTGTGGCGGATGCCTTGAGCAGGAAAGAGTCGGCGAAGCCTCGGCGTGTCCGAGCCTTGCAGCTTACCATTCATTCCTCCTTACCTGACCGGATCCGTTCGGCTCAGGTGGATGCCTTGAAGGAGGAAAACCTTAAGGCCGAAACGATGCACAGTGCGGACAAACACCTTGAGCTTAGGTCTGATGGCCTACACTACTTCGCTGGGCGTGTTTGGGTTCCTTTACTCGGGGGAGTACGGGAGCTTGTCTTGGATGAGGCTCACAAATCCCGGTATTCTATTCATCCAGGCTCCGACAAGATGTATCAGGATCTGAAGATACTCTATTGGTGGCCGAACATGAAGGCTGACATAGCCTCCTATGTGAGCAAATGCTTGACCTGTGCTAAGGTCAAGGTGGAGTATCAGAAGCCGTCTGGTCTCCTACAGCAACCTGAGATTCCAGAATGGAAGTGGGAGCGGATCACGATGGATTTCGTCACCAAACTACCGAGATCACCAAGTGGCTGCGACATGATTTGGGTGATCGTCGACCGTTGACGAAATCGGCACACTTCATACCTATTAAGGAAACAGATGGACTCGAGCGGTTGGCTCGGCTCTACCTTAAGGAGGTGGTTTCTCGGCACGGGGTGCCTGTTTCTATCATTTCTGATCGTGATTCCCGCTTTGCTTCGCGTTTCTGGAAGGCTCTTCATAAGGCCTTGGGTACTCAGCTGGATATGAGTACGGCTTATCATCCGCAAACTGACGGGCAGAGTGAGCGGACGATACAAACACTGGAGGACATGCTGCGGGCATGTGTCATCGATTTTGGCAAAAGTTGGGAGATTCACCTGCCGTTGGTGGAATTCTCCTACAACAACAGCTATCACTCTAGCATCAAGGCAGCTCCGTTCGAGGCTCTTTACGGACGGAAATGCCGATCACCACTTTGTTGGGCCGAGGTGGGCGAGAGCCAGCTCACTGGTCCGGAACTCGTGTACGAAACTTCGGAGAAAATCGTACAGATCCGTCAACGTTTGGCTGCGGCACGAGATCGTCAGAAGAGCTATGCCGATCGCCGTCGAAAACCTTTGGAGTTCCAGGTTGGGGACAAGGTACTTCTGAAAGTTTCACCATGGAAGGGCGTCATACGCTTTGGAAAGCGTGGCAAGCTTAACCCTCGTTATGTCGGACCGTTCGCAATCCTGGATCGGATTGGACCGGTGGCATATAGACTTGACTTACCGGCGGAGCTCGGTAGTGTACACAACGTCTTCCATGTGTCTAACTTGAAGAAGTGTTTGGCTGATGAATCTCTCATTGTACCATTGGAAGAGATCAAGGTTGATGATCGTCTTCGCATTGTGGAGGAACCTGTCGAGATTCTCGACTACAAGATTCGTAGCCTTCGTCGGAGTAAAATCCGCATCGTTAAAGTCCGTTGGAACTCGAACCGTGGACCGGAGTTCACATGGGAACGGGAGGACCAGATGAAATCTAAGTATCCTCATCTCTTTCCGAAGCGCGCATTTGAATCAAGGCATGTTACTGCTGAAGCGGAATGAATCTCGGGTCGAGATTCCTTTCAACGTGGGGATGATGTGACATCCGGTAAGTTTCTTTTTGTTCGGTTCTTTTCGTTTCTTTCTTTTTAGGCTTTGCACAATTTTCGGGACGAAAATTCTTTCAACGTGGGGATGATGTGACACCCGGCATGTTCGGCTTAAACATATTAGTAACATCTAAGTCTACCTTAGCGAGAAACGTTTATAAACAAACTTAACCGGGTTAGTTGAGTTGGGTCAAGTTAGGATTGTCCAGGGTACAATGATCTGGAGGATCATTGGGAGTCGTTTTGGTAATACACTAGTACCGGGTTCCGTTGTTGGTGACATTACATGAACTAATTAGGTATATGTGTAGATTATGGGTTGTGTGGTGGTTTATATACATAGACGTGTTTAAATGATGTGTAAATGATTATCTGTGCTTTAATGTGTTAAATATAGACTAAGGATGCATGCCTATGTGTTAAGATGTGTTAGAATGCGTTAAACACGACAAACTGGAAAACTAGTTAAAAAGGGGCTCTGGTTCGACCACTTCGAGTGGTCGAAGGAGAGGAAAATTGTCTGGTTCGACCCATGCAAGTGGGCGAACCAGGGAAGTGGAGTTGAAGAATTCCCTTCGACCTGGACAAGTCTCATTCGACCCTGTGAAAGGGGCGAAGGAGACCACCTTCGACCAATCAATTGGTGCGAAGGAGGATCAGTATAAATACCAACCTTAGTCATTTTTCATCATTTCACAAACCCTAACCGTCCCAAAACGCTCTCAAACGATCTTAAACACTAAGGAAGGAGTTTTTGCTCTTCTTTTTCATAATCTAACCTATCTACAACATCTAAACAAGAATCCAAGGTGTGTTCATAATCCTAAATCTTTTCAAAGCATTTTAATTCGTTTTCATCTAACCTTAATTGTCCAGATCTGTTCTAAGGGTGTTTTTATGATTAAAAACCTTTTAAACATCTTTCTAAAACAAAACCCTATCATTTAACATGAGTTTTCATAATAAATAACATGTGTTAATTGAGTATTATGTGGTGTAATGTGTTATTCAATGCTTTGCTGCTTTATCTATGTTAGAGACATGATGTAGGATTGCTTTTAATGCTGATTGATTGTTGTTTAGGGTTAGAATCGATTGGATGATGATATTATGTGTAAATTGGGGATTTTGACGAATCTAGACGTAGCATGTGGTGTTTATAATCAATAGAACCCATAGGGATGGTCGGATGATCGATAAACTGAGTATTTTAAATCAAACATGAGTCGATTTCAAAAGTTTCCAAATTGGGTAAAGATTTCATGCATGAAAGTGACGTTTCCATAATTTTTGCCATTTTGGGAAAGGGCTGAAACGGATATGGTTTGGGGCAAAATCAGTGGGGTTTTGTTAGGATAACATAATCATGTTTGACTGCTGTGATTGGTGATGTTTCGAGTCGTTTTGAATGTGTTTTAAGCGTTTCTAGGCAAAATAGAACAACAGGGGCGAACCTGGCCTCCTTCGACCAGTCGAAGGTGCGAAGGAGGAATCCCAGGGTCGAACCAGGCTTTTCAGTGGGCGAACGTGGCAAAACGTGCGAAGGAAACATCAAACGGTCGAACGAGAGGTAAAACGGGCGAAGGAGAGTAAAAAGGTGCGAAGGAGGCCTTAAACTGACTGGTTCGACCGTTCTGATGCAGAAATGAGATTTTTGATACAAACTAAGTGTTTTATGCTTGAACCTTGCGTGTAATCTATGTGTACTTGATTAGTTAGGGTAATGGGTCACCAACGGGATGGCGGGTCGGTCTAGTGTGTCGGTTGAACATTTAAACATGTTTTAAAACATACTTGGTTATGATCTGGACAATCGGGGGCTAGATAACCTTATGGTTATTAGTCGGAACACTTATGTGAACATTTTGATAGATCTCCGGTAGAGGGATTATCAAGGGCTAAACATCTTTACTTATAATTGAAGAACGCTATCTAAGGTGAGTTCACGGCCCCACTTTTACTGCTTTAACTTTTGGGGGAGAAAACATGCGTTAAACAGTTTTGGTAACATATGTCATACTATGGTTTTAACTTTATATTGCTATACGATCTTTTGGAAAGTCCCGGGGGAAACCATGAATGTGCGGGTTTGCACAACGGGGGAAATGTGGATAGATCTATTGGGCGTGACCTGCCCCACTCGTCGGCTTGGAGGGCCGGGCGGGTGCATATTGTCTCGAACAGGAACATTATCGTGCTGAACATTACGGGCTGCTAAACATGCTAAACATTGCTAAACGTGTCCAGTAATGGTTTCCAATCGTAGTAGTAATAAAACATACGCCTAGCTAGCGTACTTGGTAGCATTGATATAGTATGGACATGGTAACACTTGGTAACTCTTTTTGAACAAACCTGTGAACTCACCAGCATAATATGTTGACGTCTTTTGGCATGTTTTTCTCAGGTCGCTAAGGTAGCAACAACTGGATCTAGGCGCACGAGTCGGCACGGCGTCTAGGGTTTAGAGCATGGTCTTCATTAAACATTTGAACTATATTTTTGGGTTGTAAACATTTAAAGCTTCCGCTACAATTTATGCTTTTATAATTATATCTTTTGGGTTTTGTGTTATGCATATAGTGTTGTTTATTGTGACCGTTGACTTGAATTCTGGTTTGTCATGCGCCTCGCGGTAAAACCCCGCAAGTGGAATTTGAGGGTGTGACATGACACCAGGCTTGTACTGGCCATAATTTGGAGCTGCCGGCGCAATCGAATGCGTGCAGGTGATCATCAGGATCACGCAGGCCATCAAATCTTCCAATGGTACTTGGCAGCTTACATTCTTGCGACATTGGTGCCTCTGCGATTCTTGCGCAAAACTTTGATCGTTCTGCAAAAGTTTTTGGTCTGTATGGCTTGTACAGATCATCATCTTTAGGGGCCAAGCTGCTGGCAGCAGTTTTGGAATGCTGCTTTTTGCTTGTGTCGTGATATACTTCGTCCTCAGATTCGTAGCCATCTGGTTCACCGTTCAGGTTGACGGGGTCCTGGCCGTGAGTATTTCTACCACGACCTCCACCGCGTACCGCCTGTCGGTGTCCCTTTGCATGACGGCCACTGTTGTTCTTCTGTGGGGATTCTGAATCATCCCCACTTAAGTCAAAACTCAACACCTTCTGAGTCTTGAGTTTTGCTTGTTTCATTACCATTTTCTGGTATTCAGCAATTGTTCTTGAATTTTGTTGGGCCAACCATTCATCCGGGTCGACCGAAGAAAGGTTGTCTTGTGCTCTTTTCCCTTTATTTATTCCTCCCTTTGTTGGGTGGAATTGGAATGTTGAGGCTTGCTGCCCCTGGGCCACATTTTTGGTGATTGTGTTTGGTGTTACGTCTTGAATTTCGTCGTTAACTGTGGCCTCGACATCAACATTGTTGTTCCCATCCTTTGAGAAAGCCATCGTGCTAGTTTGAAAGATTAAAAAACCGTAAGGGATGGCGCCAATGAAGAAACAAATAATCCCACCACCTGCTTAGGGATGATAAGATTATAGGTTGCTACAGAGTTGATCCTTCACTAACAGCTACGGCTTGGGGATACCTGCAAATAAGAGTGAAAGTATGGGTGTGGAGACGACTACTCGAAGTAGTTGTTTATGACAAAAACGGGGTAAATGGGGATACTATCTAGTATGATAGCTCTCCAGGTCAGCAACATGAATCTGACCTAGAATCAACAATCCATCGACACCAACCATAGCTTGGTCTTCAGCCATCGTGACCATCTTCAGTCATCGAACTAGAACAGAGCCAAACTATCCTTTTCCACCCAACAAAAAACGAAGGATAATAATGAGAACTCCGTAGCCAACGAACTCACCGTCGTTACTGTAGCCGCTCCTAGAAACCACCACGAAAGGAAAAGGAACGAGGACTGTTGTTTGCTTGTCGTCAATCGAAAAAAAGAGGAGGAGAGTTTGGCGGGTGAAGGTGGTTGTTGGCGGCCCCCCGTCATCTAATTCAATCAGCGCCGACACAAGGTGGGGCCGGCCGCTGCTTAAAGAGTGGGTGAGGGAGAGAGACGAGGGAGAGCAGAGAGATGGTTGAGATGCAATGGTGGCTCGAGTGGTGGTGTTATCAACTGATGGGTTTGATCGGAACCAAGGTCCGGTCATCGGACTGTAATGAGGGACAGAGAGAGAAGCTTGAATGTTGATGGTGTTAAGATTAAGTTTGGAAGCGAAGAAGGGAGGTGTTGAAGGTTTAAGGTGATGGTGGCTAGGGTTTGAGTCAAGAAGATGAAATGAGGAGGAGGAAAGTTATGGTGATAATATACATAGGGTTTTGGTAGGTGGGTCAAGTGGTTGGGTACCGCGTATATGAGCCAGTTACTGGCTCGATCTCGTTTAAATTACATAACTTGTTTACCCGCTATAATAAATATTTCCCGTTATTTATATAAACTGACTTAAAACGAGTGGTTGGACTATATATTTGTCATAATATATTTTTAGTCGCTTTCAGAATTTACACGGATGAGTGTCGGTTTGCTAGTTTGTTATTATTTACGACGTGTTATTTGGCGAATTTAAATAATTAAATTTATTAATAACTAAGAATGTATTTCTTGTTAATGAGAAAATATTGTTAACGAATTAACGAATAGTTTTATGAATAAATTATTATTATTATTATATTATTCGAGAAACTCTGGGCGTTACACATACTATCAATCAAATTAAATTTACTTGTCCCCATGACTTTCGTTGGTCAACTACTAATATGCACATCACATAATTAACTACCACATTGTTTATCGATCAAGCAATCCAACATACCATCATGTATGACACCTAAATAATCTAACATGTATCACATGATCTCCTTAATAATCACAATCATGTTGGGTAGCCTAACCTTGTTAGTCAGACGTTGTTGACTTTTCGGAAGTCAACTATCAAGTATGCAACTTTCAATATTTAGATACATACATCCATATCGATATACTACTCCATATCAACTTTTACCCTAAACATTACATTAGCATGTATTAGGACACATATCATTCGACACATACTAGCGCTTTCATGATTCTACAATTGGCAATTACAATCCAAGGTTATCCAACATCACATAATACCAACATTGTCTTTTCTTAATAAGTTCAAACACTTCACAATTAGTACACATTCATTTCTTAATCACAAATAAGAAATAAATCCTATACTTGGTGTGCATCATACTATCCAAACATAGAGTACAACATCCTAACGCACACTTCTTACCAAATCATATAATTCAATAAATTCCCACATGAATACTCTCTAATACAATCCTCATGTTAACCTACTATCAATTGTATCTATTATCGCATTACTTTCATACTTGTCAAGTCTTGCATACAAATTCATACATCATGCTCATCTAGACATTTCTTCAAACACATAGTGTGCGTACAACATTCTAAGCTCAATGTACAAGCTCCTAATACACGCATTCCACCAAAACAACATAATCACCTCCAATTATGACCAATTTCCACATGCATGTCATCAACTACACATTATTCCTACAATTACATGGATTTACCACTCATTTAGCAACATCAAAGCTCTAATGAAAACCCAATATCATCATCTTTTGCAAACAAGCAACTTCTAGTGATTAGCTCACCTCTAAACCATTAGAGATGATCAATATCACTTAAAATCAAGCAATAATACGAATTTAACATCATTTGCTCAAAACCCACATGTGGGGTTCGAACCCTACACGAATTTG
The DNA here is from genome assembly GCA_030844895.1 of Ambrosia x helenae. NCBI lineage: Eukaryota > Viridiplantae > Streptophyta > Magnoliopsida > Asterales > Asteraceae > Ambrosia > Ambrosia x helenae. Next base: position 60,097,659 of record CM061231.1, read on the forward strand.
GGGGTTAGGGTTCTTACCAAAGCTCAATCCTTGAAGATTAACCTTCTAGAACACACCCTTCATCCATTGTTTCAATCTCTTGCATTAACTTCTTCAATTGAGGGATTATTAGGTTGGTTTTTGGCTCATGGATGCCCCTTTGGGGCTGAATACGTATGACCCCAAAATGGGTCTTCTCCATCATCTTATGTTGACCAACTAGTTATATTAATGGTCCCTCAAGTTTTCCCTTCTTCAATTTTATTATGAAACTTAACTAACCAAGTTAATTCCTAATGTTATTTACTTACATATTTAGATAACACTAACAAGGTTATTTCCATATTGGAACATAGCCCACATTCTTATCATCCCGTTTTATTATCCGTAAGGGTTCATTCTACTATTTAATTAATCTTGTCATTTCTTATGCACGCCTAATAACGTAATTAAGCGAAATGGATTTCTGGGATGTTACAAACACCCATCCGGCACAAATCCCTTTAATCTAACCAACCACCCCCACGTCCCAAAACACACCCAACCAGGCCCGGACCCCACTCACCACAAACCCACGACCGTATGCCCAACCAACCCGAACCCCACTCACCACAAACCGGCTCACCTGCACCCCTGATTGCCATCCGTCCATTTCCCCTCCTCTACTCTGTATTACAAAATACAATAAATATACTCTTTCCATAGTTTTCAAGTTAATCATCAAACATAAATTTTATCATGACATCAAAATTATAAAAATTTATCCAAATATTTATGGTATATGGTATAAACATCTAGTATGAGTATCTACAAGAAACCCTTCTTAGATAGTAAACCTTAGAAACCCAACATGTGGCTACAATCAAGCCACATCATCACAATCAAAAACAAATTTAATAATAACATAAGGGTAGTGAGGTAATTTTACCTTTAGCATCTTTTTAAAACCCCTAGGAAGTCTCCATCAAGTACAAAAGGTCTCATTTCACGTCCCCCTATGCCTGTACCTGACCAACTTTTTTTTCCAACCCACACCCACACCATTACCCATGAAAACCTAAAAGATAAAATCATTTCATCTTCATCTTTTTCTCTTTTTCTTTTCTCCCATGGATTTTAACATCCAAGATCCACCTTCAAACATGTTTCCCTCATTTTCATCTCCTCCACGCGGTGTGATTCTCAATAACTTTGCAACCGATGTCACTGTGGCAAGGTTGTAGATGAAACAACTCATTCACAGTTTTTTTTCGTCTTTTCCTCATTTTTTCATATACATGATGTGGTTACTGATTTGTTAAACGTATGTCTGCATATACAGAGTTCAGAGATGGAGAGCCGTCGTCGGTTGCTTTTGACAGTTCTTCACAAGCTGAAGTTGAAGGTAAATTTTTTTATGTATTTTTTTTACGTATTTGAGTAGTGTTTTTTACCTAAGTTTCGTCTCTTCTTTTTCTGTTTATGGTATATGTTCAGCATTTTTCTCCAAAATCACAGTTTTTATCCGAGGATTATGTTATTGTAACATAATTTTGTGTTTTGGATATATGCACTCCATGTGTTTGATAAAATGCCTGACTGGGTTAACATGTGTTACCTCTGTTAGTATGTTAGAAGTTAATGGTGATTGTATGGAGGCTAGTTATAAGGTCTTTTGTGTTTTAGATATGGACGTCCATTTTTAAAGTTAATGGTGAATGTATGGAAGGTAGTTATAATGTCTTTTGTGATAAATCACTTTTTTACGTCACTAGGCAAATGTCGATTTTGTAGTACGCGTTAAATCAGTGTTGTTAAGTCACGATCGCACATTATGATTTTGTAACGCATGTTAACCTGATGTTTAGAAAAATAGGTTTCTATGTGTATGGTCAGCAAGCTAGTCAAATGAGGTGGTAACACATGTTAAGACATAATGTGTGATTGGTGTTTTGCTTTCGGTATAATTTTGGTATTTTACACCCTGTTAAACAATACAACGTATGTTTTTTTTTGTACCACAATTGTGTTTGTTAACACATGTTCACATTTGGGCCCCGACTAACATGTGTTACTCCTGTTTAGTATGTTAGATGATGAGTTGGTCACACCGGTTAATATCTCATCTATTGTTTTGCAGTTGATAACGAAGACCCCAACTGGTTAACATATGTTAACAAAACGAAGTCGAAGGAAGCCGAGAAAAATATGTAGAAAAACTTTTTAATAACGTTTTCTTTTTTGTACTCAATGTATAGAGTTACTAGATTTATTTTGTTAAAGTGGTTAATAGTTTGTAATGATACTGTAACACCCCAACCGATGGCGGAATCATCGGGGTGTCACGTAGTGACGATTGTTCAAAAGCTCATGGTACTAAAATGTAAATATTTGATTATTGAATAATGTTATACAACATGTGAAATTAAATACAAGACAACAAAAATGGAGATAATTGATTGATTTAATCTAAGTCCAAAGTCCTATTTGAAGCGTCAAGCAGCTTATCCTGAAACATGCACGAAAATAAATTTTGTCAACATATGATGTTGGTGAGTACTACCTAGCTTTGTACATATAGTATAAGTTTGAAAAGTAGTACAATTCATGTGTCTAGCATCACCAAGGCATTATGTAAACACGCAAGTAACCAAACAAAACAAAGATCAAATGTAAGATTTATAAGATGAAATTGATAATGAGCACCCTAACACGTGTCAAGTCTAAAAGAGCACCATAACATAAGTTATGTCTAAATGAGCACCGTAACATAAGTTACGTCTATATGTAAAGAGCACCATAACATAAGTTATGTCTAGATGTATGATTTTGTATGTAAGCTACGTCCATGTTCAAACATAAGCACAAAGATAAACAAGACACGTATATGAATTGTAAATGAATAAAAATGTATGTGTAAATGAATATGAAAGTTTTGTATACTTGTGCATGAATCACCCCAAAAGTTGTAAAAGCGAAAAAGGGGATAAGTAATACTCACATTATCAAGGTGGTAAGTCTTGTGGAATTGAATAAATGTAATCCCACGTTGCCAAGTATCACCCTATGTATAAGGTAGCAAATAAGTCTAAGTCTATCTAGTCTATAAGTATTTTCTAGGGTTTCGAATTGGGGATAAGTATTTGTTTGATTAATAAATAAAATGTTTAATAAATAAGAGAAATTCGATAAATAAATAAACAAAAATCTTTTTTGTAAATTTTAAATTAAAGATGGTCACAATATAAAGTTTTAAGTATGAAAATATTTTTTATAAAATTATTTTCTTATAAATAGAATATTATATCTATTTATTTTAATTTGTCAAAATATAACTTTAATATTTAAAAATATTAAAATTAAAGAATTTTTAAATTAAAAAATTGTATTTCTGTTCCAAATGAATAGAAATAATTTATGTAAAATTTTGGTGCAAAAACATTGAAAAATGAATTTATTATGATTTATTTATGATTAAAACTAACAAAAATTAATTAAAAATACAAAACGAACTGTTTTTCAGAAATAAAAATTATTTCTGAAATGTTTATTGCTATACAAGTTTAGGATAATTTTTGTGGAATTTTATAAAATCGTTTAGATATTTTTATAGAATTTTATAATTATAATGAAATAAACTTGAAATATTTATTATATATAATAAATAAATTATTTTTGAAAAACTAAAAATTGTATGATAAACTCTACTACTAGAGTAACATAAAATAATTTTTGTAGAATTTATAAAGTTGTTTTAGTATTTTAAAACTAATTTTAAAAATATATGAAGATATATATATATATATGAAAAAAAATGTTGTTGATGCCAAGAATCGAACCCGGGCCTCTGGCCGGTTCGTGTTTATAATCACAAGCCCAGACCAACTGGTCTGGACCCTGAGAACGTTTAACTTCAGATTATATTAACTATATAATATAGAAAATCATGATTTATATTTAAATTAACAAAAGAGAAAAAAAAACCGTTTCAAGTGGGATTCGAACCCGGGCCGTCTGGCCGGTTCGTGATTTATGAAAAGAGTCCAACCAACTGATCTGTTGATCAGTTGGTGATGATTATGTTTTCGAAATAACTAAATACTCATGTCTGCAGCACCATTATCCCCAATTCAATAAGAACGAGCCCTAGATTTCTAATCGCTACAATTAACCATCAATAGCCCCTGAAACATTGGGGCTATTGTTTGTATAGTTCCGAAAATCAAAACCAATATACGAATTGATTCTTACAATGGTGTTAAAGCTATGAACGAACGGTCAAAAGAAGAAGTCAACCGAAGCAGAAAACGCGTAAATGGAAGAATTTTATAATGAATTGGTTGTGGGGGTTTCTTAATCGGCATGTATAGGATCTAAAGGAGGGTTCAATTTATAGTGTAAGGGTTTGGTTGAACGAATTGGTAAGTTGACTCACCATTGAATGTATAAACGCGTATACTTGAGTAATACTAGTGGGTTGGCCCGCGCGATGCAGCGGGTGTAACCAAAACTCGTTTGTAGAGCACAATCTAACCTAACATACCTACTATGAACCTAACCACTATTACATGAATATTTCTTAATACCTTTGTTTGAAATTCAATATTAACAAAAGCTTTCTTCTTCGGTTGTTGAATTCGGTGATCATATAGTTTAGATCAGATTACGCATGTTTATATGTGAATATAACGTAATAATTTCAGAATTCAAATCGTTACCTCATTATTAAAAACACAACTTTCACTATTGATTTCCCGATTTCTATATAGTATTATCAAGTTTATAAAACTTTAACTTTTATAAAGTACCTAACTTTATATAAAAGCTTATAACAAAACAAATAGCATCATGAATTGTTTTTTATATGTTTTTTTATTTAATATGTTTAAAGTAATTATAAAATTGAATGTCATGAGTTTTCATAAACATCTCATGACTCTTGACTTTCTTTTAATTAAATATAGTGTTTTAAAGACATATTTACCCTTAAAAAGTAGTTATTTTATGCATTATGTGTTGTATCATAAGAAATAAAACTTGTACCTCTTAAATTTTAAGAAGTCCATGGGAAATGCTTTATAATATAGTATAGATTGGTAGGTTTGACCACCAATCAGTGCATAAGGGACGCGTATAGGTAAAGGTCATAAATTGCTTCTAAATTTGCAGGGTCAAGCATTGATGTTTTGGTCCACCCAGGTCTGCAAGTCGCGTAAAAGGAAAGAAGGAGAAGAGATAACAGGTTCATTTGTGTATAAATGTTTAACGTCTCCATGTTCCAACACAAAGACCTCGGTGGCCCAGTGGTAGTGCTTGTGTGTGTTGTGCTACTGACCCGGCTCCAGACTCGGGTTCGAGTCCGGGCAGCAGCATGTATTTTTTTTTTTTTAGATTGAGAGGAGGAGGGTCAATGGGCCGGACTAGGGGCTCCTGGGCTCTTGATTGGGCTTCAGTAAAGCACACAAAAAGAGGAGAAATGGTTGTGTTTGGGCTTAGGTAGGGATTGGTTTAGGTTAATGGGTTTAGTTTAAAATGTTGGTATTATTATTATTATGATTATGATTATTATTATTATTATTATTATTATTATTATTATTATTATAAAAAAAATAAAAAGAAAAGTGACAGATGTCACAGATACTTTGTAATAACGTGTGTTAATCGTTTGTGTTCTTTATTTCTTAGTAAACTTATGATGTGAAAACTATAGGGGGTAAGCAAGACAAAAAAAAAGGCTGACAAAATAAACACAAGTTTAACATATGTTACCAAATAACACATGTTAACCTCTTATGCAACATTAACCTCATGGGTAGGTTTTTGTGTGGTTCAATAGTTTGTAATGATACTTTGTAATAACGTGTGTTAATGGTTTGTTAATACAACAAGGGTAAGACTTGTTATCACACCTTACAAACATACCTAGCATTACTCTTTTTTTAGGTAGGGGTTTAAAGGTTTTTACCTGGTTAACACATGTTACCATATTTGCATACACAAGGATAACACATGTTATTACACATCTCAAACAGACATAGTATTTTACTCTTTTGTTTAACTTAACACATGTTAGCTTACAACCACAACAATAACACGTGTTAATAGAATTATAACGGTGTTTTTTGTGCTGATTCCCACAGGTTAAGTTTAACGGAAGTGATAACACAATTGTTTGTTCTTGTATGGCTTTCATATGAATTGGGTATCTATGTCGCCATGTTTTTTTGCGTCTAGCGGTTACTTAGTGCATATGATCTTTTTAAAACCTTTGTTATGTATAAGTTAAACTATGCGACGCCCATGGCGTCCCTTTTGGAATCTAGGCTGTATGTGGTTGCGTAAATTGCTGCTTTGTATTATCTTGTTAACTGTTGTTAGTCATTGCCAAAAATGACAAGAACTTATTCCTCGACAGCCAACTTTGTCAACTTATGCCTCAACCAGGGTTTTATATATAACACATGTTATTCATAAGTTAACAGTTGTTAGTCAATTCGAAAAAATGACAATGCTCGTGCAATCCACTTGTCAACGTGGTTAACACGTGTTAGTCTATTCCACCATAAACAACTGTTAATACATGTCTAACTCTAATCCACGTGCCAACATAGTCAACAAGGTTAACACATGTTAATACATATATCAAGCACTACCAACTGTTAATACACGTCTCACTCTAATCACCACAAACGTGGTTTAAAAGGTTTTTACCAGGTTAACACATGTTACCATATTTGCATACACAAGGATAACACATGTGATCACAAATCTCAAACTGACATAGTATTTTACTCTTTTGTTTAACTTAACACATGTTAGCTTACAACCATAACAATAAAACGTGTTAACATAAATTATAATAGTTTTTTGTGCTGATTCCCACAGGTTCAGACCAAACATTAAGGACACAACTACAAAGAACATCTATAAAACATAACACATGTTACATATTCTGACAAATAACTTACACATTAAGGACACAACTACAAAGAACTTGTTTAAGGACACAACCACAAAGAACACCTTCAACCTCTTCTTCTCTATACACACTAGACATCCTCTCTGACCGTCTCCGGTCACCTTCTAACACCGCGGATGAATATCTTCACAATCAAAGCAAAACCCACTTCAATTTTCTAATATAAAAATAATAAAACTGAACAAATGAAAAAAAAACCCAAATAAAAAACTGGGTTATTACCCAACAAAAAACCAAATCAAGAACACATACATACCTGTTAAATTTGAAGATCATTACCAATGTCGTCGGATCTAAACATTTAAGGTCGTGGGAGGGAGGGAATGATAGAGGAGAGAGGAGATGGAAGATGGAACGGTGGTGGTGGTGGTGGTGGTTGATGAAGAACACCAAGAAGATGAAGATAAACCAAATAGATCCGGTTACCACCACTATTGCTAACATTCAACAACAAGATGAAGAACACCAAGAATATGAAGAAGGGGGAGGGAAGATGGACGAGAGAGAGAGAGAGAGAGAGAGAGAGAGAGAGAGAGATATAAAGACGAAAACGAGAGAGGGTTGCTGAGAGAGAGATGGAACGACGGTGGTGGTGGTTGATGATTTTTTTGAAGGTGTATGCTTGTTGTTTTTCATTAGTGTAGAAGGTGGTTGATGATTTCTTTGAAGATGAAGAAGAAGAAGAAGAAGAAGAAGAAGAAGAAGAAGAAGAAGAAGGAGGAGGGAGGAGAGAGATTGTGCTGGGATTTGAAATATGATAAGAAAGATGAGAGAGGAGAGAGGAGAGAGGTGATGACATTGAAAAAAACAATTGTTGTGTCCCCAAAATGCCCCTCCATGTGTCTTTATGTATTAAAATACTAATATATCTATAGTCTGGTACATTGATTCAATCCTAGCCATAGATGTTATGTGATGGATGGCTAGGATTGGGTTTCCATAGTTTACTAAATAAGAAGAGTTTCCTCAATATCCATTCCCTAAACATCTATATCTATATATATATATATATATATATATATATATATATAGGATCCGGATCATGTGAGAACTCCATTGAGTTGTGAGAACTAGAGAACTAGTCTGGACCAATCATCAAGAGACACATCATCACCTTTATAATTTCTTGTATTTTTTTAATTAGGGACATGAAAGTCTTTTACACATACCCACTTGGGGGTATTTTAGTAATAATAACACCCACGCCACCCCACCCCACCCCTACCCCAAGTAACTATTAAATATTAATATTGAAAATAAATACCTCTCACCTCACTCTCTCTCACACAAACCGTTCATTTCTCTCTCTCTCTAACCCTCTCTCTCTAACTCTCTCTCTCTCTCTCTCTTTCTAACACACACACATCCCCCTCTCTCTCTCTCCCTCTAACACACACACACACGACTCTCATGGTACAGAAAGGAGGAGGAGGACGGTGGTCATGGTGGGGCTGGAGGCGGAGGCCGGCGGTGTGTCGATGGGTGGTTTTTGAGGCGGATCTGATACGGGAGAGGCGGAGGACGGTGGTGGGTGGGTCCATGGGTGTTTGTGAGGGGCGGACCTGATTCAGACGGGGTTGGATCTGATTCAGACGATGGTGATGACGACGAAGACGGCGGTGGGAGACAATGGTGGTGGCTGAGGGGGTTGCTGTCGATGGTATGTTTATTATTATTATTATTATTATTATTATTATTGTTTTTTATTATTATTATTATTATTATTATTATTATTATTATTTCTGTTATTAATTCTTATTATTACTGTTTTTTTATTATTATTTTTCTGTTATATTATTATTATTATTATTATTATTATTTTTGTTATTATTATTATTATTAATTTTGTTATTATATATTTTTTGTTATTATTATTATTATTATTATTATATAAATTACTGTAATGTATAAAAAGTCAAACGTAACACAAATTATCCTATTTCATTTTGTTAAAAGGAATATTAAAAATAAAGCAGATGCATCGGTAGCATCTTTTACTTCTATGTTATTTTAGAATTGATTCTTGTTGTTGATGGTTTGATAAGAAAGGGAAGATGATACACTAGTGTATTTATATATGGTATGCATACCCACTTGCATTATATTATAAAACTTTGTTGATAAGCTCAAAACTATTTAAAACTGGATTAATTAGTTAATAACGACAGAAAAAGGAATAGTTTTTTCAGTTTAAGACATAATATTATCAACTAACATGTGCACGTCACTTAATTAGTTGAGGGACTGAATGTTCATGTTTCTAATAGCTAATTAAACTTGCACATTATAGGTATAGATGTTTGTTTTGGTTTCACACTTAGCGTTTTTGTTGTAGTAGGTTGTGTATGGTAGATTCACACTGGTGTAAACAATTACACCAGTGTAATTCATGGTAGATTACACTAGTGTAAGAAATTACACTAGTGTAAATCATGCTCATCATATGTTTGTTTGGTTTTTTACACTAGTGTAAATAATTACATCAGTGTAAATCATCCTCATCATAGTTGTAAAATTATGTGTATGGCAGATTTACACTGATGAAAATAATTACACTGGTGTAAATCATACAAATTTATGGATTGTTGATTTATATAGATGTAAGTAAAACACTGGTATAAATTTTACACTAGTGTAAAAACCAGTAAAACACTAGTATCTCAAGAACAAAACTCTACACGAGCTTTTACATGGTAAACATCTTTTATTTTTTTTTACTTTGTTCATTCATTATCATATCGCCGTATTTATATGACTAGAGTATGTATTTTATATTAGTCGTGTATGAATTTCTAGTACGACAAGAAATTTTAATAGGTATGGTTTTAGACTAAATTGTATCGGGTAGGACATGTGACCAATGACCACTGTTAGCTAAATGGGTCATGTTGGGTTTACATGGCAGGTTAACCCATTTATTTTTATGAAGTTTAAAAGGAAGTTATGTTATAAGTAACTTAAATTGGGTGGGTATGTTTCACTAAAAGATAACAAGGGAAACGAACATTAGGTTTTAGTGTTATAATTGTAATTTATTTATATACATATGTGTGTTATTGGTTGTAAATTGTAATTTTAGATATCAATCTTTGTTGGGTGCAGGTTCTTGTGGTTCAAGAGAAACACTGCACACCCGAGCTTGTCGGGCTTATGTTGGTGACGAGGCTTAGTCAAAGAGAGGTGTTCAAGTTTTTTACGACGTTTTTGTGATGTTTTACACCAATGTAAATTTTTAGAAAAGTGTAAACTCGAGAGGATAGATTACAGAACATCATATGTAAAAATTATGAATGTCGACTTTTTTACACTGGTGTAAAGATTAATTAATGAAATTAAAAATTAATATGATATATTTTATTAATTGTTCAAATCTGATTTTTTGTTTTAAAAAATTAAATTAATTAAAAAAATCAATTAAATTATATTATATTATTTTAATTAAAATACTAAAATAAAGTTTAATAAATAAGATTTGTTTTTAATAATGAAATAAAAATTAACATAATATTATTATTAAAATCTTCTCTCTTATGGTTTTTACCTAAAATACCCTCAAGTGTACTTTAACACAATAAAATATTACTTATTAATCAAATAAAGACAAAATACTCATCTTTTGATCTCAACAATTGGATCATCAAGATCAATGGTCCATAGAAGTTCTCTAGTTCTCACAACTCACCTTGGTTCTCACATGATCCTAACCCTATATATATATATATATATATATATATATTGCAAAGGGATTAATCCTACATGTCATACTCTTATGCAATCTCTCCTTTGAGAGATGCCACATATGATGTGATGTGGCAAGTGTAAACCAATTAAAAAAAAGGAATAAATATGATTTAACTTAATCTATTATAATCTTTAAGCTAATATATTAAATACCTAATCTACTAAATCTAAATATTAAAACTTTATTATTTTTTCTCTCATATTTTCTCTCATAACTTTTAAACGTTAATATCTTTTATATACGAGATTTTTTTAAAGAAAAAAATTACACCAAATTAACGAGCGTTTTATTATCTTTCCAACGAGTACCATAGTGTTATATAAAAAATGGAGAAAAAAAAGGACTATTTTTTGTTAACCGACAGGTATTGTGTCGGGTTTGGGATTAGTTTAAAAAAATTGTGGGTTTGGGTCAGTCTGGGATTAGGTGATACCGACCCGATTACCCGAAACAACATACCCAAATACCCGAACTATACACCCGATCATATACCCATGAATTTTTTAATGCATCACATAATCCTTAGACTAATGCGTTCGATATTTCAATAATTAACTTTTTTTTTCTTATTTCATGTTAGTTCTTTTTAGAATGATCGATTACAAACTTCCGAATTCATTTGTAATGGCACTAGATTTATACCCCGGCGCAGAGATTCGTTTTTTTTATATTTGAATATGATAACTTATGACAGAGATTTGTTTAAAATAATAATAATAATATATTTTATTATGTCATATTAGATATTTCAACCCGGGACGCTCCCGGGATAAAAACTAGTTTGACATAAAGACATGAAACATCTACCATGAGTTCTTTGATTCTAATTCAGTGACATCAAAATGGATCTTTTGGCTATTAAATTTATTAATGTAATATATCTTTCGTTCAGCATAGTGTGTAAAATTCTCCTTTAATCTTCAATTGAAATTGTTTATCTATTAGTGATGGAAACCGAAATTCGATATGATAATTACGTACTGAACGGATAAACGAAATAACCTAAAACATAAAACTAAGAAATAACCAAACAAAGGGATAACACAGTAATAACTGAGAATGGATCAGAAAATGACCACAATGCTGGATTACTAATAACAACTCAAATCTCAAATGACTGATACAGCAGCAAAGCAGCCATACAAACAATAAATTATCACCATATATCACAAATTCACAACCATTAATCTCAAGAAAGTTAGAAGAGTGATATAAAGGCCTTAAAGCAATTTTCACTTAATGCCTCAAGGGGGTAATTGTAACTGCCCGAGATGCGCATGGGGCCCGTAAGAGCGTTTTTAACAACTTTGACTCGTGTTTCCGATCTACCGCAGTGAGTATGCTCACCTTCTCCAACTTAGGTGACCTAGCGAAGATAAACTTTAGAAGCTCCGTCTCAAGTTCGTTGCTACCAAAACAGACAAACAAATCTTTCAGATGCTCCAACCAAACATCTGAATATTCATCCTTTACAGCGGAGAAGTCCAGACCATCGTCCATCTACATGAAGGTTCGTATATTTGTGTCAGTGAGAATCAAACAAACAGAATAGGAGATATAACAATATCATTCACCTCTAGGTGCATTCTCTCCAAGTTTGGGGAACATTTGATCAAAGAAAGAAGAAAAGCTGATCCATATTTCCCATCAAGACACCATTGAGTCAATTCTAAGGATTTGAGGTAGATTAGTGAGGTTGGACGCTCTTTCGGAACCGAGTTTAACACTAGCCACTTGAACGAACCAAATGCCAAAACAAATATCAACAGCCAAAGGTTCAAACCTATTCTTTCAATAATATATGAGGGTGAATAAATATTACCTCAGAGACGCCACCCGAAACATTCAGATCTTCAATCACAGGTAAACACTTCAGTAGTTCATTAATAGCGCATTTGTCACCTGGTTCAACTATATGCTGCAACACGATACAATATTCAGTTAAGTTTAGAAAGTCTATGGCGTGAGAACTTACATTCAAGTGGGTACATACCAGAGTCAACTTCTTAAGTGATGGACACTTAGATAAAAGAAGCAGAAGAGTTTGCGTAGACATCTTTACATAACTCAATTCTAACGTTCCAAGGCTACTAAAGCCATCGAATATTGATGGATGGTCAATTTCAAAAGTACCAAGATAGAGGTCGGTTAAGTGATGCAATGCAAAAACAGATTCGGGTAATTTATACCATGCATCCTCTGAATCATCAAATCCATCAAGTCTTAGTTCCTTGACAGTATGTTTCCTCGACAAATGAAGCATTATTAGTTCAAACTCAAAACAGTCATAATGTTTCAAGTAATACTCCAAAAAAATGATGAGCTGGTGTATTGGACCCTGGCGCTGCAACAAAACTCGGTATATAACATACATGTCCATGTATTTCATCGCATTTGCTATGTCAGATGTCGGTTCTACTTCTGAAGTTGTATCACTTAATTCAAACCGAAGATTAGGAATTGTGGTCCACTTGTACCTCCATTCCCTTGAGAGAATACTTGTCCTTGCTGCCTCTTCGGTTGTTAAAAGACATAAGATGGTTTCTATTATGGGTTGAGGAAGTGTGCTGATTCTATCCACGGACAATCGTTCAGCTTTGTACATACTTCTAGTTTTCATCTTTGGACTGATACTAGATAATGCTGCAAAAACTAGTTACAGTGAAAATCAATTTAAGATAAAGTGATAATAAGCCAAATACTACTTTGGAGGCAGGTTTCTAAATGAACAAAACGAACACAAATGGACATGTACCTATTCGTTCGTTTAGTTTTACCAAACAAACGATCGAACACGAACACTTAAAGGAACAAGGTTTTCTTGTTCATGTTTATCCATTAAGAAAATGAGTGTGTTCGTATTCGTTTATGTTTATACATATTAGTATAAACAAACGATTCACGAACGTAAACGAACAAATGTAACTAAACATATATAGAACGAACATAGAGCCAACACTAATTAAAGTAAATAACTAAATACAAAAAAACAATGTATTGATCTTAAAAAATAATAAAACTAGCTAGACTAAATTGTAATGAGTGATATATTGATTTAATAAACTACATTAGATCATATTAAAAGGCCTAACAATCTTAAATAAATACATTAATGAACAAAATTAAACAAACAACATAACATAATATAATGAACATAAACAAATGAACGTTCACAAACATAAATGAACAAACTCAAACGAACGTTCACAAACAGAAATGAGGCATGTGTTTGTGTCCGTTCTTCGTTTAACTAGATGAACAAAAAGCTTTGTCCATGTTAGTTCATTTATTAAATAAACAAACTTTTCATTGAATGCTTGACAAATGGTTCAGTGAACATTTAGTTCGTTTACAATCCTATTTGGAGGATGCATACGCAGTAAGCCTATAATTCAATGAAATAGTGTTTAAATGTGTGCTTTGAAATTGACTTATAATAATAAGTTGAATAGCAGACACAACAATAGTGATTATCAAATGATATTGATGAGTTATATTATACCATCCCTTTGTCTAAATAATAATAATAATTATAATATTAAAGCATACAATTGAAATAAGGAATTGGAAGTGAAGATGATGTTACCAGAACAATTCAATCGTTGCTAATGAGTTGTTGTTGGTCCTCTGTTCTCTAACCCTAACCCTAATGGCGACGAATTAAAGACGGTAGATGTGGAAGAACACACAAGAAACGAAACGGCGTCGTAAACGGAAGAAATGTGTGTGTGTGTGTGTGTCGTAGGTGAAGATACTATTTAGCTGTTGCTTGATTGCTTCCGATCGAGAGGGTGGTTTCCCGCCCCGTTAAAGAGATGATTATTATTATTATTTGAAGATGTTTTTATCTTGCTGGGTTTAGTATTATTATTATTGGGTTCATACATTTGGGCTGCTGGGCATGTTCACGGAAAAAAACGGTTTTGACCCGAACCAATTCTGTAAGGGTGAGTTGTGGTTTTCAACTTTAAAACCGGTTCTTAGCCCAAATTGATTTAGACCCAAACCGAGTTTGTACACCTCTATTTATATTGATCATCCATTTGGGTTAACTCATTGGGTTTACTAGTTCGTTGGTTGGTAGAACAAGAACACTAATTGTTGACAACTGAATAAATTAATGTAAAATAATCTATGTCTATGTTTATGTTTACCTTATTAAGGAGGAGGGATGGGTAGGAAAGTCATTTTACACCCATTTTAAGATGGGATATCAAAAGACTCATGCTTTAACATAGGTATGTCATGTAAAAATTCCCCATAATACCCCTTTTACATTATACACTTGTACTTTAACTATAAGTATATAACCTAAAAATCTATGTTACGCATATCTATCCTTTGCAGAACATCTTCTCATACCATCATTATCATCAGCATCATCAATTCATCATCAACTGTTGAAACGGTTACATGAATTCATTAATACAGATTTACGTTTCAAAAACCCTAAATTCAATGGTGCTTATTCATAAACTGCGGTTACTCTGCCTTGATCCAGTTGTTGGGTTTACCTCTGATCTCGTTCCGCATCAACCCTCAACCAGTCCTTTGTTTTGGTTTACACCCAAGGTATTGATTTCAATTTTTATTTGATACCAACTTTTTTGGTATTTAACACTAAGTTTTTTTTTTGGTTTTAGGTGAAATTGGATTTCAGAAGTACCAAGTTGTTGTTTAAGTCCCTTCCCCCTTGGCGCCTAACTGAGCATTGAGCCGGAGAACACCTCTGCCCTTGTCGGCTCTCATTTACACTTCTCACTCTCCATGTTTTGCTAAAAAAAAACCTTAGATCTTCAAAATTGGAAAAGACTTATAATGGCTCTCTAATTTTTGGCAGTAAGTTTACCTATAATTGTTAGTTATGAATTAATATATGTAAATTTATTTT
The DNA here is from genome assembly GCA_030844895.1 of Ambrosia x helenae. Lineage (NCBI taxonomy): Eukaryota > Viridiplantae > Streptophyta > Magnoliopsida > Asterales > Asteraceae > Ambrosia > Ambrosia x helenae. Next base: position 60,113,229 of record CM061231.1, read on the forward strand.
ATAAAGCAGGTTGAACCTTTATGAGAAATTATAAATTCCATATTTATGTTTGGAACCACTTGGTTAATGTAAACATAAAAATTTGTATGCCCTGCACAAAAAGACGACAATTGAACTTATATTTTCAGAGTTTAAAGAGCAGTGTAGTTAGTTAGCAACTACTGTTAGTACTTTATCATGCTACATATGATTCTTTAATTCGGGTTGAATTGGTCATCGTTGGGGGATATGGATGCCTCTTGATATCTTTCAGAATTAATAAAAAGATTTGCTAATTTCGTATTTTTATATAATTTTGGGCAGGACACTTGCAGAGCAAAGGGAACACCACTGGCGTGATAATCGGTCAACTCCCTTCCCCCTTGAAGCATGCCTTAGTGGTTTGGTGGGTTTCTTATATTCGGTTGCCTGTTCGATCCCCCCTAGTCATTTTTTTAGTATACTATATTAAAATTGAAGATAAACTATATTAAAATCTTTTATTAATTAATTGAATTATTTTTAACATACCATTATTGTTATCCTGTTTTTTTTTTTCATGCAAATTTTAAGCTTGAATAAGGATATAGGAGAATCAAGGAAGATCATAAATTTTGGCATGGATCATTTGGTTGATGAACCGTATATATTGATGCTTCTTATGGTGATTGACCATTTGATGATAGCATGTTCTTTCAAGCCTGCGACTTTAAAAATGCAGTGGATATGGATTATGGCCTTGATATACTTAATGAGTATCATTGTTTAACCCAAATTTTGACCAACCTGATCTGACCCGATTTTTTTTTATTCGTTCTATGAAATTAGAGCATCTAAAAACAGTGACATCATTGGAAAAAAAATTTGGATTCTCCACTGATTCTGCTTGACTTTGAACCATAAATACAGAGTAAATTAAAAACGTTATTTTGGTAAATGGTCAAATACTTTTTCAAATAAAAGAATTTCTTGTCAGTGGGTTACATTTGAGCCCATAACTCCACAAAGACTAACCAGAAAAAAAAATATATACACAAAAAGAAGTAGCAATACAAGAACTCCAGATTATAGTCACATATCTTAACATTATTTTTCAAGAAAGCTTTTAACAGTTATTACTACCGGTGACACGCGTGGTGCTTGTAAGAGAGTTTTTAACATCTTTGACTCTTGTTTCCAATTAACCTTGCTGTGTATGATCACATTCTTCAGCTTGGGTGATCTAGCCAAGATAAACTTTACAAAATCCATCTCAGGCTTCGAGTTGTTGAAGCGTCCAATTTTCAGTTCATTCAGATGCTCCAACCAAACATTTGAGTATTCATCCCATACAACGGAGTATTCTCCATGACCAAAATGACACCAATCGTTCTACATGAAGGTTCATCTTTTTTGTGTCAGTGTATTTCGGCATGATAATCAAAACAAACAGGAAGCGAGATATTATTATATTGTTTACCTCCAGCTTAATTTTCTCCAAGTTCGGTGAACGCTTGATAAAAACAAGAAGAAAAGGTAACTGACAGCCCCCATCAAAACACATTTGTTCAAAACAAAGGTATCTGAGGTGGATTAGTGATGTTGGAAGCTCTTGTGGAACCGAGTCTAGTACAACCCACTTGAACCATAGACCAAATAAAGATTAGCAACCAAGGTTCAAATCTTTTATTTCAATCTATGTTGTCAAAGACGCAAGGCGCACTCAATGCGCATAGGTCTCGCCCAGAGCCTAGGCGCAAGGCGCACAAAAACGATGGCGTTTTTTAAAAAAGGCGCATATAGAGGGAAAAAAATCAAAAAAATATATCATGCTTTGAAAATTAATACTATTCCACAAATATAATAACTAAACCACCATAGATACCATTTAAGATCATGTAGTTAATAGTTATTACCAAAAGTTTAAAAGTTCTAGGACTTACACAAACATTTGTAGTTCAAAAGTGATACCAAAAGTTCAACTAGGACTTATACAAACGTTTGCGGTTCAAAAGTGATACTAAAACACTAAAAAAAAGCCCAGGTTTGCGCCTGATGAATTTAAGCTATCGTTTTTTTATCGCATGCGCCTAGTTCCAGGCGCGCGCCTAGGCACCATTTTTCACAAAAAAAACCCAGATTTGCGCCTAAACCACCACCAGGTGCTATAGGTGCGCCTCGCTGCGTCCGAGGGGCTTTTGACAACATAGATTTCAATATATGAAATGCGTACGAATATTACCTCGGAGATATGAGGGGACAAAGTTAGCTGTTCAATCATAGGTAAACACTCTAATAGCTCATTAACGGTGCATGTATCATCTGATTCACTGACAAGCTGCCACACGTTACAATATTCACATAAGTTTTGAAAGCCCATGACATGAGAACGTACGCATATTCAAGTGGGAACTTACCAGAGTGAAGCGTTTAAGTGATGGACTATTGGATACAAGATGTAGAAGCGTTTTAATGGAGATTCCTACATCCCTCAAGCATAAGCTTTCAAGGCTACCAAATCCATTGAATGTTGAGGGAGGGTAAAGATCAAGACTATAGATAACAAGGTCCCTTATGTGATGAAACGAGAAGACACATACGGGTAGTTTATACCCACTATAAAGATCCCATCCATAAAGTTCTAGCTTCTTTAAATTATCGTTCCTTGACAGATGAAGTATTATTTGATCAAGTTCCAAACAGTTGTCTTCGGGCAAAGTAAGGGTGAGCTCGTGTATGGGACCCTGGTGCAGTAACAATATTTGGTGTATACCATAGCAAGGTTTACACCTTGTATTTGCTATGTCTGATGTTTGCTCAGATACGGGGACACGCTGCGTGCAATGAGATAACTCTAGTTTAGGAATTTTGGTCCAGTTATACCGCCATTCCCTTGAAAGAATACTTGTCCTTGCTGCCTCTTTAGTTGGTAAATGACAAAGGATGGTTTCAAATATGGGTTGCGGAAGTGTCGTGATTCTATCCAACGACATTCGTTCAGCATTGTACATACTTCTAGTTTTCATCTTAGGTTGTTCTTTTTGTTGGACTGATACTAAACAATGCTGCAAAAACTAGTTATTGTGAAAATCACTTCAACTATGATTGGAGTGAAGATGTTACTGTAGAATTTTAGGGTTTCAAACACACAACAACTGAGCCAACACAAACTCAAACTAAAAGATAAAGAACACAAGATGTAGGCGACAAAACGGTGACCAAGATCTATTTAACCCAAACCAAAAAAGTACCCCCCTGTTACCCAAAGATGATCTCAGTAAACACTGAGATCTGATAAACGTACAATACACTTAGATCTGCTGATTATCAAGATCAGCAGATCAAAGATGATGAAATACAGGGAAATAAAGTACAAGACTTACAGAGACAACTAGAAACCCTAATACAGAGAGTGAAAGAGAAACAAAAGAAATGAACGAGCTAAAACTTGTAATACGTGCATCTGCCCCTTTATATAGGAAGCTCAACAACCAAGGCAAGTGGACAATCAACGGTTGTAAACAATCTGATCCAACGGTATACACACGTCCAGCTCACCAATTTGTGTGAGAAAACACAATACAAACAAACACATAAAATAAATAATACGTATGAACCAGTTCACCATAAATGAACCCTTTATGTCTGATAGTTCAAGCCCAAATTATGTTCAAGCCCAAGTTATGTTGAATTAACATTATGAGCCCATCACCAGTCCAACAAGCTACATAAGCCCAGAAATGAATTAGCCCAGGAATTGAATTACTAAGGGAAACGATACATTTCAACACCCCCCCTTAATTCAATTCCCAAACAAATCTGTCATACTAAGCTTTGAACACAAAAACTCATGTTGACCACTAAACAAACCTTTAGTAAAGATATCAGCAACTTGCTGATCTGACTTAACTTTCACAGCCTTAATAAACCCAGAACTAATTTTTTCTCTCAAAAAATGCCAATCAAGTTCAAAATATTTAGTTCTATCATGAAATACAGGATTCTCAGCTATTGATATAGCTGACTTACTATCACAAAATAAATCAATAGGCAACTTACTATGAACACCTAATTCTTTTAAGAGATTAGATATCCAAATAAGCTCACAAGAGGCAGAACACATAGCTCTATACTCAGCTTCAGCTGATGATCGAGCAACTGTGTTTTGCTTCTTGGATTTCCAGGAAACAAGATTATTTCCAATAAAAACACAAAACCCAGTAACAGATCGCCTAGTGATCAAACACTTAGCCCAGTCAGCGTCTGAGTAAGCTGACAAGGTAAGATCACTGCCTTTTTTAAACCATAAACCTTTCCCAGGAGATAGCTTCAAGTACCTGAGTAACCTTAAAGCTATCTGCTGAGTTTTTTGAGTTGGTTTATGCATAAATTGGCTCAAAAACTGTACAGCATAACTAATATCTTGTCGAGTTAATGACAAGTATATTAGTTTTCCAATAAGTTTTTGATAACCAGTTATATCATCTAAACACTTATCATCCTTATCATTTTTAATTGCTGCATTATAGTTTTGTTCAATGGGAACACAAACTGGTTTGCAGCCAAGGTATCCATATTCTTTCAATAAATCAAGACAATATTTTCTCTGATTAAGGCAAATACCTTGATCAGAGTACAAAACCTCTATACCAAGAAAATATTTCAACTTACCTAGGTCTTTGATTTGAAAACTTTGTTTTAACAAGTTTTTAACACTTATTATTTCTTGTTCACAGTTTCCTGTGATCACTATATCATCTACATACACAAGTAGAACAACAAACAGTTTATCACTAGACTTAACAAACATGGAATGATCACAAATACTTTGAACAAATCCTATGGATTTCAACACATCCACAAGTTTTTCATTCCATTTCCTAGGGGCTTGCTTTAACCCATACAATGACTTAACTAATTTACAGACTTTAGAACCATTATCAGAAGTGTAACCTTCTGGCATATTCATATAGACATCCTCAGTTATAGTGCCATATAAGAAGGCATTATTGATGTCAAGTTGGAACAATGTCCAACCATTCTGAACAGCCAAAGTGATAACAGTTCTAATTGTTACCATCTTGACAACAGGAGAAAAAGTTTCTCCAAAGTCAATTCCCTCTCTTTGATTATACCCCTTAGCTACAAGTCTAGCTTTATACCTATCTATCTCACCACTAGACTTATATTTAACTTTATAGACCCACTTACAACCAATTGCCTTTCTACCAGGAGGTAGGTCTGTGACAATCCAGGTATTATTTCTATATAGAGCCTGCATCTCATCATTCATAGCTTCTATCCAATTAGGATCTTTAGAGGCCTGAATATAAGATGTAGGTTCTAAGATCTTATTAACACTAGAAATAAAACACATATTCTCAACAGACATGTTAGAGTAATTAACAACCTTTTCAACAGGGTATTTCACTTTACTTTCTATCACATAATCACCAAATTTCTTTGGTAAAACAGACTCCCTAGTGGACTGCCTAATTGGTCTACTTCCCTCAGGAGTCCTAGTCTCATCACCTGATCCCTCTAACCCTGAACAGTTATTCCCTCCTCCTAAGGAATCACTAGGTTGCTGTTCACAGTCTAAACCATGATCTACATCACTAGTATTCCTAGTTGAGTCATCTAACTGTTCACTCAGTGAGTGATCATGAGTACTAAAGAGTTCCCCTTCATCATTGGGAAGGTTTTGAAAACTGTTGTCACTTTCAGAATTTTTATTTTCAATTAAATCAAAAAAGTTTAAGTGGTTTAGTTTATCATAAACAAGCTGTTTGTGTTCAGTTTTGAAAGGGTAAATATTTTCATAAAATTTGACATCCCTAGAGAAGTCAATCTTTTTTGTTTCTAAATCAAACAACTTATATCCTTTTTTAACAAATGAATAACCAACAAAAACACTTTTATTGGCCCTACTACAAAGTTTGTCAGGACCATCTAAGACTGTATTAAAACAAAGACATCCAAAATTCCTTAAGTGACTAAGTGTGGGGGGGAACCCATGTACTAATTCATAGGGACTCTTTCCATTAAGAACTGAAGAAGGTATCCTGTTAATTAAATAGGCTGCAGTAAGTATACATTCAGACCAGAAATTTAAAGGGACACTGCTTTGAAACAAGAGAGCTCTAGCTGTATTTAGAAGATGTCTGTGCTTTCTCTCCACAACACCATTCTGTTGTGGAGTGTAAGCACATGAAGTTTGATGTAATATTCCTCTTTTATTACAAAAATCATTTACTTGTTTATTTACAAACTCAATGCCATTGTCACTCCTGAAAACCTTAACCAGTTTAGAAAACTGAGTCTTAACTAACTCATAGAAGCAAACTAGATTTTCAAATACTTCTGTTTTAGACTTTAACAAATACACCCATACAGACCTAGAAAAATCATCCACAATGGTAAGAAAATACTTGAAGCCTTCCCTGCTAGTGACCTTATAGGGTCCCCATACATCAAGGTGTACAAGGTCTCCTAATGCCTTAGACTTATGATCACTAAAAGGGAAAGGAACCCTGACCTGTTTTGCCTTGTGACATATCTCATGTTGGATCAGTTTGCTCTTTTTGCTAAGTAAGAACTTGCTATCTTGACACTTAAGTGTTTAGCAAGTCCTTGTAAATCAGATTATAAGCACAGCGGAATGTTATAAGTTAAAGCAACACTTTTTATGCTAAGGCAGAGTTATAACTCCCCCTTGATGTTTGAAACTAATAAATGACAAAGTATTTATTATGAATCTAAGCTGTAAATGAGAATTAGATACTTAGAGAGATTCACAATAAATACAGAAATGGAATAGAACAATGAGAGTGTTTGAAGGATTTTTCTATTAAAATCAATGTCTAAAATAGAAGGTTGAAGCCTCCTATTTATAGACGTTTACATGCATGTATCTTGCTCAAAAAGCAAGTACAGAAACAACAGAAACAAGTTGCACAAGTTGCAACATTGAAAGAAACAAATACAGCTAAAAAGTAATAATAAACAATAAAC